>BCGQ01000005.1:636188-1057341 GCA_001599355.1 Nakazawaea peltata
ATCTTCTCTACTTGATCTTCTCTACTTGATCTTCTCTACTTGATCTTCTCTACTTGATCTTCTCTACTTGATCTTCTCTACTTGATCTTCTCTACGTAGCTCCAATTCCTAATATTCATTACTATAATATACAAATATATGCGACTTAGATACCATGGAAAATCATAGATCATCTATGTATTATACCACCATCCACCTTGACCCCCTCTACAATCCTACAACGCACTCCCCCTCTTCATAGAATCCTTCAACTCCTGTGTATACTCATCATAATGCCTCTCCAACTTCCTATTAAACTCCCTATTCTTATCATTGATAAATCCTGAGCCACTAGCCAGATTCCGATGCTTGATATATTTCAGTCTCTTATTATCACTGATCTGTTTGTAGTCTTCTACTACCTCCTTCACTTTCGATGAAGAGATCTTAGCATCATATTGCATCCGTGGCTCTTCTTCTAAACTCCCCACTTGCTTTTCATATTCCTCTTGGTCAACTTTAGTCGTCAGTTGAGCTTTTAAAAATGCAGTCTCGGCAAGTCTTTCAAACTTGTCTCCATCTCTCGGTCTCTGTTTGGATTTCACCTTTTCATCCCATTTCTCAAACTCCTCGATCGAATAATTAAGCTCTTGTATTCTTTCTGATCTCAGATCCAACTTCTTCGACTCTTTCGAAGGCCTTTCTTCAGTTGCCCCTTCTGCTTCGAGGGCCGCCGCCAGCTTTCTCTGTTGAGAGCTCACTTTTTGTACCTCTTTACGATTCTGCGCTTTCTGTTTCTGTTTCAAAAGTTTAAGCTGCTTGAAACGCAGCATTCGCAGCTCGTCTGACATCCTCTCAATTTCTCTAATTGAACCATCTACAACTACTCAATTTTCTTTATATAATTTTTTTTTTACTCGAGGAATCAAGTTGGTGATGAGTTATACACAATGAATGTGGATCAGCTATTCAAGCGGAAACTGGAGGATGAATCTCAAGATACTCCTCGTAAATTGGCCAAAGGTGTTGAAGAAGTGGGCGAAACACTGAGATTGTTACTGCTGATCGAGAATGACCTGTCAAACTATGAAACAGAAGTCTACGATGAGGTTTGGTTGAACAAGACCTGTCACAAATTGAACAATGCCATCATGGCTAATACCGAGATCATGACTAAATATTCTTCTGAATTCTCAAAATGGGCAGATGCAGAATTTGCATTGCACGAATCTTTGAAATCATTGTCAGGGTTGAGTTTAGCTGAAGACCAGGCTCTTATAGTGAAGTTTAGCACAGGGGACGAGGCAGTCTCGTTAGTTTCACTTTTGAAATCTCATCCAAGTTTGGAGATTTGTAACCAAGTGGTTCGTTTATTGAATGAGTTGATTGAAGATGAAGATGAGGGCGAGATCTCGGACTCTTTCTCTGCCCTCTTTGTCAAAACTAAATTCTCTTTCCTTCTATGTGATCACATAGTCAGACTCGATAAAAAGATTAATGACATCTCTGTGAAGAAGTCTACTCAGATCGAATTAGCCGAGGATTTATCTGTTGCAGTTAGTTTCATGATCAAATTGACCGAATTTCACGAACTCAACAAATATCTCGTCGATGACAAGAAGTTGATCAAATGGATACTATCCAAACTAGACTTTGACAAAGTAACAACTATCTCTGAATTGAACCAGGCCGCTAGTGAGTTCCTTTTCTCCCTTATCTCAGAGACAGGGAAGGTCAAATTGTCTCGAGTTGATAAATTATTAGAAAAGTACAATCTCATGGAGACATTACTTACGATATTCTCCAAATTTCTGAAGAAACCAAAACCTGACACCTTTGAAACTGAAGAGTATTTCGAGAACATAATCGATACTCTCTCTTATCTTATTAATGTGTCTTCTACGGCTAAAACTATGTTTATTGAGAGTGAAGGAGTGGACTTGAGTCTATTAATGGTATCAAAAGGCCAACCTTGGATAATGACGAAGGTATTGAAGGTTATTACCTGCTCACTTAATATGAATCTCGAGCAAAGTCAAACGATCGCTATACAATTGATAACCAAGGGCTGTTTGAAACCATTTTTCAAGGTAGTGAAACACCCTAAACACACGACCTTAAAAGGAACACTTCAAATTCTCAACTCATTTTTCCGTCTTTTAGAATTGGACTCTACAGAGAAAATTCGGATCTTCAATAAGTTGATGGATGATGAAGATTTCTACTATAAAAAGTTGGGGCAGTTATATGGGGAGTACCAAATGAAGTACAACGAGATAGAAGGGGAAGATGATGATGATGAAGATGATAACGACCTGCAAACTTATTTGGAAGTATTACAACAACTAGATATCCTCATTTCATGGTGTCTAATCGATACTCATTTAGCCCCACATTTCAAATCAGTCACAGACCCTCTGCTAATACTGGAGATCAAAAATAGTCTCAGCTCCAGGCTTGAATCACTCAAAGAAATATTACCCGATCAAGCTCCTGCATCTACCCATAAAACACCTGACTCCTACGATTCGTTCTTCACCACAAACCTCACAGAACTCTACGACATGATCCTGGTCATCCACTCTAATTTATAACTAACAAAATAAACGAATAGAAAAATAGCAATTAAACCCCCTTTTTTTATTGTGTTTTTTCTATTGCGTTCGATCGGCAGGGAAAATGTGGGATGACTTTCAAGGGGCTTATGGGATGATATCGGGGGGTACCAATAGGGCCATGTAAACACTGTGGGGGCATGTGACCAGAGAGCATATTGTTGTCATTTCATATATAAAGATAAAAGTTTATCGTGATTAGTTAGATTTAATAGAAATATCGCTAAGAGTGAAATGCTGAGTAAACTTGATCAAACTATTGAGGTTCTAAGAGACCTTAAATCGTACCTTATAGAATTTGTTCAAGAGGATCATAATGTTACAGAGATTGTGAACGAAATTGACAATTACAACAAAAAGCATCTGCTTTTGAGAGAAGAGAAATCGATTTTCAACTCCAAATTTGACTCGTTAATCAGTCACAATATCCGAGAAACTTATACTGCAATTAGTCGTGATAATCAATTCTCGACAGTTGTCCAGGTTTGTGATGTGAAGAACCAATCACTTTTGGAGAATCTTTGGTCACTGCTTGTATTAGTGCGGGACATCATTGTGCAGTTTGAGCAAGACGATGTGAGGAAAGAGCATTTCTTTTTTGCCGAGTTCCAGCATTTGGTACTCATTAACCTTGAAGGCAAGAAGAATCTGGAATTGTTGGAGTTACTAGAGGAGTTGATGACAATTTGCAAACTCGATGGTAATATTGAATTTATCCCTCTTTATAAGGATTACAAAGATCTTGATCTGACATTGTATGATTTGAGACAAAAGGGAAAGATAGATAAGATCGATTTACTAGTGTTACTTGATGATTCAGATGCACGTAATCTCATGAATTTGAAGATAATTGAGACTCTTGGTTTCATACAGCCATTGACTTTCATAATCTCTGCTAGTCGTGATTTCCTCTACTCCACATATGTTTCTTCCCCGCCTTGTGAAAAGAAGAGAATGATCAGCCAGGCTCATAACAAGTCACAATATCCAGGCAGATGGAATTTGGTCTACGATACCGAATGTCTTAAGAACAACGAGTTCGACGCATTATCGGTCGAGTTGACCCGTTGTGTCCAGCATCTTGATGGATGATCAAACACTGTCACTGCCCTTTTTTTGCAGTTCCTGCAGCTCGATGCCCGGAGAAATCCGTCAATCCTCGTGGATC
Source organism: Nakazawaea peltata (assembly GCA_001599355.1). Taxonomy (NCBI): domain Eukaryota; kingdom Fungi; phylum Ascomycota; class Pichiomycetes; order Alaninales; family Pachysolenaceae; genus Nakazawaea; species Nakazawaea peltata. The sequence goes on from BCGQ01000005.1 coordinate 639,951, forward strand.
ATTTTTTTCATATTTCCGAGGCTCTAAATCCACTTATTCTATGTATAGTCAGTCATCAGCTATGTCTAATCAATTACTTACCCGTTTGACTCATAACACGTATGTTTATCATGCTCGTCCTATTATAAAGGCCCTGAATCTGCCATTGTTGGTGTTTATTCCGGGGAACCCCGGACTCTCGGCATTCTACATAGATTACTTGCAGCTGTTGCATAGCAAAGTTCCCGAATGCGAGATCGTCTGCTCCTCATACGTTGGATTTCTCGAAGATAAGGAAGTCGGTGACCAATTCGCGTTCGATAAGATTTACGATTTGAAGACTAATCTGAAACATCAGATAGAAGTCATCAAAAGCTATGCTGGAGATGACTCTAGTCGACCAGTTTGGATCATGGGTCATTCTGTTGGTTCATTCATATTACAGAATGTGATAACGTTATTAGAGGATGCTCTGGATCCGTTGTTAAATCAAATCAGACTCATATCACTCATTACACCAACTATTCGGGATATAGGTAAAAGTGAAAAAGGTGCAGAATTCTCTCTCTACTTTAAAAAGATGCCTAATCTTCCTATTTATGTGAGCAAACTCACTTATTTAACTAGATTATTACCGACTTCTCTTGTTGATTGGTACTTAAGAAGGAGTTTCCGTACCCAGTCTTCTAATATCATCGATGCTTTGAAACAATTCCTCTTATCGAGGAATATCTTAGTCAAATGTCTCGGTCTTGCCAAAGAAGAGATGGAAACAATCAGAGACGACGACAATCTTCATACCACTACAATCAATGTGATCAAAAGAAACAATATCAAGCTTTGGATTTTCTTTTGCGACAAAGACTACTGGATTAAAGACGACACTCGATCTCATTTGATCAAATGGTACTCGGAATCGATCCCAGGTTCCAAAGTAGACCTCCATGAAGATCCTGCAATAAAGCATAGTTTTGTCATGAGGAAAAGTGAGCAATTTGCTCAAGTCACCTACGATTCACTTAAAAAATTGGTTATATAGAATTAAATTATACTTTATTGAAACGAGTTTTGGTGTATATTTGCATATCGGTGACCAATGTCCTCAATTCTTGGTGGAATTCGTCGTATTTACGTAAATATTTTAAAGCAATTTTGAAATGTCCTAAACTCAATGACCATACGGTGTTATCACCATGACAAGATTTGATCACACCAATAATTGTTACAGCATGCTTCTTTAAGAGATTCTTAATGTTACGTTTTTTGGTAAGAAAAGCACGATCAGCCTCATGTCGGATCCTATTCGCGGCACTCTCGCTTTCTCCCGGGGTCGTAGAATACAATCCACTTCTACTTAGCAATGACGAATAGAGCAAAAAACAACTTAAATGATAATTCAAGTTAATCAATGCGGTCTGCTCATCTTTATAAATAATTTGTGGAAACTTAGATTCCAATTCGGAAGGATCTCTATAGATGGTTTTTCTTAAAGCCAGGGGGGTGAATTTTCCAAAGTAGTCAATTGATTTCTTGAGCTCTATCCACTTTTGAATCATTAAATTACTCTCGTATTGGTATTTGGTGATTACGTAAGGCTGATAGCAATAATCGGTCACCAACTGTAAATTATAGGCACTCTTTCGAAGCCACCATAATTGGTCCTTATCTTTGAAAAATTCCTTCCCCGCTTTTTTGAAATCCACATCTAAACGGTTGGAAATGTAGTCCGAAATCTTCTCATTGTATTCCAGGTTAGGAGATAACGAAAGCACCGTAGTGTTGGGGTTTTGTAAAGACCATCTTGTGGGTGTTTCCCATTTCAACAGTTCTTGCAAATCATTATTGGTGATGACCCAGAATAAACTTTCCAAGAATTCATTATGTTCTAGAGAATTCAATTTACGCATATCCATCTGAGGCAGGTCTTCTTGTAAATTGGAACCACTACTCTCACTGTCGACATTAGATCTTTTACGTGTATATTTATCAGAGTCCAATATCTCCTGTAAAATGATTCTGGATCCCGTATGATGATTAGTCCTATTTTGAATTTTGCCTGCAAAATCCTCATAATGGTTTAACAATATCGATGCAATTAAACATCTGGTCAAGACACGGTCCGGTTCCAAAATCTGAAGACTCAACAACTTCAATGCAGCTGTGTAATATTTTATAGCATCCTTCAGGCCGAATTTCTCAGGTTTATCACGATGTAAATATAACAGTCCACAACTTAAAATGCAATTTTGGATCATCATTCCCTCCTCATACAAAGAAAGCTGACATAAATATTTGGTGAAAAGAGGAACATGGCAAAAGATATCAAGCCATGGCCCAGTATAAGCAATGAATTTCGAAAGCAAATAACTCTCTAAAGCATCACAAACAAAAGGCTCTGATCCGTCTGAACGACCGTAACAGCAAGCTACCTCGAGCATATAACAAAGCTTGATGAACTCTATGTCGGAAGATTCCTTTGACTGAAATTTGAGACCCTTGATAAGCGAGCGTAAGTATGAATCAGCGTAAACGTCGTTCCTGATACTTGTATCGTCGGGAGGATTATCCTCGATTTTGATTTTTTTCGAATTTGGTGACAGCTTTGAAGATTCTGGAGATGATGACGACGACGATGACGACGACAGAGGTCCTGTAGTATGTTGTGCAGAGGGGTGCAGATTGGCGATGGAAGTTCCAACTGGGAAATATTCCGGCCGTCCTGGTAAGTCATTTGATTGAGGCTGAGTCATTGGTGAAATGCTATGAAGGAGTTGTGGTGCCACGGGTGTAGAGAAACTTCCAATGGGAGGTTGATAAAATGACTGGATCCCCGGAACCGCTGTAGAAGAAGAGTGAAAATTTGAATTTTGACGAACAAACTGATGAGGCCCAGCGAAATGTGTCGGTTGCGCAGGCGAAAGAGAAGATCCGGAACTCGGGTGTGGAAGAAGGGGGTGAGCAGGGGAAGACGCGGATACGGAGGGGATCCCTGAGGAACCACTCGAGGACAGAGGACCGGAAGACAGCGAGGCCGAAACAGAAGCTGATCTGGAATCGAACATGGAAGGACGACCATGTGATGCGACACTTGTTGTCGATGTACTGCTGCGTCGGTCATAGTGAGAGTGCGCTTCCTGCGGGAGCTGAGGCGGAAATTGTGCCAGATGGAGCGCAGGGAATTTTTCCCATGACGACGTAGAATAGGGGGTTGGGGGGTTGTGGATCGGGTAGACTGGGGGTCTGGGCTGCGCTTGTTGTTGGATATAATGGGGAACCTGAGGGTGGGATTGTTCTGTGGGCACGTAAACACGATGATCGGGGTGTTCTTGTATAATGTATGGTTGAGGTGAAAGAAAAGGTGGTTGTGCGGGCTGATGTTGCAGCTGATTGGGCTGAGATGGCGGCTGCAACTGGGGTTGCCCCGGAGACCGATGCTGGGGATGTTCAGATTGCTGCTGCTGTTGTTGTTGTTGAGGAAGCCACTCGTTTCTGCGATAAGCCATATTCAAATATCCTGGTGCATATGTCGGCTGCAAAAAAGGTGAATAACCACGATGCAAAGTAGAAATCGGTGTAGGTAATATTCCTGCTCTTTGAATAGGAACCTGTGGGATAGGGGGAAGTTGAGAATGTTTACTGATTTGTTGTTTCTGTGAATTGAAAAGTTTTCGTCCGTAACCTTTTAGTTCTTCCAGATGATTGTCTGGTGGTCGGCTTGTCTTGTTATCACGTTCCCCCTGGTTTGAACCACTTCCCTGCCTCTTGTGTAGTTGATTTGATTCATCTGACATTTTTTTTTGTTTCACCAGAAAAAGAGCGCCGGAGAAAGTCGAAGGAGAACAGGGGCCAGATGGATGGAAACAAAATGGTGGGATTGCAGGTGATGAAGTGATGGGGCTGATATAATGTCACAGTGTAGACATATGATATTTGATAATATCGGATAAATTTTGTGTAATTCTTTTTAAATATTCCAAAGTGAGAAATTTAAATCTTTGCCATCAGTCACTTCCCTGAAAGTGTAAAGTTTGTTTAAATCTCTGGATAATTAATGAGCCGGAAATACCCAGATTTCTCCACAGTTCAATTCACAAGATTTGTACGAAAATTCTCACAACAGTAAAGGTTGAATATTTAAGGAATCTATCCGGGACAGAGGAGTTTGGGATCTGAACTTTTATATGTTGTAAGTCGATTAAAGCCGACAAGGAGTGAAAAAAGCTAACCAGTTAGGTAGTTAAAGATGAAATCCAACAAAACCTAATCTTGTCCTTCGAAATCTAGAGTTGAATTTGAGAAAGCACCTCCCCTCCCAAATAAATACCAAAACACCTCAAACAAGCAATCTGATTACTCAACTTTAAACTCAAGTTCTAGATCGACGCCTACAAAAGAGATTCATCGAAAGTATATATATCGAGAGTTGCAGAAAAATCTTTGTGCTTTGTTTGTTAGCATTTTCAAGTGCAGCCGTTTAAGGAATTCTCATGTAAGGTTGATTACGTTTCTAGTAGCTGCGTATGCGGATCGATTGTTTGTTTACGGGCAAGTAGGGAGCGAAGCTGGTCTAGTTCGCTCGCATGTTTGAGGTTCTAGTGATTGGTATACAGTTCCTGTTGAGTAATGTTCAGCTTACAGAAATTAGATCCTTCGCAGACCTAACTTACTTGTTCATTACCCCATGAATCCGATCCTATTACAATAATAGTGTAAGAATCAGGGCCTAAAATAAGATCATTAGATGAGACGAGGAAAAAGACTGCCAACTAAGGGAAAAAAATTTTATGATCAAGGGGTGGCCAGAAGGGGATGATTCTGAGACACAATAAGGGGGTGTGGCTGGGGTAGAAAGATCGCATAATGTTTTGGATATTGAGGAATTATTCTCGAATCAAAAGGCTTAGTGGTGGTATCGTGTCAGCACAACTGCGGATAACACCCGAAGCGTCGTCACTGGCCGGTCAAATTCCCGGTCTTAATAATAGTAGACGCATAAACTTAGCTATATGCAAGCCTGGGAGGATTGGGTGATTTTAGTGACGAAGCTGCATATTTTTGACAAAAACGACTTTTTTCCAAAGCAAATTTTGCGCAGCTGCTTGTCTAAAGGCCGGAGATTTGCTTATTTATTAGAGAATTCAAGGTGGGGTCGGTGGATACGGGGGGTGCGTTCGGATTGATTGGTTGTGATGCTGTGAGGTTGCCTCACCGTATAGAGTGCGCAGGGTGTTTTCAATCTCGCTACCAGAAGCAGTCAAGTTACTAAACTACAGAATAGCAGATTACGAGCAGCAAAAACCTCATAGATAAACTTTATGCTACATCCGACTTAAAGTTGCGGTTAGTAGCGCGTCTGATATCGAAAATTAGTGTGAAACGTGAGAGGTGACGTAAGATCGACTAAAATTGAGAACAATCGAATTTCAAAAAATGGCTGTAAACTAAACTTAATCTCACAATCGATTTTAACTACTAAGAAAAATAATTTATATAGAATATATTGCTTTCTAAATATTATGTGGGGTTAGAGCCCAGACTTGCGGTACTCGAATTTGGAGATTTCGGCTTTTTTAGGATTTTTATTTTGGACTTGCCAGTTGCAACACCTTCTGGTTGATTATTTCCACTTGTTTTTTCTTTAGGCTGTTGATTTTTGAGATTCCGTGTCCTCTGTTTTCTTTTTGTGTCCTTCGGTTTATTTGCTTCTATTGTTGATTTAGTTGCGTTTAGGGCTGAAGATTTAGTTGCGTTTGGGGTGGACGAAGTTGCACTAGATCCTTCAGAAGGAGCAACTTTCTTTTTCGGTCTTCTTGTTCTTTTCTTGGCTTGTTTTTGTTCAGAAGGAGCTGACGTCAGACCAATATCCTTTACATCTTTTACAGCAACATCCTTCCCAGCAACATCCTTCCCAGCATCCTTCCCAGAATCTTTCACTTTCCGGGCCTTACCCTTCTTTTGATCCCTTTTTTTCTTGCCCAAAGATTCTTTCTTTTCCTCCCTCTCCTTGCCCTTTTGCTCACTCTCTTTCTCAACTTTATCTCCTTTTTTGCCCTTCTTCTTCTTGTCTTTAGACTTCTTTTTCGTAGATTTGCTCTTAGGAGCTCCTCCAAACTGAGGCTGTCTTACAATCGGCTTAACTCCAAGTACATCCAATAAAGTAGGATCTTTACCTTCAATGCTCGCCAACTTAACAAATTTCTGTAATAACTCTTTCAGATTACTTTCAGCCGAACTGAGTGAACCTGCTGATTTCTTATCATTTCTTCTCTTCTTTCTAGTCTCAATTTCTGCCCGAGGATCGCTAGTGTCCCCGATCCATCCCTCTTCATATATTACTGATTCTATAACAGGTTTGCCCAAATTCTGATGATCTATCCCCATCTTGTACCATATCTGATCCTGAACTTTGCTTTGACCCAACTTTTGACCTACCTTCGGATCAGAGTTACTAATATACACCCTTGAAAAGATCGCGTCCCCCTGTCTCTTGACAGAGTCATCTCCCACCACAAGTTGATAACTTTCAGCGTACGGCAGAACCGCCGATCCGACCGTTTCCACATCCAATTCACCTGGAATCCTTCGTATCACGAATTTACTCAGCGCTACCATCTCTTCTGTACCTCTCTCTTAACCTTCCTCGAGTCTCATCGAGCGCTCTTCTTTTCCATTTTCGTAGTATTTTTTCGCTCTATGTTTTTCTTTCGAGGAGATGATCGAGAAGATTTGAAGGAGGTTTCAAGGGGCCAGTTCAAACAGGTTGAGGGATCGAGATGTCGGACTTGAATAACTTGGTTTTCATCGGATTGAAGACGGCTTTCAGATTGCCCGGGAAAGATTGCCAGGAAAACGTGAGCAGCTTACTTTCTTTGAAGTCTCTCGAGAACCCTAAAACTGCCAATTTACAGAGGATTTTACAGACATACACAAGTAACGACAAGTTGGAGAGCACAGTAGACGGTCAAAATTTGCCATTTGGAAATGCATTCAAGAGCTTCATAGTTAGTTATCTTGTGCTAGTGAGAGATTTCAACCCTTGGTCCACATTGCAATCAATTGATATCATATTGAATTATTATAGGGCGCTAGCCAAATGCTTTGAGAACAAAGATTTGACCACGATCTTACATACCACATTGGTGGATTCGACCGAATATTTGATTCCCCTCTTAACAAAGGTCGATTCCAAATTAGCATTGGTCAGCCCAGACTACAAGAAATTCACCAGATTGGAATATTTCACCGAGCTATTGCTCTCAGTTTTTAACAGAATTATCATTTCTAAGACTACTATCAATGAAGAGCTCTTGTCTTACTTGGCCATTAAGATAATGAAGAGCTATTTTTACTTGGGGAAGCCAAGACTTTGTAACAACATTTTGGCCAATATCAACAACTTGGGATTGGAGTTCAATAAGATACCCATCCCAAGGCGAATCAGTTACAAATTTTTAGTGGGGAAGTTCTATTTTATTCAAGAGAATTTTGTTAAAGCATTTGGGCTCTTCGAAGAGTCACTTTTATTATTGAATCCTGCGGCAACACCAGTCAAGAATCTGGTAGTGATAATCAAGTATTTGATCCCAACAGCCATTATTGTGGGCAAGACACCAAGTTTCAATTCATTCATCATGTTGATCCAACAGATTCAACAGACAAGGCTGAGATCGGATCCTAAAGATTTTGAGATTATACAGCTTTATCGGGCTCTTTTCAAATATATGAAACAAGGGAACTTGAACTCGGTGAACTTGTTCTTATTCCAATATCAAAATCCTCTCAGACTGATGAATCTGTTGATCCCCCTCATCCAAAGAACGAGGGTGACCACCTTCAGAAATTTGATATTTAAAATTTATTCTTGTAGTGGAGATTTCAACAAGAATACCTTGTCATTCCATGCTCTTAGGACAGGTATCAGACTCTCAATAGGCGAGGAATCTGCATTCCCAGACTCGTATAGGTTATTATCCGATGATCTGGAGATCTCGGATGCTTTGGTGGAGAATTTGTTGATCAGTTTGATCGAGCAACAACTCATCAAACTGAATATTTTCTCCAGATTGAAATTGGTGAGGTTTAGTAAAAACAATAGCTTTCCGCCTATTGATGAAGTGTATAATAGTTAATAGATAGGTTATATGACCATTTAGGTGATGTAGAGGTCAATTTCAAGTTCAAGATTTAGGCTCTGAAATAAAAAAAAAAAATCGACCTTGGCTGGGATCGAACCAGCGATCTTCCGATTAACAGTCGGATGCCTTAACCAGCTTGGCCACAAAGTCTTAAATTTCCTCAATTTTTGTTTAGAAGTGAACTACTTTTTGGTACAACCCAAGGCTACATCGGGACACCAACTTCAAACCCAAAGAAAACCCAGCGGCTGTTAGAGGCAAGGTCTTGATCGGTTGACATTGTGGATGAAGAGCAAGTCCAATTGACCTCAAAATACTTCAGATGGACCAATTAGAAGATGAGAAGTTGGGAAATGGAGAGGAGAGGCCAGTTGTAGAGGAACTGAGCCAACAAGACGACACTGTTGTTCAGCAACAAGAGGAAGAAATAGACCCAGAGATGGTACGAGGAGATGAAACCGAAGACAATGGGAATGAGGATACTACTAAAGATGAAAATATGGTAGAAAATCGAACTACAGAAGAACTGACCGAGGAAAACCCCGAGGATCAGCCACAAACCCAGCCCAATTCATCACCCAAAGTGACCCCAGGGCCATACAGTTTAGTCCAACTTATAGACGCAATACCGACATTCAATGCCGAGATTCCCGGCTCGGATGAAGCTGTGGCGACTTGCATCGAATCTTGGGAATCTAATATCTACGTTGGAACATCTAAGGGTGAACTTTTGCATTTCTTTGAGCTCGATGAGGTGGGCTATATGTTGATATCTCGACAGAGTGTCAGCTTGAAGAGTTCGTATGCGGTACAGAAGATTGTGTTGATGCCATCGATATTCCGACTGCTTGTACTTTATAACAATGTTGTGTCATGCTTTATGATGCCAGAAATGTCCCCTCTGAATATGGGTAGGGTCAAAGATGTCCATGATATCTCCTTCGATTTGAGTGAGCTAAAATTGGACAATTCTTTATCGAACAGAATAGTGGATCTGGATGCTGAAGGAGTCAATTGTATGTTATTCACGAGTAAATCACTCCGATTTGTAAGAGTTTCAGCTGATAGCATCAAATTAATACGTGATATGAAGGTAGCTACCCCAGCAGAAGTTGGATTACGATCTAAAAATTGTGTCTTTGTGGGCTCCAATTCTGGGTATGATTTATTAGATATAGATAAAGGTCGTAGAGTAAAACTTTTCCCTGTATCGGTGACAGATACAGAGAATAATCAGATTTCTCCCCATATAGTTCCACTTGGACCTCAGGATGAATACTTATTAACGACCACAGGAGGGTCTGAAGATGAACCTTGTGCAGGTGTGATTATAAATAATACCGGAGATCCTAGTAGACAAAGTATAACATGGGAAAGATACCCGACAGAGATTGTATCAGATTTCCCACATGTTATAGCTTCATTATCAGGTCGTGTCACTGTTCATTCTTTACAGGAACAACTGCCTATTCAAACGATCGACTTTTCACAACCAGTCAAAATTCTGAAAGTCAGTCATTTGTTTACGCAGAAGAATGAACAGATAAGTGATATAATCCGACTTGTACCATATCGTGATTCCGATGCTTCTGACTCTGTAAGAATCGAGAAAGAAGCTCATAAACTGACCCAATTTACAACGGTCTCTTCTTCTCTGTTAATCTACAGTTCTGGCATAGGAGTACAATTAATGGTCCCTACACCGTCTATCCAAAGAATTATGGATTTATTAAATAATAGTAGTCGGTCGGCAGATTCTGTTTATGAAGAGATCCAGGATGAACTGAAGATCTTCATAGAATCTGCTCCTGAATATCGAGCAGTACAAGAGTCTTTCAGCAATGTACTGAGTTTCTTGGTCTTGCTTCGAGCCCATAAATTTAACCAAGCATTCGAATGTTATTTGGATGATGAAATTGATCCGATGATCGCTTTGAATATCTTCGAAAGAGACACAAGGCTCATCAAGGGTACGTTATGGTTATTCAGTGGATTACATAAACTTGTAGATCTGCTTCTGGAAGAAATGCAGACCATTTTAAATTTGAAAGACTTCTCAAATGATGAGGAAATGGTATTGAAATTCGCAGTCGATGAGTTTTATAAGTTATTAATTAAGACTCATTATAAGGACGAGAAGTTAATTGACCATTATTCGTACGAATCAATTGAGACCATCCATTTTTTTAACCGATTATCTGAGATTTTGAAGGGTGAAGAGGCAGATTTCGTCTCAGGCTTCAAGATTCAGAAGTCTTTAGTAAATATAATCGTAGAATTGAAGCATCGGGCCCAATATGGGGTTCTTTTGCAATTATATAAGAGTAAAGGTATGCACGACGAGTTACTCAAACTTTTGATGAGCCCAGAGATAGAAGGTCAATATCCTGAAAATGAGTTGTATCAAATGTTTATAGATGTTGTGATAGATAATGTGACCATAGAAGAGGAATTCTGGGAATACTCGTCTTGGATACTTGGTAAAAATCCGGATTTCGGCTTAAAATTGTTGACCTCCCCTGCTCTTAAAATAGGGGTTAGTGAAACAAAGGTAGCTAAATTGTTAAATAAGAGGAACTTATATGTAGAGGCCGAGACCTATTTGAAAGTGTTGGTTTTAGAGAGAAACGAAATTCATTTCTTGGGTGATTTGGTCTGCCTTATTGCTAGTACCTTTAAAAAACGACTCGAGACCAATCTGGCCCAATTCAAACAGATTGCCGACTTGTACAAGACTCTTGAAGTTCCTAAATTAACATTCGCTAAATTTGCAGCGATCGAATTCCGGGAAGTTGAAGATTCGGAGTTGTACAAATTACATAACCATTTGTTTAACTATCTCCTCATAATTAGTAAAGAGACAACAACATTGACCAGAGAGGAGAAGGTGGACAATGTACTGCAATTTTGCTTATCTATTTTGGAACCATATTCTGATCTGATTCCATATTTGATGGCACTTCTTCAGTTCAAGTTACAGAATTATCATAAAGGAATTGAAATTCTTTGTGAGTTATCTGATTTCAGGACTGCAGAATATCTGGCAGTCAATCTTAGTTTGCCATTTAATTTGAGTAACTACGATGTTAATATCGATAAATTCATTCGTCTTCATCATTTCAGCAAAGGTCGTGTGCCAACAAGATTGATAGAAGATGAGGACGATGAAGAGGAAGAAGATGCTACATTGGTACTGAGTTCAGGTGAATCCACCAGTGATAATACCCAAGAGATTCTCGTAGAGGAGCTTCTCCTTCAAATATTCGATTATTATCTTAAATTAGACTACTTTAAAATGGTGGAGACATTTTTGAGTACTCATCATCTTTTCCAGATGACAGGAAACGATTCTCAAGATATTGGAGTGATCTGCGATAGATTTGAGCAAGTGTTACAGAAACTTCCACCCAATTTCCCGATTAGATTCATTGATAACTTTCTTTCTACGACGTTAATTAGGTTATCTGATAAGGAAGTTAAACAGGTGCAGGTGAAGAATCTGGAGAAATTGAATAATCGTAGATTGAAGGGAGTTAAGAAGGATCTTAGTGGGGAGTGATGTATAGTATGTGTAGGTTATGAATAGTCTGGAATGTTTAGATATAGTATGGTGTAGTAGAGTATAGGGGGATCAGTATATCAGTATCAGTATAGGGGTACAGGGTAGGGGTACAGGGTAGGGGTACAGGGTAGGGGTACAGGGTAGGGCTATAGAATATAACCATATTAGATTAGATGCATACATCATATCTTAGCGGATACTCCAGATTTATACCAAGACCTTTCCCTCCCGTCGTTTTACCCCGATGAGTTAACGCATATCTCCTGAATTGGCTTCTTACCCTGAAATCGGAAGAATTAATAGACAGCTGCCGGCAGAAACAAAGTTAGGCCTAACATTAAGAGCGATTTGCGCTAAGAAATTAGGAGATCGGGGGAGAGCACAAAGGGAAAGAGAAGCGACAGAAGCGACAGAACAGAGGGGGAAGCAGAAAATTAAGGGGAGCATAAAGAACGTGTAAGAAATGAACGAGCACGGCTATACTATTACCAAAACGAATCAAAGCGCTCAGTACTGTAATGGTACAGAGTCGGGACATGAGTGCCGCAGCCACCCTCTAGCGCACCCCCTGCTACTCATCGCCCATCGCCAATTCCTCCTCTCCTCCGTTCCCGCTCCAATGCCCTGCTTTTGGCGAACCTTATTTCCCTTTTGGGAATTATCCGCCAATTTCCCCCCCATCTTGCCCTGCGATGGAAATCGGTAGCCGTTTTCGGTAACAAGCACAAGCTTATCGCGCCAATTTATGGGCACAAATACTTTTTCCGATGGGCAAATCGTAAAATGGAATAGGTTATCCGCTAACCGATGGGTCAAATCAGCACTATTTAGGAAATATTCGATATTTCCTGCCTATTGTAAAGGCGCTTCTGATAACAAAATTGACCAAAGCCGACTTTCGTCCAACTTTTTTTTAACATATAAATAGCAGGTGATGTTTGGCAAGATTGAAATAATTGATTCGATTGTTTGTAATTGAATTAAACAATTTTAATATCACAAGACATATAATATGACTGTTGAAAAGAGCTCTTACGTCTTCCAAGGTACCCTTGACAAGAAGATGCCAATGACCGTTGAAGGTAAAGGTATCCACGTTACTTACGAGGATGCCGACACCAAGGAGAGAAAGACCGTTATCGATGCTTCCTCCGGTGCCGCTGTTGCCTCCGTCGGATGGGGAGACCAAGATGTCATTGACGCCATGATCCAGGCTTCCAAGGAGTGTGTTTACTCTTTCCCAGCTACTCAATGTAACTACGCCGCTGAAGAGTTGGGTGAGTTCATCTGTAACCAATCTCCAAAGGGTGCTTTCTGCTCTGCTTTGTTCACCGGTTCTGGTTCTGAGTCTAACGAGAACGCCATGAAGATCATCAAGCAATACCACGACGAGATGGGTCCAAACAAGAGAGTTAAGTTCATCTCCAGAAAGCAATCTTACCACGGTTACACCATTGGTGCTTTGTCCATTGGTGACAACGCCAGAGCTGCTCTTTTCCAAGACATCTTATGGCCAGTTGAGAAGACTCCAAAGGTTTCTCAATGTTACCCATACCGTTTGAAGAAGGATGGTGAATCCGATGAGGAGTACCTCAAGAGATTGTTGGACGAGGTTGAACTGACCATCGTTGCCAACGACCCAGAGACCATTGCTGGTTTCATCATTGAGACCGTTGGTGGTTCCACTTACGGTAACCCATTGCCATTGCCAGGTTACTTGGACGGTTGCAGATCTATCTGTCACAAGTACGGTATCATCTTCATGTTGGATGAGGTTATGTGTGGTATGGGTCGTTGTGGTACTTTGCACGCTTGGGAGCAATTCTTGACCCCAGCTGACGGTTCCGAAGGTTTCGTTGGTCCAGATATCCAAACCATCGGTAAGACTTTGGGTGCTGGTTACGTTACTTTGGCCGGTATCTTGATCTCTCCAAAGATCAGAGACGTCTACAACAAGGGTTCTGGTAAGGTTATTGGTGCTCAAACTTACCACTCTCACGCTTTCAACTGTAAGGTTGGTTTGGCTGTCCAAAAGAAGGTTGCTTCTGCCGGTTTGATCGCCAACATTGCCGAGTCCGGTAACTACTTCGGTGCTAAGATGACCGAGTTGATGCCAAAGACCAAGATTATCGGTGATGTCAGAGGTAGAGGTGGTTTCTGGTCTTTCGAGATTGTTAAGGACCAAAAGACCAAGGAGCCATTCCCAGTCGAAGTTGACGTTGCTCACAAGGTTGCCGACAAGATTTACGAGTACGGTGCTACCTCTATGGGTGCTCAAGGTACTATTGACGGTAAGATTGGTGACCACGTCTTGTTCGCTCCATCTTTCGTCTTCACCAAGGAGGATGCTGACCAAGTCGTTGAGTACATTGCCAAGGCTATTGCCGATGTTGAGGCCGAGCTTTTGTAGATCACTTTTTAGTGTTTTATTTGGAATTTTATATATTAATTAATGATAGGAACTGGTATTCCTTTGAGAGGATATGTAGAGGTAACTAGAGATGAGGGAGATTGTAGGGGTATACAGACTGATAGACTGTCTGAGGGTTGAGGGTACTGGAACTCACCATAATCAACTCTCTTGATCAAAACCGGGGGTTAGTCCAGATGGTCGTGCAAATACAAAACGTCCCAATTAAGCTACAAAAAATTTACTAGTAGTGCGTACAATATCAATTCCAAATCAGGAAACCCATCCGATTTTTCAATTACCGCTCTTATCCCTCTACTTTTAAGCGCTTAAGGTGCTCAAAGGATAGTTAAAGAGCAGTTATATCGCGGATTATGTTCAATTTTGGGAGTAATGTTACCCTCCAGAGAGGGTTTAACAACCTCAAAGTGTTAAAATTGTCGAAATCCCCCCTCCCATACAACTTTTCACTCGTTAGAAATCTCACCCAAAAATCAAGCGCTTCCTCTTCAGCTCCGCCAATCGCTTTAGTACAGAAAGGACCACATATTTTCAGTGAAGAAGAGTTGCTGGCTGCTAAAGAGGCCAGATTGAATGGATTGGGTCCATACGTCTCGAAATTGCCCACCAAAATTATCCCATACGCGGAATTGATGAGATTAGAGAAACCAATTGGAAGTTGGTTACTTTACTCTCCATGTACATGGGGTATAACAATGGCAGCGTATTCAACAGCCGCCCCATTATCACAGACAATGTGGATGCTCGGTGTATTCGGTGTTGGTTCCATAGTAATGAGAGGTGCAGGTTGTACTATTAATGATCTCTTAGATAGAAACCTCGATAACAAAGTGGCTAGAACGATCGAACGTCCAATAGCCAGCGGGAGAGTCTCTGTAAAACAAGCTTCTTATTTCCTCGGAGGACAGATGCTAGTTGGTTTGGGGGTGTTACTTTGTCTTCCATTGGACTGTTTTGTATTGGGAGCCAGTAGTTTAGCTCTTGTATTTACTTATCCATTATTTAAGAGATTCACATACTATCCACAAGCGGTGTTGAGTCTGTGTTTCAACTGGGGTGCATTATTGGGATTCCCTCTGATGGGGGTATGGAACTGGCCAGTCATGATTCCATTGTATTTATCGAGTTTCCTGTGGTGTATGACATATGATACTATTTATGCTCATCAAGATAAGAAGTTTGACATTAAAGCAGGTATTAAATCCACTGCTTTAGCATGGGGAGATAAGACAAAACCTATTTGCTACGGCTTAACTACAGTCCAAATGTCTCTTTTCGCTCTGGCTGGATATTTAAATGCTATGGGACCTGGATTCGCCATAGCTGCCGTCGTTGGAGGAGCCCGAATCTTCAATATGATTAGAAAAGTAGATCTTGACGACCCAAAGAATTGCTGGTATTGGTTTAAAGACAACATTAATACAGGCCATGTGTTCTTCTTTGGGATGTTCTTTGATTATTTATTAAAATTATTCGGGTATTTATAATGAAAACTCAATTCAATGAAAGATTACTTGTTAGATATTCCAATTCTTCTTCTTGTAGACGTAGATATTCTTCTAATTCGAGTTGCATACGTTCTTCCTCTGTTAATTCAGGTGGCACCGAGTTGTTAGGCGGCGGAGATCGTATTTTATCTCCAAATTCTCCAAGATCAACCTCACTATCTGTCTCTGTATGTTGATCCATATAATGATCCATCATATCGAAATAACGAGGTCTTGAATTGGTATCGTAAATCTCATCTCCAAATCCAAGGATGGAATCGATCGATTCTTCCAGCAGAATATAATCATCTATAGACAAACTCATATCAGTAGCTATCTTATTCATCAATTCCTCATGCTTAGCCTTACTGGTTTTATAATCTACGAATTCTCTTTGAGTTAAGACCCTTTCGTTCTTCTTTTCTCGCACCGATGACCTGAATTTCTGAGTTCTCAGTTCTCTAGATGATATACGGTCCATCGGATGAAAGATTTGTCTGTTTCTCAGCAGCAGTTTCTGCTCCATTTGATCCAAAATGTCATGATGTCCAGCACCATTAAGTGACTTCCTTCTCCATCTTTCATTTAGTACATCAGCTGATGCACCACCACGACACATGCTATGTTGTAATGAATCTGATCCATTATTATGGCTCAAATCAGCGAAAATCCCACCGGGATTCACAGGTATTATGCTCCTCAGTATCGTATCTCTTCCCCCACCGTTATTATTAGCGCGGTTAGCCTGTTCAGGATGAGAGTCTAGCACCATTTCGGTATCTTCTGGCACTTTACTCAATACTTCCAGGCTCTGATAAGCTGAATAATCAGAAATGAGAGCACACATTAACCTAATACTTTGTTCCGCCTTTGTATCAACTGACCCTTTCTCCCCAACACGTCTCTTCTCGAGAACTTCGCGGCTAAATGAACTGAGCATATTACGAACACACATCCACGTGTAAATTAATAAACAGCTAATCACATATATTCATAAAGTGCTAAGCATAAATATTCATAAAATGCTAAGATGAGATTCACTGAAAATTTTTAAAGAAGACTCGAGGTGATTTGAACCGATATACCGCCGATAGAAACAGCTTGACATGTCATCATTAATAGTGCCGGGTGATAGAGTACCCGCAGATACATCTTCTGATATCGCTATTGGACCAGGAATTCATCAGGATGTCAAAAGTGGACAGTTGATCCCAACTCAGATTGGAATTTATAATGAACAAGATAAAAGAGGGACATCATACGTGTATGTCGAGTCGAATCTCACTAAATATGTGGCTCAACCTAATGATTTTGTAGTTGGATGTGTATCAGGAACCTTTGGAGAGAACTATCGTGTTGAAATTTCGGCATATTCCGCCCCTCTGGTATTGTCTATGATGCTGTTCCCTAATGCCTCTAGAAAGAATAGACCTAATTTGACCAAGGGAGATTTAGTGTATGCTCGAGTATCGTCTGTGAATCCCGATATTGATACGGAATTGGAATGTTTTGATGCCACTACCGGAAAAGATGGTGGTTTTGGACCTTTAGTTGGAGGTTATTGCATCGATGTAACTCTTGCCTATGCCAGATGGTTATTGACTAATAAGCAGAACCCATTATTGGAGCTGTTGAGTAAATATTGTAAATTCGAGATTGCTATTGGATTAAATGGTAAAATATGGTTGAAGTGTGATGACATAAAGACTACATTATCTTGTGTGAGAGTATTAGAAGCTTGTCAGAAACTCTCATCTGATCAATTTGAGCTGGAGATTAAGAAACAATTTAAACGTTTGGGTTTAGTTAGTAAATAATGTATTAGATGATAATTATTAGATTGATGTAGATTATTTCCTGATACACCTTCTATGTATTAGATGATAAGATTAAATGTTATGATTCCTCCTCTATACTTGAAGTCACCTTCTCAAATACTAATCGACCCAGAGCATTCTCATTATGAATGACAGTCTCATCTCCTGTTTCGTAAAGTTCATCTATAGGAGTCTCTCCCAGTTGAATTCCATTACCATTGTCCTCTTGTAAATCAGGGAATTGGTCATACTCTTCATCATTCTTATTATAAAAGTTACTGGTACTGTCCTCATGTTTGGACGACGACTGTGAGATTATACTATCTGCAGAAGTGGGCAGTCTTATAGAAGGAGATACAGGCAGAGAAGAGTGATGACCAGATGATGGAGACAGAGATTTAGGATTGAAAAATACTGACCCGTCATCATCTGTGATATTTGAACTCTCAATTCCATCCTCGATTTCACTTTCAGGATATTCGTCGTGATAATTATCGGTTCCACTGAGGCCATGAGACACCAAGGCATGAGGAAGAGATGGAGGTGGTGCTGTAACCGGATCACTGAAATAATCATCGTTCATCTCACTAGCATGTAAAAGAAGATTCTTAAGGAGATCTCCAGAAGCAGTATCCGCATTCCATCCGTCAATATTACTCAAATTATGACAAGTCTCATAGACTTGATAATCCTCTTTTGACACACGAGTATCATTGTAATTGTACTGATATTCGGCTGCTAAAGAGGATTCGGTAGATTTAGAGGAGAGATTCTTGGCGAAATTGACGGTATTGAAGTACAAAATTTCGTCATTGAGTTGAACTTTAGTAGCCTTACGGTATAGATCTAAATCTTGAGGGGTTTCATCATGTGGAAGATGACTAAATTCGTCATTGGACTCGACAAATCCATCGAGATTGAAATTATGAACCCCTGTACCTACCTTCTTTTCACTATTTAAAGTGTAGTCAAAGAGAGGATACCCATCTTTCAGTTTGATAGCACTTGAAACGAGACCCGAGCTATGCTTATTCAAGAATTTCTTCAAACTCAAGGGGTAATAAATGTACTCGTCTTCAAGGTTGCCAAAAAGTCTTGCCATTTGTGAGACCAAGAAATCAAATTCATCTTTCTCTCGAGATTTTACAGTCGATTTATTAGCTTCTTTTACAGGACCAGAGTCACTGGACCGACGGCCCAATAATCTCAATTTAGAATTCATCAATTGTGGTTTACGAGTTTGGAACGGTGATACAAGATCATCGATATTACTTCCGGAAGAGTCCTGCTCCTCCTCTTTGGGAGTGTTTGAGCCTTGACTTTGCAGTTGCAGTTGTGAGTTGAGTTTCAGTTGTTGATCCGCATACTGCAAAGTTGAGTTCATCTTAAATTCGAAAACTTCTTTGAGAGAAGTATACGTTCTTGGAACGTATAACTCGGCAAAATAGTTCTCATAAAAGTTAGGGTATGGTTTATATTTAGTTCTTAAGAAGCTGTATTTCAACTCTTCAGGGTGATGTACGGCTAAGAAATTAATTACCGATTTGTTCAAATCTTGAAGATGAGTATCAGTATACCAATGAGTATAACTTGGTTTGAATTTCAAATTGGCTCCCAAGAAATCATGATGAAGATAATAATCAGTATTTAAATCCCAAAGCATAGGCAGACCCTTCTCCCATACATAATTTCCTAAGAATAAGTTGATCAGTTCCTGTCTTTGCTGATCGACAAAACTATTTGAGTAGAATCTCTTGATACTCTCGATCATATCACGAGAATGAGATGTCCATTGGTTAATTTTACGATAAGTTTCCATAGTATTTACAAGATGAGATCCTCCGTACTGTAACAGAATGGTATCACCATGATCATGGAACATTTCAGTGAGAATATTCACAACGTCACTGTCATATTCCAAGTATTTATCATCCACAACTCCAAGCAGGTGTAATTGATATCCTAGAGCTCTCTTTCCAATGATAAACTGGGCAGCATTAGTTCTATCTAAACAATCTATACAGTTAGTTCTACAAATACCTTGTTGTAATTTGGTGGATTTGAGATCCAAACCGTTATGGAAGAAACCAGTAGTTTGTAAGGTGTGTTCTGCATAATTCTCGAGGTATTCTATGACATCTTGACCACGATTTTTGGACGCTCTAGACATATCCCAAGCAGTATAATTCAATTTGCTGGGTTGAGGTAGAAATTTATTCAAATATTCGATACATTCTTCGAACAGAACGAGTAATTTCGACTCTCTAGGAGTCTTTTCTCGTTGTTTGATCAAATTGAGTACAAGAACAGGAGCTCCATATCTCTTAAACATGCCATCAAAATGTAAAGCCAGCAGTGAATAATATGGATCTACCACGTTAATACTGATTGGAGGCTTGGTCTGTAACTTAATATTGGACCCAATCTCTTGGGACCACGATAAAGGTATCGAACCACGATGTTGAACGTATGAGGTGTATCTTGGATTATTGAAAAACCCACCCAGAGGGTCATGGAATGGAGAAGTAAGCAGAGAATGAACAATTTGCTCCGTCTCCACCTCATTAGCTACATTTCCTTGGTCATTTACACCTCTTTTCAAGAATCTTGCACCTGCAAAATGATGTGATCTACGAGCAATAATTGTTATATAAACTTTGGCATCAAGGATGGAGATTTTAGCTTGATCAATAAACCCATGGACAATTGGTTGGAACCAATCGTAGATTCGGTCAAAAGACAGTGTATGGACAGGTTTCAAAAGGAAGGAGTTCCAAACGAACATCTCATTGTACTCGAAATCTATAGATTCTCCAGGAGCCAAAGATTGTTTTTTATGATTAAGAAAGTTCTTCTGTAAAGTACTGGTGAGATCGTAGGTATAACTGAAGTAGAAAGTCTTGGAAAGGTCTAAATTAGCAAAAGTAGTCAAGTATCTTGTCTCTTCACTGTTTCTATCTGGCTTTTTATAGTTATTACAGACAGGAATCAACTCTGTATCGTCTATATGGTAGATATAATGGCCTCCTAATATGGTGACCAGACTCTTCTTGGTGATGACGACCAAATACCAGTTCTGAGTGAATCTAATGAACCCCAAGAGACCCAATGCGGTCAATTTCTTAGTCAATCCTCCCTCACTACTTTCTTCTAACCCACTCAAGACCTTCATGATCTCAGTTCTGGTGAAGAAAACGTTATCTTCGATGATTGAAAGTTCTTCATTGTTGGGTTGAGTGAGATCTATTTCGAGGATCCTGAACATTGTTTCCCTGTTATTAGAGCCCACAATATACATCCTCTGAGTAGTAACGTAGATGGTGTATTTTGAGAGCATTAGTTTACGCTGTTTGGATTGGCCCAGGGGGAGTTGCTGGGACAATTGGAGTTGCAGTTGCAGCAGGATTTGCAGTTGTTGTTCGAATGGTTGTTGGGAAAGTAAGTGATCTTCATCGTGGTCTAATAGGAGGTCATCTGGGACTGTTTGTACTGGTGGTGCTCCAGAGGCTCCCGAAGCTCCCGATGCTGGTGAGTCATAAGTGGGGGAATTGTTGAGTGAGATGGGTATTTGAGGCAGTTGTAATGGAGACTGCCATCCTGAATGTTGTGACTCCACCATCTTGAGGTTGAAATGGAGAGGGAAGGGGGATGGAATGGAGATGTGATAAACACTCGCTTAGAAGAGGTAAATAAAAGGGAGCGATTTAAGAGAAAAATGTGGCAAAATATGAAAAAAGCGCGTTGGGCCTGGTTCTCGCGTTGAGCTGAAGCGCGCGTTGAGAGTTAGTGCGGTGAGCATCGCCCTGCACTTAGCGAGGGCACACACAGTTCACTAAAGTTTGCGCAGAAATCAGAGATTGAAAAAGACAGCAAAATTGGGGCTGTACAAAACTGGTCATCTCATCAATCACATGCAAGAGATCAAAGCCATACAGTTGACACTTATGGGGAAATGGAGACAACAAACACAGCCTAGACTGATCAATGCTGAAGTTCCCAACCACTCCCAAGCATTCTCACTCAATTGACCGAACTCCCCCAATTTCCGTCCATTCTCCCTTGCGACTCCTTGCCCCCTATTGCTATTGCTCCCTCTTTCCCATCATTTCTGTACCCAAAAAAACCCCACCAAATCGATACGAAAAAAACACGCGCGCAGCAAAAGGGCAAGGTACTTCGCCCTTGTTTTTGCTCAGATTCAAAAACCAAGTGATATTGCTAATTTCAGGAGGGAGCAAGCTGTGGGAAAACCTTAAATACAGGTCAATTGAAGGATAAATTGAGCGATTGAGTACATAAGAATGACTCGCCAGACACCTAGACACCTTGAATCAGACGCTCAAAGCAGTGGCAGCGCTATAATGTCCGACACCGAATCGATCGGATCCCAACCAGAAATTGGTGTGGAACAACCACCTAGGTTGACAAGGAGAAGATCTTCATTGTTCTCTTTGTCATCGCTGGACCCATTACCAGACCCAGATCCTAGCGAATACACTCTGTTTAGAACTGATGACAGACATTTCTCATTGATCCGCAATCTTCATATGGCTGATTTCATCACCTTGTTGAATGGATTCAGTGGATTTTATTCTATCATCTCATGTTTGAGATATGTCAAGACTGACAACTCGAATTATATCATTAGAGCGCAATTTTTCGTCGTATTGGGTTTAATTTTCGACTTTTTCGATGGTAGAGTTGCTCGTTTAAGAAATAAGTCCTCCTTAATCGGACAAGAATTGGATTCATTGCTGGATTTAGTTTCATTTGGAGTTCTGCCGAGCGCCATTGCTTTCTGTATTGGATTTGACACTACTGTCGATGTTTTGACATTGCTGTTCATGGTGTTGTGTACTTTGACCAGATTACTGCGTTTCAATGTGACTGTTGCTACATTACCAAAGGATGAGAAGGGGAAATCCCAGTATTTTGAAGGACTTCCTGCTCCAACAACTTTGGGTCTTTTGCTGGTTATGTTCATCTTTGTACAAAAGGGACTCATTGGGGATAATATTTTTGGTGGGGTTAAATTTGAGAATACGTTTTATGAATTCCATCCATTTGTTATTCTGTTCTTTATTCAAGGATGTGGTATGATCAGTAAGAGTTTACATATTCCAAAACCATAGAATAAGATAAAATTACTAGTGAGAATAGAGTAATAGTAGGAGAGTAATAGTAGGAGAGTAATAGTAGGAGAGTAGTAGGAGAACATAAGAAGAGAAGAAGTAGATACTACATTTCTGTGATGCTCTCTTACTCTTTTACACGAAATCCAAGATAAAGTAATGGCTTAGATGAAAAGCTCCCTCAAGATCTGAAATCAGATCTAATCTCAAACCAACTCCATCACTTAACATCATAACACCATCTAAATCCATGAAATAGGGCATATTGAACCTTTCGCACTCTATGATCTGCCCTTCTGCCCATATAATATACACTTCTAACCCTTTGAAATTCTCTGCGCTCAGTAAACTCTCAGTTCTGCTCCCCAACTCCCCTACAATTCCCCTACAATTCTCTATTTTCTGCGCTCAGTAAACCCTCATTTCTGCCCTCTTCTCCCTCTATTTCTGCCCTCCCATTTAATACCGCCCGACAAGGAATTCAAAGGAAAAAATTCATCTCTACCCTCAAAAGACAGCAATAAGCTACCAAGGTCAATCAACACAGGGTAGCCAAAGACCCTCCCATTCGATCAGATGAATGAAAAGGATCTGATTTTACCTTTATCCAGAAGCGAGTCTTCTGGATCCGCCGAATCGACATTCTCGTATTCTCAGGAGTCCAGTATGGGATCAGGGTCCTCTCCAGGTCCGGTGGTGGAACCAATGGCGGTACGAGCCGCTGCCAATGGCGCCGCCACAAACAGCGCCGCTATTAACGGCGCTACAATCTCGTCTACAGCAGCTTCAAGAGCCGATCGATACACCCCAACAGTGTCCGTGGAAACCGCCCATGAGGATGACTATTTCAGATCGAAACCATCCCACAGCAAATGGAGACCAGCCGTTCCACTGACGTTGAAGAAATCCTGGTCAATTAAACAAATATTATGGACAATATACATCACTCTCCCTTTTGTGGTGATAGTGGTGTTCGGATCATTGATAGCATATGAAAGATTTATCCAATTCACCGGAACTTCCAGAGGGAAACAAGTCGGTAACTACAGGCCAGACTTACCATCTTCATACTCGAGTGATTCAGGTAAATATGACCATCTTAACATTGAATTCTACGATTTAAACGATTATAAAGAACATCTGGACGGATGGCAACGTGGAGAACGTGTCTTGTTCTGTGTCCCATTGAGAGATCTGTCCCTGCATTTACCTATGTTCTTTAACCATATGAAGAACTTGACTTATCCTCATAATTTGATCGATTTACTGTTCTTAATCAGTGATACCACCGATTCTACGATCAAGGACTTGAAGAAATTCCTCAAGGAGATCCAAAATGATCCTAATGTAGAGAACCATTTCGGTCGTATCAATATTTATGAGAAGGATTTCGGTCAAATTGTGGGCCAAACTTTCAGTGATCGTCATGGATTCCTGCTGCAAGGTCCACGTCGTAAATTGATGGGTATTCTGAGAAATTGGTTGTTATCTACTCTGCTTCGTCCGGATCATTCGTGGGTATATTGGAGAGATATCGATGTAGAGACTTGTCCTGGTACTATCATTGAGGATTTGATGCATCACAATAGAGATGTCATTGTTCCTAATGTATGGAGACCATTGCCTGATTGGTTGGACTATGAGCAACCGTATGATTTGAATTCGTGGCAAGAGAGTGAAGCCGGTGTAGAATTACTGGACAGATTGGACGAAGATGCCGTCATTGTAGAAGGTTATGCCGAGTATGCTACTTGGAGACCTCATTTGGCTTACTTGAGAGATCCCAATGGAGATCCAGAAGTTGAGATGGAATTAGACGGTATTGGAGGTGTTTCTATTTTACTGAAACTGTCATTATTTAGGGCCGGAGTTCATTTCCCTGCCTTCTCCTTCAAGAAACATGCTGAGACAGAGCTGTTTGGTAAATTATGTAAAACTATGGGATATTCTGTCATTGGTTTACCTCATTACACCATCTGGCATATCTATGAGCCTTCTTCTGATGATTTGAAACATATGGAATGGTTAGCTAATGAGGAGAAATTGAAATTCGAGAGACTGAAACTTCAGAAGATTTATGACCGTTCATGGAAGTTACTGTTCGATGATGTCTCTAAAGAGTGGGATAATTTGAAGTTCAGTGTATTTAAGAACACAGATTTGACCAAATTCCGTAGAGTCGAGGTTGACTGGAATGAAGTGGATGAATTTTTACAAGACATCGACGATGATGCTATCAATTATAAACATTTCTTCTCTGAGAAGGATGAAGAGGTTAGAAATTATGACCCAAGTGATCCTCAAAAGTTTATATTCCAGAAACACACTCATAAGAAGTCTGAGATTGATTTGAGATACAAATTACAAGAATTCGACAGACAGAAGTCGTTAGTTAGATCTGATGATATCATGAATTATGGTATCAACAAGGGAGAGGATGTCTTTGGGTCATTCCCGATCAACCCATACTTAAGTGGAAAGAATCCTAATAACATGAAGTTTGTGAAGTTCAAGAAACATGAAATTGTGACATTGGAAGATCCGGAGAAGAAGGTGGAGGAGAACTCCGAGAGCAATGACCAACAACAGGAATCAAATGATCAAGAAAACCAGGATAATGAGAACCAAGAGCAAATTCAAGAACAACAACAACCATCAGCTGAAGAAATTGTTCAACAGAAGGTGGATGAAGTCAAGTTGGACGGACAATTAGAACCAGATGTTGAAAGTCAGAAATCGAGATCTAAAGAGAACCTCAGACAAGGAGCTATGCAACTGGTTCTGTTGAAACAGAAGCTGGCCAAGCAGGAGAGTGAGAAGGAGACACATAAAGAGAAGATGGATTCGATTCAACTGGATTTACTGAAAAATGATCCAGAGTATCTGAAGAAACAGGCATCAAATGATGAGGGATCTTTAAAGCAGGGAACAAAGAAGGATAGAGAACCACGAATCCAAGCTCCTCTTTCTCCAGAGGATGAAGAATCACAGCTTGAATTGAGAAGGATTCAAGAGGAGGTGGAATTGGAGAATCTGATCCAAAATCCCGAAGTTCTGAAGAGGATCAAGAAGTTCTTACAATCAGCTGAGTACAGAGGTGCGACAGAGGAGGAGCCTCAAGTTAAGAGAGATGTGATAGAGGAAGAGGTCGGTGAAGCAGAAGCTCAAGAAGAACCAGCAATAGTACCTGAACCTAAAGCTCGATACGTAGCATCCGACTCGAGATCTAAAAAGAAACTCATTCGTGAAAAACAACCTATAAAGGAATCAGATGATCTCGATCTTGATATTGACGGAGGATTAGTTGATGATATCAATATTGGAGGATCTAAAGAGAAGATGAAAGGGAACCCATCGGAGCTTCAAGATGAGCTGATTATTCCCAAGAGGGAAGAATAGAAGAGGTGAGGTGAGGCTAACCTCTTCCAGTCAATTGACAGACAATTAACTGCCAATTGACTCATACTATTATTGACTATATATGGTAATGTTAATTCTAGATAATATGAGAGTTGTAGATGAGATGTGGGGGGAGCGCTGATTACGTAAGCTGGTGATATTCCCTAATTAGGCAATTGGATATACACGACCTAAACATCCCCAATTTGATCTCTAAAGGAGAATCTAAATGAACTTGGCCACTACAGAATGGGATCAAATAGGGGTCGGCAATGGCCAACAATGGCCAACAACAAGAGATAAGTGCAAACTGCCATCAATCACTACATGACTACACAGATATAAAACACAAACTATCATCATAAATGTTATGTAACTATTAAGATATATCCAACATCAGCTCCTAATCAAATGTGATCTTCTTTCCAGTAGATTTGACAATAGCCGCACTTTGTCTTTGAGCCGACAGTAAGGCAACAGACGACTTCAAACGGTTATTGTTAGCTAAATTTTCATCAACTGGCGCAGGTCTTGGTTTTCTTTCTCTGTGTTCTCTTTCTTGAGAAACTTGGCGCACTACGGGACGACGCAGAGCAGGCAGAGAATGCAGAGTTTGTTCAATTGGGGATTCTTCCAGGGCATCTGGACGTGGTTTTCTAGTAGGGTTTCTCTTTGATCTGTCTTCACCGAATTCCAATCTAAGAGGTCTTCCGATCAATCTCTTGTAAATTCTGTTTTTCAATGCATTAGTTGGACCTTCCTCATTCTTGAAATCGATGAACAGGAAACCTTTACATTTTCCGGTGTCTTCAAAAGTGGCCATTCTAATTTTGATGATTTCACCACAAGCTTGGAAATGTTCTTCGAGTAATTCACGAGTAGTGTCAAAAGACAAATTACCGACAAAGAGAATTCTGGAAGGTGGGTTCTTGGACAATGCCAAAATAGACTCTTCTTTAGTCTTTTCCGGTCTACCTTCGTACGAGTTGGCATCTTTAATAAGTAATTTACGGCCGTTTAACATTTGTTCACTCAATGAGATCAGTGACTTGACACACTCCGCATCTACAAAATCGACATATGCAAAACCTTTGATCTTTCTCTCCTTCTTGGGTAAATTAACTCTGGTGATTTCGTTCTCTTTGATCTTTTTGAGCCCATCCAGATCCTCATCATACTGGGCAGTCTTTCCTACAATGAATCTAGTGATATCTTCTTTGACAGTATCGAAGGATAAGTTTCCGATCCAAACACCATATTTGGATTTTTGAGTTTCCTTATCTTTCTTGGCCAGAGCATTCTCTTCTTCTTGTTCTGGGTCGTATTGAGTTGGTACCAGTGGTCTAACAGCGGCTTGTCCCTTCTGCACTTCTTCCAAGGTGAGTTTTCCTTGTCTAATCAAACGCTTTTGTTTTTTGGATAATGGAGCTGGTTCTTCCAAATCGATGGCGATTTCTTCGGTCTCAGAGGCCGGTCTCTTCTTGGATTCTAACTCACTCATTGTAGTTGTCGAGGTAGGGTGGTCTATAGAGGTGTAGAGATGACTTAGATGGCCTTGATAGTCAAGAAAATTTTTCAGGAGGGCAGGAAAAAATAATTTTTTAGATTAGATGGGGCAGATGAGGGAAAGAATAGGGGCAGAAGAAGACAGACGCAGAGGAGGAAGCGAATAGTGGGCGAGAAGAATGGAGAAAGCGGACGGGCATAGGCGACAGAGGGGCAGAGACTTCCTCTAAAGTATTACCATGAAAGACAAGAAAGAAAAGAGCATTAGTCAGTCAGCTCTGGCAGCTCTGACAGCTGGATACTGTCCGGGCATACTTAAGGGCCGGGCAAGGATCCCAGCATGCTACACAACTTAAAATCATAACACCAATTAAATATAAACTATAAACTATAAACTTATTACATCTTCAGATCTCTATCAATCTAATGACCCGAACTAACCGAAAAACTCGATAAATCATCAATACTACTCAAATCTACAAGTGAACTATCAAAAGAGTCAACATCTGCTGCCCTACTCGAATTTCCAGCATTCAGAGTCGTCATAGAGTCGTAAATCTCAGAATTGATCCCACTTACAACTCTTTTAGCATAAACTTTCCGTGGTTTTGGAATTGGAGGAGGTGTAGGTTTAGGTTGTTCCTTCTGTAACGAGAGTCCCACATGCTCATATCGAGTACTCTTTTTATAATGTCTTGGGGATTTAGAAATCCCTGCTAACATGGCCCTTTCTTGCTTGGTATTTTCACTTTCTAATGAGGAAGCATCTTCTTCATACAAAACCCCCATTGATCCCACTGGGAAAGTTGGAGAATTGGCATTAGAATTGATAATTTCCAGCTCTTTCGGAGGCTGTTGCCAACCTGATGATCTGTTTGATAGCCCAGCATCTATATATAAGCTAGACGGAAGTTGTAATTGAGAATCGGTAGATTCGTCACCGATCAAATTTTTGGATAATCCACCTAGACCAAGACTTTCTTCCGATGATTTACGCAGAGGCATACTTGGTCTCTGTTGATAAGTAGTTGAACCCAGAGATCCTCTTCTTTGGAGAATTGGAGATCTGGAGGCTGAACCAGCAGCACTCACAGAACTCAGTCCATACGAAGGAATTTGATTATTATTAGAAGACAATTCCTCTAAAGAAGCATTGGAAATAGGTTTAGAAGCACCTCTAGGTATTCTAAGATGACTCCAGAACCCGGAAGATCCCGACATCTCGCCCAGGAATGGGTTATCGAACTTCTCATCGTCTCCAGACGACTGTTCATTCTTCGATTTCCGACGTTTCAATAAAAATACGAACAAAAGAATCGCAATCAACATAGCAAAGAACCCACCAACAACACCTCCCAGGATAGCTTTGACATTTGTCGAAGTCTTGGAAGAAGTAGCACGTAAGTTGGATTCGTAGTATGCAAAGTCTGTTGTGATTGGAGAGGCGGAGATGGAGATAACTGAAGGGCTCAGAGTGGTGGTCAGATCCGAGTATGCTGTGTAAGACACGAGTGTATCGGTGATCAATGTGGTGGTGAACGTTGTAGTTGCATCTGTGATAATGTACTCCTGAGAATAGGGCACAGCCGTCGAAGTCAAATAGATGTCACCATCTGTACCGTAAGATATTGGGGCATATGAAACATATGGGGAGTCTGGATCATCTGTAGAAGAAGCTGATGAAGATGTGGGCACGGCTGATGATAAATATGATGAACTTGGCTCGTTGGTAGGTTGAGTAGAATGATCCAGTGTTTTAGTTTTCTTAGTTGAAGATGATTTGGAGAGTGAACTTGAGGGATAATATGGAAGTTGGGAAGATCTAGATGATTGGTTGATGGTAGCAGAGCTGACTCCAGTGATAGTGGAAAAAGGAGCTTTAGAGGACAGTGAATGGTCTGGAGACGAGGATGAACTGGGTGTGAGGGTAGAGCTGGAGGCTGAGCTGAAGCTGGAGCTAGAACTGGAGCTAGAACTGGAGCTAGAACTTGAGCTTGAGCTAGAACTTGAGCTTGAACTAGAACTTGAACTAGAGCTTGAACTCGAACTCGAACTTGAACTAGAGCTGGAGCTGGAGCTTGAACTAGAACTCGAACTAGAACTAGTACTAATTTCCGCCTCACTAGGACTCGATGTCTCCGTAGATCCCGTACTTGTGATCAAAATACTCGAACTCGAACTAGTCAGAGTAACTGTAGAATTGGAAGCCAACCCAGAACTAATCAGTCCATCTCCCTCACCATCTCTCTTCTCAAATAGAAGCCCTAATAAATCGTACATTTATGGTCTGTATTAGAAGGGCAAATAAAGGGCGTGAATCTTTGCAAATGGGTCGTTAAAACGACGTAATAAATCTAAATGTGCTAAGACGTGAAGGGAATTCCAAACGAACGGCAAGGGATAAGTAGACCCTTCTAATTAATACAACCCAACTTCTATAGTAGTCGTCTGTTTATGAAGAACAGGGAGAATCTGCCCTTTTTAAATTAAGAAAGAAAAACGAGAGGGAAAAAAAGGCAAATTTAAGACAGAGGCAGATTATTACGTGGTAGGAGGGGAGGCAGAGTAGAACAGAGGTAAGGTGGAGGTGGACACAGAAATTATATAGAGGAGATGGGAGTTAGGGTACGATTGAGAAGAATCGAGAACTTGAATCAGAACAGAATATCTCATCTACTGCCATAACAACACCCAAGGCAAGGCGGCTCTTTCAGGCCCCTTCCTTCTCTTCTCTGACACGCTTCTCAGACAAAAAGATGAGCAGAAAAAAATTTTCATATGCCCTATGCTTTATTTAGTAGCTTGTAATAGAGAGAGGAGAACGCACTCTATTTTCGCTAATATTAGTTTAAATGCGAGGCCAAAAAGACGAGGCCAAAAAGAAGGCCACAAGTAATGTAAGTCATGGGGGTCGGGGAAGGAATAATTGAGAAATATCCGGGGGCTTTGAGATTGCCACCGGGATCGTTAATAATTGCGGTACTAAGATCTTATAGTGTGTTGTTATCGAGATTGCTTTGTTTTTATTGCTCTCCTCAGTCTATGTTCTATTTTCTCGTCTATCTCTTGGACTTGATTCTATTTATAAATTTATTTGTTGTAACTATTCAGCCGTTCTAGACCCTATAGTAGATCTCATATAATAAATATTAAAAGTCGTGCATTATAGCACAGAGAAAAAGGTAGTGCATGATCGTTATATTTTTATTTTCGTAAATCTATCTAAATATAAGGTGAAAAGGGGTAAAGGGGTTAGACATAAAGGGGTAAAAGCATCATACGGGTAATAACATGAGGGGTACTCCAGAGTCATTATAACTCAAATTAGTCACCACATCGCATCTAATCCTCAGAAACTTCCTGCCAGATCCATTTCCTCCACAATTCCCCACTCTCAACTATAATATTCTCAATCTCTCTTAAACCATGTTTACTCCATTTCTTATTGGAAAGTTGAGGAAGAGGAGACATCGAAACAGAAGTAGTAAATTGTTGATGTTGTTCAGGTTGAGGTGACATCAACCCCACACTACTACTACTTCCATTATTATGGGCCATGAGTTTTGAATCCTCTTCCATGTTTTTAGATGAATGGTTGATCTCATCCTCAAAAAGATTCTGGAACCCATTCAATTTAAGAGACGACAGCTTATTCAAAAATTCTCTAATCTCACTTTGATCCAACTCTAATAAGGCAAACTCTTTGGATTTGATAAATGACAACGATATGAATAAAATCTCAGTATGAGGATCCAAATGAGAGAAAGGTAAATCAATTCCTTCGGTATCGGACAATTCCGATAAATTTACATTTGATAATGAAGAGATCAATGTCTTGATGGATCCTCTTCTATCAACAGTCTTGGCATCATCATCGTCAATATCCGAATAACTGGAGTTCGACAGTCTCCTATCATCGTCGAAATCTCCATCATGATCCAATTGTAATGGATGCCAGAACAAATCAGGACCCAATAACTTTATGGTATCGTCATCGAAAAGTAAATCATTGAGCTCCTCTTTATTTAAATAAGTGTCTTTATTACGCCATCCAAGCAATGAGTCCCATAATCTACCACGGTCATATTTAGACCACACTTTAGCCCCACACCATTTTAACCACCAGACAATCCAATCGTCTTGGATCGAGGTCACGTTCAAAATGTCCTCGTCTTGGAAGAACTGCAGTAATTCCGGAAGTAAACGACGTAAACAGTAAAGGAAAAACGAGATCCGCTCCTCCGGTGTTCCCCCCTTTACAGGTAAAGTGGACAAGATTTTCTCCTTTGGAGACTCTTCTTCGTCGTCATCGTTTTTCTCTGACTCCTTTTCCTTCTCCTCGTCTTCGGTAGGTTCAGGCGAGTGTAAAATAACGAGAACCATTCTCTCGTAGGCTTCTGAAAAAGACATATTTTTATGTCCCGGGGAGACATTTCCCGGAGTTGCTGAACCAGAATGAACCCTAGGACGTTGTTGTTCTTGGTACAGTTGAGGCTGAGTCAGAGCTGGGAATCCCGAAGTATTGGTGGTGAAAGTGGAAACACTGATCAGAGAAGACACCTCGCTGTTGGTTTCCAGATTCAGACGTTGCACAATTGGCAGTTGAGAAGATACAGAACTGGACAGTGGAGATGAGGCCAGCTTTGATGTGTTAGTAAATACGTCATCATCCATATTGTTGACCGAATAAGATAAATATTCACTCAATTCATCATTCACATTCTTAAGACAAGTGTCTCCGTTATTACTTCTGAATTCACGGCCACATAGCACGTAATTCAGTTTCAGATCATTATCGGAATTACCCAAGGGTGGAATCCATTCGGCCAAACCTAACAGAATCCATGTTAATCCTGAATCGTAATTGATTAAAGATCCCCATTTTTTCAAGAATCTCCAAATCAGATGTTGTATCACCTTGATGATTTCTTCTTCAATCTTTAATAATTCTTGAGACTCAGTAGTTGGCTCAGGCAGTTGTTGATGCTTCCTTTGGATATCGATGTGATTTCTGCTCTTTCTGAAGTATTTCTTCAAATCATGTTTGATCAGCAGCTTAATTTTGACCTCATCAAAGTCATCATCATCGACATCATCAGGTGTGATATAAGGCTTCAATACAAATGGATGAGATCTCAACAAAAGAGGCCAGATTTTATGACGTAAATGAGGAGGCAACCCTTTTTGTCTCAGTATCATGGACAAACCAGTGATGTTTCTAGTGATTGTATAGTGTTCACATAACTCTACTAAGCGTGGCTCATCGATAACTGAAGGTTTACCTTTATATTTCTTCTGTTTGGAAGATTGTTGGAATTTGGAAGGCGGAGATGATCGTACCGATTGGATGGTATTGCTGTTGAGGCGTAAATTCTCGTCGGTAATCCCAAAATGATCGCCTAAATGAGCTTGAGGCAGCAGCGGCAACGGCGGGTCAGTGGCCGGTGTAGACGACGACGACATTTCTGACGTCTCGGTGTCTCTGGCCGGGTAGTAGGATATACCTACGGCATCCATGGTTAAACTATTAGCCATGATATGTCAATATTATGAGTATATACTTCTATCTT
This sequence comes from Nakazawaea peltata, assembly GCA_001599355.1. Classification (NCBI taxonomy): domain Eukaryota; kingdom Fungi; phylum Ascomycota; class Pichiomycetes; order Alaninales; family Pachysolenaceae; genus Nakazawaea; species Nakazawaea peltata. The sequence continues at coordinate 672,969 of BCGQ01000005.1, forward strand.
CAGTCCTTTGAAAGCTCTTTCTTTAGATCGATTTTTTGCAGCGACAAAAAACCCAAAAGTAAAGAGGCAAAAAAAGGAAGTCTAATAGAGGTACCTTGTATCCTGTATCGGATGGGCTGGGCGGATATATATCCTGTGTTGAACTAAGATTCTGATATATAAATATATATGACCTTTGAATAAACTTCAAACTCGCACGAAATTCTTTTTAAAAAAACTGGTGTGTCTCGGTCTCCCAGTCTCTCAGAGCGAAAAAATTAGTCTCTTCTGACTGTTTTTTTGCCTGCTCACGCTTCAAATCCGCAGTTTGGGCCCTTTACCGGAGCATAAAAATTTTCGTTTTGCCTGAAACGAGAGCGAAAAAAAAAAGTCACACGCTGCGCTAGTCCCTGAATGGGAAGGGACGAAATCTGTTGGGGAAATAAGGTGCGCGTGAGATTGCGAAAGAATAGTGGGAAGGGGGTACTATTTTGGGGGGGTAGAGCCAAGGGAGGGAAGCCAAGAAGGGAGGGGGTCGAAACTAGGGCTAGAAAGAAAGGGGAATTTAGATAGGAACGGGAGTCTAGATACTAAGAAGTTGATAAGAGATTGTTATAGCTACTAATAAGACTATTCCACTGGGTAGTAGTGACTATCTCCTTCAGTACCTACACCTTTATTACACAGTTTTCTTAGCTTTCTCTATATTTCTATTTAGTGAAATTTCCTTAAAACAATGCGCACAATAAGCCACACCCCCTTTAACCGCAGTTGTAATTGCTAGAATCAAATCGATTGCTCTTGACGTATTGGCCACATTTCTCAATCCTCTTCATCCTTCTCATCATCCACAGTCAATTGTTGTAATTTGAATGTCCCAATAACTTCATCACTGTACTTCCATAAGAAATCCATTCCGATCTCATCAATTCTTTCCTCATCGAGCATCTCCTCCAAATTTCCCGATTGGGAATAGAAATCTTGCTTGACATACCCGGTGATGATCTCGTTGATAAGATTCTTTATGTAGAATTTGTCATTGCTCATGCTGCTCTTGAGGATATGTAAGACGTGCATTTCGATCTCTTCCGAAAGACAATATTCTGCCGCTGGTTTCTTGGCCTTGGAGTACAGTCTTCTAATCGCACTCTCGGATATTTTGTATTTCCTCGATACATCTTTGACTTCTTCTGAAGTGATATTTCCCATTTTCATGAGCTCGTCAAGACAAGCGTCAATTTTGCGCGATCTAATTTTATTATTTGATGTTTGCTCGGTGAAAATCACCTCGGCTGTTTCAGCCGCATCATCCTCGTCAATATCTTCATCTGCACCGTCTTCGTTATCATCTTCATCTTCAGATCCTTGCTCTGAATCTTCATCGTCCAATATTTGATCGGCCTCTGTGTATTCTAATGCTTGCTCCGATACAAGGTTACTCAGTGTCACTTTAATAGGGACTTCACGCTTCGGCAAACTATTGATCACAGAAGGTTTCAACTCCCGACTTGTATCCAGTTCAGGTTCTGTAGGGAAACTACGCTCAACTCTCAGATGATAATCCACACTACTGATCTGCAGCATTGGAGGAGGTCTATATGGAGGGATCAGAGCTTCAGGTACAACATTCAATTGACTCTGTTGTTGCTGTTGTTGTCTCTTATACAGTCTAGTTCCATTTGAAGCATTCCCGTTTTGACCGGTGGCTCCCATCACAATAGCCGCCTTAATCCATTCACGAGTTCTTTTCAGTCCAATGAAATATTCTCTATAAGGATCATGGCTCAAATCAGAACTTTTCATCACCAGTACTGGATTCTCTACTTTTGGAACATCGGCAACTCCACCAAGTTGTCCTCCTGCATGTCCCATCTTATTCATATTGATCTGACTAGATGGTCTACCATAAGACCCCACATGGCCAGCGGACGGAACAGAATGTAAATTGGCAGACGTAGCAGCATCAAGTCCAGAAGGAGAACCTCCTGTCATTGAACCAGATCCGCCTAAAGATCCACCATCACCGCTCTTCATACGATTCCTATGTGCATACTTATTGTAATCTTTGTAATTCATATTCAACTTCTTCATTCTTCCTCTCAAAGTGGACTCGGGTAACCCGTGATTCCTAGCGACTCCACGTCTACTGGCGTTAGGGTTCCTTTCCAATTCCAGAATGGCATTGGTGATCCTGCGTTCACGTTCTTCTGGAGTGAGCTGATCCGCTATATAATCGTAGTTAACTTGAGGCATGATTAGGTTCTGTCTACTCTCAGTATTTCCACCGGCTTTTCTACACGAGTTGTTTATTTTTTCAAGGTGATTGGAGATTTCAAAGGGTTGTGAATTCGTAAAATGCTGGGGTTGGTAGGGGAACGCAGAGACGGAGAGACGCAGAGCCAGAGCCAGAGCCGCAGAAAGGGGGGAAGGAAAATGCAGGCTAACGCTCATGCTCACCCAGCCATCATTCAGAATGACAAAGAAATAATACAGATCCACAGATCCACAGATCCACAGATCCATGGAAAGTCGACGCAAATATTCCAAGAGAAATCAAAAACCACCACACAAACTCGCCCTACATTCACCTAAATAATATAATATATTCGTTTATGTAGAAATATAATCCCAACCTACCTATCCCCAAAATAACCAATCATAATAAAAAATAATAACCAGAACGAGAGCTCTAAAGAGATGATGGAACCAGCCCTATCATACTCCTAATACACTCATTTCTTTAAAAAGCAGTTTCTCAATCACAAACTTACCCACTTTGTACTTCTCTCTACGGCTGTCAGCCCTCAAATATTTCCATCCCAAATAAACACCACACTGTCTACAATTGACATCACATACCTCATAACAGCCAGTGATCATGTTCTTTTTCTCCAGCTGTCCCAAGTTGAAGTTTATCACATTCGATACCAAATACAGTTCCCCAGATCTACCTGTAAAGTTATTACTGATGATCAAATTCGAAATGCAAATGTGGTTGTAACAGTTCCTACAAGCAAAGAGGGTGTTCATGCGGTTAAAATTCAAACCTGACTCTTGCGTATGATCCAAATCATAACAGCTCTCTTCATCCATATTTGGTAAAAGAGGCTGCTGCAGTTGGATATCTGACTCAATATCAATTTCGGTGTCAGTATCGCTCTCTTCTTCGTCCACCACGCTAATACCGGGCTTCTCTTTATTTACAGGCTTGTATACTGTCACGATATATTGGTTCTTCAATGTGGTGTGGAAGATCTTCTGGACAGCAACATCTTCATCAACCTTGTAATCATCATCTTCATCATCCGAGTAGCCAATATCCACTAAAGTTTTGGAACTAGACGATGACGAAGTTCTCGAGTCCTTAAATTTAATCTGTGGATGTTGAGGACTATGAGGATGGTGACTGCAAATTGGAGTGGATTTGAAACATTCAGGAAATAACAACCCCATCTTTGGTTATCAATTTAATAGCGCTGTTGTATTGCTTGGATATATCCCCTATAATTCTTAAGTATTGCAATTTAAATAACGCAATCCCCTTTATATACTCAGCCTAATATGCGGTAGATGCTCTTCCACTTATTAATTAAGGCAAAGGGGGGAAGCGGATACAAATATTCTGCACACTTAGATATTTACCGTACAGTTTTGCCTCTGGTTTTTAAAAAACTACTCAAGCATAAAAAGTGATGTGTCAGGACATGCTCTGCATTATATGCTTTAAATTAAATTAATGATCTCCCGCAATAAAACAAGACAGCTCCAGGCCTTAAAGGTCTTTTCTTTTTTTGGTAGTGAGTGATGCCGGCGCTAATAAATTACGTACATTTATTGTGCATATCACCTTTTTTTATCTTTTTTTGCCTAATAAAAACAGCGGGAGAGAGGTTGGCCGGGGTGTGCAAATAGGCTAGGGATAGCTATTTTCGGATTAGTTAAGAATAAGGTATCTAGCAATGTTTACTATAGTGTACTGAGAATGTTCAGAGAATGGGAAAAATACAGCCACCCAAATGTAATTTGCGTATTCCAATTTGGACAATTTCCTGATAAAGGAGGGATGAGCTTGTGTAAATTGCATAATAAAAATACCCCTTTGTAATGTGGAACGATACTAATTGGGGTCAGTAATAGTTGCTTAATGGAGAGGGAAAGTGATTAGTGAACAGAGCTCCGAAAACTTCACAGACTCATTATACCAATCACTATCCCTTGTAACCTAGCTCTTGTCCCGACTATCGTCTCTTCTCTCCATGACTGCCCCGTATTGTTGCCTTCTTATCTCATCGCCATGTTTCACTTCTTCCCCTCTGCACCCCTCTCTTAACAAAAAAGCCGGGTAAATAAGGAGCAAAAGTAAAATGCTAATTACAATTTTTAGCCCAATTTCCACGACCTTGACCCGTCCGAAATGAGAATTTTTTCATCAACTTTTCTTTAGAAAGGAGACGACTTTTGAAGAGATCACCAAGAGAAGCAGGGACCGCTGTAAGAAAGAAATCGAAGATGTCTTTTGTCGGGATCAGACTGTGTTTGAGAGGTGCAAGTAGATCTTTGCCTCGCGCTAATTCGTCACTTTTGACCTCCACTACTTACCGTCTGTCTATAATATCATCCCGTTTATTTCATCAATCGAGCACTAGTTTAAACAACAATTTGTTCGGTTCTATCACGAAGAATGACCAACCACAGCAACAAGTTACCAAAGGACCTGAAACTCTGGAGTCTGAAGAGGTGACTGAAGCTGTTTCCGCTGGTGAAATTGAGTACATCGACCCAAAAGATGATGCTAAATTACAAGAATTTTTACACCCTGACCCAATCGTGGCTATTAATGAGTTGTTGACACCTTTAAAGAAGGAGATCTACTTGGCCAACGTGGAAAAGAATGGATTTTTCAAGAATGAGGACGAAGTAAAGTTGTCAAATGGTAAAGTTTATAAATTGAAGTTATCAAGAGAAGAGATAGAACTGTTAGAACCAAGTATTTACTTGAAATCATACCGTATCAAGTCTTCTATGAAGAAGGCCACAGTCGTTTTAAGATTATTGAGAGAAATGAGCTTGAAGACCGCTATTACCCAATGTCAGTTCATTACTAAGAAGATGGCAAGAGAAGCTCAAGAATTATTAAGAAGAGGTTTGCAAGATGCCGAAAAACTTGGTTACAACCCTTCAGATTTATACATTCTGCAGATTTGGTCCGGGTCGGATGGATATTGGTCTAAAAGAATCGAATGTAAAGGTAGAGGTAGACATGGTGTCATCACCCATCGTTGGATTCATATTAGATGTATTTTGAAGACAAAACAAACATTGAAGAGATTGGCATGGGAAAAGGAAGTCAAGGAAGAAAGATTGAAGCTGAAAAAGCCTTTGATTAACCCATTGGTCAACGGTCCTTTGAGATCTAAAGTCCAAGGTTACTATAGATGGTAATAGTTTCCCCTACATGTATATATAAATATTGAATAAATATAATAAGAGTACTAATAAATAAGTAGTAATAAATAAATAAATAGATAAATAAATAAATAATAATCAGACTAGTTCATCAAGTCAATCATCATATCCTGATAAAGACTTGTCTCTTGGTCTGTTTGGTAATGGGTACCCATTCAAAGGTAATGGTTCATGATCGTCATACAAAAACTTTCTTCTGAGGGGGGTACCTGCGACAATGAAAACAGGTCCAATTAACCCTATGGCAATAGAATAGAACACATGAGGTCTGGTATGAGCATGATATCTGAGCCACTATCAAATTTTCAACTCAAATCCCCCCTCCCACTTCTCCATAATAAAAGGTGTGGGGTAGAGAAAGACCAGTGAGTCAAATTGATCGTTAGTAATCGTTTTGAAAATCAATTAATCACACTACTTACGCGAACTGGTTCCTTATAGTACGTAGGATATTCTCCAAAAGTCGACATTATCAGACTAACTACTCCTTTACCTTGCAGTTCAATCGTGAACTCCTAAACAAAAATAGCTTGAGGAGGAAACTTGTGATTTTTTTGGTGGGGGTATATGGTCGTGTATTTAGTGCAAATAAATAGGGGAGGGAAAGGAGTTTAGGGGACGGGATTGGATGGTTGGTGTTATGATGTTAAATGAATATCACATGGCTAGAGGTAGTTTTCTACGAAGCTTCTCGTTAAGGTTACTGTTTATTGTTTTATTTAAGCCTTTTTCTTGTTCTTCTTAGATCTAGTAGTTCTTGTAGTGGCAGCAGGAGCAGCAGAAGTAGTAGTAGCCTCTGCTTCCAATTCGGCAACTTCTTCCTTCAATTCACCAACCTCAATAGCAGTTTCCTCTCTTTCTTTTTCCTCCAATTCTGCTTCTTCTTCATAAAATTTCTTCAATGCCCTCTCTTGTTCGATTTCAGCATAATACAATCCACCTTGCAAAGTCAAGACAAGACCCAAGACAACAACGATCATGACTTGGGATGCACCAACGATTTGAAGGCCAGTCTTGTAATCGACTTCTCCCCAGTTGTCATGAACAGCACTCAAAAGACCGGTTCTGATGTTGGTCAAGTAAATAACAATGGCAAGCATGAACAGACCCATAGTTCCATACTCGAACATCTTAGCATCATCGGATGGCTGGAAGATCTTGATGATACATCCGGCAATACCAATGGCCATGGCAACATGAAGGATATGGATGACCACTGGAGGGGAAGTAGCCAACAATTTGTAATGCAGCAAAGCTTCATTGAACAGCAGCTCAGTGGCCAATTCAGACGAGAACAAGAGACGGAAATCATACGGTAAATTACCGTAGATCAGTCCCATCAAAAACGATGACGAACAGAGAATCAATGTAGTTCCAACTGGCAACAAGTTCTTGTAAACCTCCTTATATCCCATTATTGACTGTATTGTATTAATGATCTTGCTATCAAAAGTATAAAGGCGATTTGATTTTTCTTGTTAAGAATTGTTGGACGAATTAAGCTGCGTTGCGGCTGAAAATTATGCGCAAGATAAGAGGTGGCCGAGGGATGAAGGCATTGGAGGGCAGATTTAATGGATGGAGAATAGGTGGGAGGATGACTGAGATGGTGATATTTTGAGTAGACTAAACAGATTAGATGTGTTCTGAAGTGATATAAGTTCTGTTCGATCCAGAGCCTCACTTCTCTTCTCTACTATTTGCACTGCTCTAAGGTTCTTTAATTCTGAGCATTTTACGAATTTCTTCTACTATTAAGTTCTACCTCTCAAGCAGGGAGCTCTCTAGTTTGGCCCCTTTTACCTACTCAAATCTACATATTATGATATCTCAAATTATTTCATTACTTTATTAATCAGAAAAAATTTAAGCGGTCTCAGCAACTGGAACATAAGACTTGACGTATGGGTCTGGAATCTCATCTTCCTCCTTAGCCTCGATGATTTGAACAGCATCTGGCAAGGCCTTTGGACCAACTCTGGCACGAGATGGGTCCTTCATGATCTTGACCTTAACACCCAAGATACCTTGTCTCATCAAGACGTGTCTAGTAGCAATGTCAATGAAGTCGTTGGTTGGTTGACCGGAGTGGATCATGAAACCGTCACCGAACTTCATGGCCTTAGCTCTGGCACCTCTCAACTTACCGGAGACAACAACTTCGACACCCTTAGCACCAGACTCCATAACGTATCTGACAACGGAGTAGGCAGCTCTTCTGATGGCCAAACCGTTCAACAACTTGAACTTCAAAGCCTCACATTGAGCGACAGCGGACAAACCTCTGTCTTGGACTCTCTCAGCGTACAAGACGGCGGTACCTGGCTTGAACTTGAATCTCTTGTGGACCAAAGAGGTCAACTCTCTGATTCTCTTACCGTCCTCACCCAAAACAGCGTTGGTTTGGGTAGCTCTGATGATGATCTCAGTCTTGGATGGGGTAATTCTGACTTCGACACCGGAGTATCCAGTCTCGGCCAATTCTCTGGTGAAGAATTCGTTTAATTCGGCGTAGAAGACACCGTCAGCGACAAGCTTTCTCTTCTTGGAGATCAAAGTGTGGGACATTTTTAATGATATATAATGTTATACTCTTTGTAAATATAATACACTTATGAATATCTTTGAAAAATATCAAGGGAAGAAAATGAAAAAAAAAATTTTCCTTATTGAGGAGCTGAAAAATTTTCATTGTGGGAAGACAGAAAAGAGTGTTAGTTACACGTAAAATTGTGAGGGAAAAAAAGTAGGGGAATTTTGGATCTGCCATTTTTTGATATTAGTGACACGGGATAAATAATGGCAGATATATGAAAGTAGGGTAACAGTGGAAGGTCTCTTTGTTCGAGGCGGGCCTGAAGATGCAAAGGGGGTGACATTTGATTGAGTTTGATGGGATGAGAAGTTAGGGAGGATAGGATGGGTAGGGGTGTTATAATGGGGAAATATAATCAAAAGTGGGAAACTGGATCTAAATTCAGCGATTAAAGAGTCATAGTAAAGTGGTAATTAAGCGGTATCTCTTTAGGGTGAGATAGTGTTAGTTCTATCTAATTAGATATAATCAGTTATAGCGTATTTATAGGAGGAAATGATCTTGTGACTTCATGAATCGAATTCTGCAACTCATTATGCATATAAATCTTTATTTGTTCATTTCACGGAGATCTCTTACTTCCTTACTAATTATATATATTTTATATTTGAAAGGGGATAATTCTACAAGGGAGAAGAGGAGACAGGGAAGGAAGAGACTGATAACCAGAAGAAAAGAGCCTAGATATGAACGAATAAGACATCTGAATGAGATATCAGCAATTGTAGCACCAGAACCTCCACCTCCCCCCGATCTTATAATAACACCTTCTCAGCTATTGGTGTTACCTTATCCCCCCTATAATGTAATTCATCCACGTCAATTAACGCACCTCCAGTTTCAGGCTTGTACTATTTTTATAATGCGGGCGTCTTACGCGGACGAGGCTGCAAGATCTTTTTTTCTCTCTAACGTTGTTCCAAAGCAGCCTCTTCGAGGCAGGCTGGGTTAAGTATTTGCCTTTGTTTCAGCTCAGGCGGAAGGTATCAGAAAAAGTGGATTTGCTCTCGGCCACTTGGCCTTAATTAAACCCAGCTCCCATCTTGTAACTGATCCCCCCTTTTAAATAATTAAACTTCCGCAAACGGCAAATTGCACCTCTCCAAAAGGAACAAACTCGCAAACATTTTTTCGTTTCGTTATTTTATCTAAGGAGTTGATCAAAAGGAGACAACGAGTAGAGAGTCATTGAATAAGAAGTGCAATGTCGGGAGTCAGAAGCATCAAGTGTGTCGTTGTCGGTGATGGGTGAGTGATTCTATTGCATTTGCGTGTTAGCGCCGTTATCATATCGTCTTTATATACTAACTTGTCCCTTATCATAGTGCCGTCGGTAAGACTTGTTTATTGATTAGTTATACCACCAATAGTTTTCCACATGATTATATTCCAACAGTGTAAGTACTGATGTTTTGAATGGGTTTGAGATTCCAATACTAACGATATCTAGTTTTGATAACTACTCGGCTAACGCTGTAGTTGATGAGCAATTAGTCAAATTAGGATTATGGGATACCGCCGGTCAAGAAGAATATGACAGATTGAGACCTTTATCATATCCACAAACCGAGATTTTCATCATTTGTTTCTCTTTGGTGGAACCAACATCTTTCCTGAACGTTAAGAACAAATGGATCCCAGAAATTCGTCACCATACAACTAAGGACATGTTAATATTGTTGGTTGGAACCAAGTTAGATTTGAGAGAGGATCCAAATGTGTTGGACAATTTGACTCTGATGGGTTCAGAACCTGTTTCTGAAGAGCAAGGTAAGGCTTTGGCTGCTGAAGTTGGATGTTGTCTGTATTTGGAGTGTTCTGCCGCTACTAGAGAAGGTGTCGAAAATGTCTTTGATACCCTGATAAGGTCGGTCTTGAATCCTCCTCTGCTGAGTGGTTCTGGTTCTAAGGATCTGCTGAACGAATCTAAGAGAAAGGTTAGAAATCTGGGTGAGAACCTGCAACTGCTGGGCGCCCAAAATGGCGGTAAGAAACCAAGAAAAGCCAAGAAGTGTACTATATTATGAACTCTCTGAAGATTAGGGGAACCGGGACGATTCAACAGCATTTCATCTTTTAGAACTATCTTTGATCTAATTTACTGCTTTTTATTATTATATTACTACTATTTTCTTACAATGTTGCCGTTTCAACTTTGTTTCCTCGATTTGATAATGTCTTTTTACCTTAAATTATACCTGTATGATGTTTTATTTCTGGATTAACAGAGCTCTGGAAGGATGTACACCGTTCGGAAGCATCTCAGTAGGCTCCGAATCATTAGATGAAGGTTTCAGAGCCTTCTTAGAAGTTTCCTCGGTGATCCTCACCTTTCTTTCCACAGTCAATTTCTCATTCTTCTCCTTGATCTTAGCCAATCTGGTCTCGGAATTTCCTCCTCCTCCGACGGTCAACTCTACGTTGATTTTACGGTCTTTCAAGATGGAATGATGATGTTTCAATGCAATATCGATCTTCTTTTGGATATCCTGATGAATGTTGTAGAATTCCAAAAACAGAATCCCCTTGTCCTGTCTTACTCTTATTCTGTCAGGATTACATGACTTGAAGTGGGCCATCAACTCTTGTTGTGTGATGTCGTAAGGTAAATTTCCCACAAATAATATAAATCTAGGACCTTGGCCTCCCAGTTGAGCCGCAAGACCTTTACCTTTCTTTCCTCTTCTGGTCTTTCTCTTCTTCTTGACTGGCTCTCCATTCTCATCTACCTCAGCGGCTGCCTCTGCCTCTCTCTTTTTATTCTCCTTCTCTTGTTTCTCGGATTCTTTGATCGATTTCAATTCTTCCGAAGAAACACCCGATCTATCCTTGAACTGTAAGGCCTTTCTTTGCTTTTTCGTTAACTTAGACACGTCTTGCTTACTAGCTTCTCCCATCTTGCCAATGTCTTCTCACCTCATCGACTCCTCTAAAGGCAGATTTTATGCAGAAAATTTTTTTGGCTATAAATTTTTTCAGTGAGCAAACTACGAAAAAAGACCATCAAAGGGGGTGATCACCAAAGATTGGGGGTAATTACAGAGTACTTACAAGTTAATAAACATTATTGCATCGTCAATCATTATCGTATATAAAATAATTTGTTGTCTTCATGATTTAGGCGTCAACCAGACCTACGGACAATCCTTTCAGCAATCTGGCGTCAGTTAAGGCAGCGATAATGGCTGCACCAACACCTGAACCGTCCTCAGCTGCTACTAATTTGATAGGATAATCGGCAGGTTTGATTCCTTCATCTTTCCAACCAAAGATGTCAGCTAAACCATCTTCAGCTCTTTCAACAAAGTTTGGATATTTGGCATAAACGGAACCATCGCAGGCAATATGTCCGCTAGTAGCACCGGTCTTTTTTGATGCTGCGGCAATACCACAGATGGCCAATCTTGCAGCTCTAGTACCAATTAACTCGGCCAACTTTCTGATAAGCTTTCTTTCTGGTTGGTTGAAGGTCAAATGTAAATGCTTCTTGAACAAATCCAAAGTATCTTGCAAGTTTTCGAATGGATCATTCTCGATAATTGATAAAATCTCGGTATCTAAGATATAAGGAGTATTCAACAATTTCAAACCTTCAGAATCTTGTTTCTCAGACTCCAAAATCAAGCCTTGCTCGTGCAAATCAACCAAAATCAATCTCAAAACCTCTCCAAGATAATAACCTGCGATCATCTTTTCGAAAGCTTGTTCTCCTGGTCTTGGTGATTGGGCATCAATCAAAACATCGTATTTGGTTCTTGGCAAAGCAAGATGTTCATTATCGAAAGAACCATACTCACAGTTGATCAGCATAACTGATTCTTGTGGGATATCATCGTGTAACTTTCCGTTCAACTTTGGAATGTTGTAGACGTAGTCGTAATAGGCACCGTTGACACCAGTACCGAAAATACATCCCATGGTGGTCTTACTATCGGTGTAACGAGAAGCTACCAATGTTCCTGTAGTGTCATTGATCAAAGCAACAACCTTGATTGGTAACTTTCTGAGGTTGATCTGCTCCATCAATAATGGAACAACATCATGTCCCTCAACATTAGGGATATCAAAACCTTTAGTCCAAGTCTTCAAAATACCAGAATCAATTCTAGATTGCATAGCTGGGTAGGAGAATGTGAACCCTAAAGGCAAGATTAAACCCTCAGGAACTCCATCTGGATAAGTTTCCTTAAGGAACTTGTCAAGGGAGTCTGCAATGAAACCAAACAAATCATCTCTGTTCTTGGTGGTTCTGATGGTGGCAGGCAAGTGGTACTTGGATTGCTCAGTTTCGAATTTACCACCACCCAACAACTTGACAGAAACAACACGTAAGTTGGTTCCTCCAAGATCAATAGCCAAGTAATCACCGGTTTCCTTACCAGTTGGATATTCCACAACCCATGTAGGGATCATAGGAATATTACCACCCTTAAGAGACAAACCCTTTTCCAACTCCGAAATAAAGTGGTCGGTGATCTGCTTTAACTTGTCACCTGAAACTGTTAAGAGTTCCTGGTACTTGGAGATCTCACTGATCAACGACTTTGGCACATCAGCCATGGATCCCTTTCTAGATTGAGGTTGTTTTGGACCTAAGTGAACCATTGTTTTTGTAGTCTTTTAGTTTTGTGATTTATAATCAATATACGTCTTTGCTTATTATATGCCCCATGAATTATCCAGACTTCAACCTTTATTTATATGCTGCCGCTCCGCTAAAAACCCCCATATTTTCTCCAGAATCTTCCGAAGAATCTCCGGATTTTTTCCTTTCCGACGTGCATATTGCAGGTAAAGTCGGATCATTTTTTCTTGAATAAGCATAAATTGGGCTTGGGGAGAGAATGCAGGACGAACATCATGCCACTGGATATTACAGAATTTATCCTGATGGGGTAGGAGACGGGGAAGTGGGGGACGAATATATGGTGGATGACGTAAACTAAGGAAGAACCAGAGGTGGATATAGATTTACGTGTGTGCCCGCGTACGACAATCAGGCAGGTTAAATGTAGGAAATGTTATATTGGTGATAGTGAGCATCTCTATTGGGATACTCTAGCAACGGCTAGCTATTAGATGAGGAGTAAGCCTTCAATATCAATAAATAAATGTAGTCGACTGGTCCACCTTTATTCTCCTTAGTATTTGAAGAGAGTTTCTCCGTCGCACTTCCCGTGGGGAGATGCACCCGCTCTCCAAATTTATTCCGAGCGAGCCGCATATTTTTCCACGCACATAGTCAACCACGCCATCTCTAGGCAAAGACCAACTTCCGATGTAGTGGGAATAAATGACCTGTCGAAACACCTTAGCACTTGAAGGATTGTTTGTGTTTCTGGACGTTTCTTTTATGAGGATGACGTCCGGCTGACCCCTATTTTTATTGTCTTTTCTACTTAATCACACCCCCTTCTAGTAGAGCAGTGGTGTATCTTAGCGAATTACAATTTTCTGATATCCCTCCCCAGTAGTTTGGTGTGGTGCCTTAGAGCAAAATACAATTTTTCAGATGCCCATCCCCATCTTTAGGAGTTTGATCAGACGATGTTGAGATCTCCGCATGGACTGTGGTGAGAAAACATGCCGCTCAAGCTTTTGAATCCGGGGCTAACGCGACACTTGTCCTCTCAGACAACGATAAAAGGTGTTGAAGATGTATTTAGGGAGCTTTTAGAGAACAGTATCGATGCTGGAGCAACAGAGATCAGCTTAAAGGTGAGGTTGGAAGATGCTTATTGGATCTGGTGTTCCGACAATGGGACAGGAATTTCCTCGGAGGATCTTCATAATATCGGCAAAAGACACTATACTTCAAAGTTGCTGGACAATTTGGTAGGTACTGAGGCTCTTCAATCATGTAATACTTTAGGGTTTCGAGGAGAGCTGCTACTGTCAGTTCTTGCCAGTTGTTCTCGTACGGAAATTACAACAAAAGTCGAGAATAACGATGCTTGGAGGGCTGTATTTACTTCTGGGGGAGACCAAAGGATGGTTAAACATGTATTATCATCAGATATCCCAAGAAGCGGCACGCAGGTCGTGGCCGCTAATATATTCGGGACATACCCTGTGCGATTAAAGTACAATTTGAAGAGATCACATATTGAAATAGTAGACCAGTTGAGAATTGTTTTATTTCGTGTCTCTGTATTCAGACCAAACATTAAGATCAGACTGTGTTTAGTAGACAAGAATGGCGACTCTAGTTTGATAGCAAGTACTGGGGAAGTTGGGAACCCCCAAGAAGATGGTATACCTGAGATATTACGAGCTGTATTCGGAATATCGTTAGGAGATCAATGTGAATCCCTCCAATCTTACCACCAGGATTTCAAAATTATGGGACATGTCGGAAGTAGACCATCTATGAAGAAGAAATACCAGTTTATTTATATCAATGGAAGGTCTGTGATCAATGATAAGTTATTTAAGGTTATTAACGATAGACTCGCTTCCAGTAGATTGGTCGAGGAAGATAATATGGCAGTAATACCAAACTTCACACCCAGCCAGTTATCCCCTAGAAAGAACAAATCACCGTTGAAAGCAGTGGGAAGTGGACAATCAAAGCTACATCCGATCTATGTATTTCAGATATCATGCCCAAAATCTATCTCGGATTTGATACAAGATCCGAGTAAATGTATTTATGAGCCAGAACATTTCGATACCATCAAAGGACTATTAATCAGACTTTTGGATCAATTTATGGAGGAGAGATCGCAGACGCCTTCCAAAGATGGCAAAAGTCATTTGTCAGGTAATCAGAATACCAAGAGACTGCTCTGTAATCCATTTTCTTGTTCTCAAGATCAAAGTGATGATGAGCTCGAAAAGCTCGACCAGTTGAGTCAGAGATCAGAGTATTTCCCAGACGTATCAAGGGTTCATCTTGTGCCTGAGAAATTGAAGGAGTTCACAATAATAGGTCAAATTGAACACAAGTTTATCTTAGTGAGATTCGAAAATAGGGGTAATCCATTTTTACTGGCTGTAGATCAACATGCCGCAGATGAACGGGTAAAAGTAGAGCAGATGTATAAAGAATTCGTAGAGGAATGTTTTGAAGGCGAGAGAATATCTCGATTGAGGGAAGTGTCATTGGAATTTGAATTCACCACTCAGCAATTGGATCTTCTTGAAGAAAACCGACAGTACTTCAAATTTTGGGGGGTTATTTACAAAATTAGTTTAGGTAGGCTTGAAGTTGCTCATCTCCCCCCACTTGTGGCCGACAAAATGTCCGAGTCCCAACTATATAATATGCTTCTAGAGTCGAGTGAGATCAGAAACGGTCACCGGCAATTGCAATGGCCGGGGCCCCACACACGTGACTGGTGGAGTCTCCTTCCTTATGTTCCCCAAATGATTATCGATCTCTTAAACTCGAGAGCATGTCGCTCGGCAGTGATGTTCGGAGACTCGATGACCCGGTCCGAGAGCCGTTTTCTCATCGAGCGTCTCCTTGAGTGCAAACTCCCTCTAATCTGCGCGCACGGCCGCCCATCTGTTAAACCCCTTGCTGGGATCTCGTTCAACGGGGCCAAATCTCAACCGCTGATGTGATCGGACCTCGCTTGAGCAAAATCTAAAAATATTTATAATCTGTACCTGAGTAATAAACAGCCTTGTAAGACAGATAAGATCACTTGTATAGTGGGAGAAGGTGATAATTTGGAGAACAGCTGAACAAAGTAAAGGCTGTTAGAATGACGGGGGAACAAAGACCCAACACACATCAACAGTCAGTGGGAGTGGGGTCTCATGAAGGGGGGATAAGTTATGGTGGACTAGGTGGGGATCCTTTGGCTGAATCCATGAGGGTAACGGCGGGAGGGGTGCCTATGGAGGCGACAACAGTTACAGACCCAAATCTGAGACCTAGGCGGAAATATAGTAAGACAGGTTGTAAAGAATGCAAAAAGCGGAAGATGAAGGTGAGTGGGATCATTTTATTGAGAGATATACAACCAATACTAACAAAAGAACAGTGTGATGAAGGGAAGCCAGTATGTTGGCATTGCCATAGGTTGCAGAAGGAGTGCATATATGAACCTGTCAAGTATAAGAGGGCGAGGAAGACCAACACACCTCCAGGACTGGTGCAATCACAGCCATATGGAGCAGAAGATGCGACATTGGGGACTGGAACTCGTGGAATCGGTATGAAGCATACCTCTGATATTAGTTCGGTGACTCCTCCTCTGTACAGGTCACATTATAACAGTCCTCTACTGTTACCTAATATATTAAACAGTCTGGAATCACATAGCAGTGATGAATTTGGAGTGTCGATGGTTCAACATGACAATGGTCGCTTTGTGCCTTCAACAGGGCCTGGGTATCTGAGAGGGGCCGCTGTAGGACACAAAGGTACTACAAAAGTGGAATCTCCTATCTCGTTGGCGGGGTCGACTCAATCTGAATCTTCGCTGATGGTCCCGGCTCCTCTTGATCCTCTTTGGAATATCCCTCAGTACTTCCATGATGATTTATTTGTCAGTAATGCCAATATCATGGCCCAGAATTTGAACGATTTGTTAACTCAACGATTAGAAGAGGCCGTGCTGACCCCAAGGGCCGAGCAAATGAACGCCTATGTCACTCAACCTCCACAGCCACATCAGCAATTCTTACAATCGCCTCTTTCGTTCTCTCATAACCCTCAAATGATGTCAATGATGATGGACTCATCTACCGACTTGAACCAGCATAATCTAAGCGCTCTCAATACTTTCAATAAGAAAGCACCGACTCCAAAGATAATCAGCTACAACATTAGGGAATTGAAGGTCTTGCCACAAGTACCGTTGGATAATTTCACATTAGGTGATCCACATCAGTTGTATATGGAGTATTTTTATAACGATTTCGCATGGATTATCATGCCGTTACAGATTTCGAGGGCCAACAATCCCGTGCGGGACATCTTATTGACGTTGGCGACTCGAAATGCTTACTTGATGTCGGCTGTTTTGGCTTGCGGGGCTCGTTCAGTCATCAAGGCCAAGGGGCTGACTGAACAGGAACATGAGAAACTGTATTTTGGGTATCTTTCGAGTTGTCTTGCTCTGCTTTCTCAGATCCTCAACTCTCCTAAGAAGAAACTTCTAGAGAATGTAGAACCTTTGTTGCTTACGATCTTATTACTTACGTCTGACAATGCTACGTCCACAAATCAAGCATGGAGGGCTCATCTTAGAGGAGCCAAGGACTTGCTATTGATGTATGCCCAACAAAAGAAAGGAGATCCACAACAGCATCAAACAACTTCATTAGTATTCACATTTTGTGCCCTGTGGTATGTATCATTTGAGGTTGTAGCCGGAGTAGGAGGACTGCCACATGGAGGAACTTTCGATACAGAAGAAGAGATCGATTTGTTGATGAACCCAGTGAGTGACGACTACATGTACTTGAAATCGATGAATTTAATATGGAATAATGGGTTTAATTTGTTCTTGGGGTATACGGTTTCGTTGACAGTTGTGTTGCGTGACCTGATCAAGCTTTTCAATCGTGAGAGGAAACTGAAGGCTACGGGAGTGGCCAGTTCTACATCGATACATGAAATTGTGAAGTTGCTTGCTGATTTGGAAGAAGGATCCAAATATTATGTAATTGACAGGTCTGGGGTGGTTCCTAGGGATCATTATATGCATCCAAGTAAACAGGGTGTACCTCCTAATGATGTAGACAGACTCCCCGAGACATCTGTGGGTACTATAGTTCTCCCTGATGGATCCATGAAGACATTCTCATGGTACGACATGAGTTTACAGCTTTACGTGAAGGGAACTATGTTACTTGTTGTGAGGAGGTTATTGAAACTTCGAAAGGAACACCTGTCGGTACAGCAGCTTGTTAAGGAAATACTTGAGATGTTACATTTCCTTGATTGTGATTCCCCACCTAAAGAGTATCATGTGATGCTTTTACAGGTTTGTATGTGGGATACTGCGATTTGTTGTATTGATAAGAAGGATCAGGAGAGGGTAGAGAAATTCTTCAGATTGCTCCAAGATGTGGGGGTTGGAAGTGCCGAGTATGTCTTGGGAAGGATCCGGAAGAGATGGGAGAGTGGAGGAAAAGATGGAGGGGATAGTGATAATGATGATGATGAATTGGATATAGTTGCATATTGAGAGTTTTAGGTAGAGAAGGGGGATTAGAGTGAAGTGAGTAGTGATTAGAGTGAAGTGAGAGTGATTAGATAGTGATTAGGATAGTGATTAGAGTGGTAATCAGATTTGGAGATCTAGTAAGAGATAGTAGGATAGTAGGAGATATAGCAGGGGTAAAGGCGGACAGATAGTATGAGTTAAAGGCGGAATACTAGTCAGATACACTTAAGGTTAAGGTTAAGGTTCATAGTGTAAATTTAGCATGTGCTGCATAAAGATTGCAGTTAATGCTGCATAGTAAGGCGTTAAGCTAGTCCAATGAAGTAGCGCAGATTGGAAGGGCAGAAAGCGGAAAGGAGAAAGCGAAAGCAGAAAGCAGTCAGAAGGACATGGAGGTGAAGAGAAGTAGAGAAGGTAGGGCAGAAAGGACAAAGGGAAAAGGAAAAACGGTAAAGCGAGAGAGAAAAGTATAAGCGAAAGGGCGCAAAGAGCCAGAGAAAGACAGAAAGAGACAGAGAAAGACAGAAAGAGACAGAAAAGGACAGAAACGCACAGTAAAAAACACAGAAAGGAGACAGAAAAGAGACAGAAAACACAGAGGGGCAGGGAGAGAAAAACACAGAAGGGCAGGAAGAGCAAAACAGAGGGACAGATAGAGAAAGAGATGGAAGAGATGGAAGGATGTGGAAATAACAAAGTCAGTACTCTCAAAATACAATAGAAGATAAATATGTTCGTCTCAAGGAACTCAATTCCATCCCCATGACCCCACAAACACAATCATAAAAATACAACTCAAATACAATCCCCCAATCCCCATTATTTCATCTTATCTATTTGCCCACTCGTGCTTGCATTTCTCATCACACCCGCGTAAATTTCATCACTCCTCCACCCCCAAAAGCAGCCATTTTTCCCTCAAGAAAATTCGCTAACAAAAATCAAAAATTCACTTGTTATGGAGTAAAGGACTTATTGATGTCGAGTTGAAGAGCAATCATATCGGACCAAGACGTAATCAATCGCTTTATACTTGAGAACACTATGTCTGAGAAAGAAGAAGCTATTTTCCGTAAGTATTCACGTTGAAAGGGGGGCGAATCCACCGGCGGTAACCGAGCAAAAGGGGTCGGCGGTAACCGAGGCCGAGCCTAGCGCTAACGATTGTGCCCGGCGTTCCCAATAAAGAGCCTCAGCTCCTGTCTTCCACTTTATCATCCACATACTAACCATACCAGGCTCCGCGGAAATGAGCCTTATCCAATTGTACATCCCAACTGAAGTGGCAAGAGAACTGTTGTACATCTTGGGAAACTTGGGCAACGTGCAATTCAGAGACTTGAACTCCAAGGTGAACACTTTCCAGCGGTCATTTGTCAATGAGATCAAGAAATTGGACAATGTTGAAAGACAATACCGGTACTTTTTGAAGGAATTGGAGTCTAGAGAGATCCCTATCACTGATGCTGCTTATATCGAGGAGAATGTCAAGCAAGTTGGTAAGCTTTTGAAGACAGCAGAGATTGATGAATATGCCGAGAATGCTCAATTGTTAGAAGAAAGAGTATCACAGATGGTTGAGAGCTCAAATACTTTATTGGCTCAACAAATGGACTCGGAACAGTTACTCAATGTGTTGAATTGTAACGATGAGTTCTTTAGTTCATTTGAATCGTCATCTCCTACCACTGCTGAAGAGGTTCTGGAGAATGGAGGAATTCCAGATGTTAATTTCGTTACTGGTGTTATCTCTAGAGAGAAGCTTTCAGTATTACAAAGAATCTTATGGAGAAGTTTGAGAGGTAACTTATTTATGAATTCCGTTGAGATTGTAAAGCCTGTTTATGATCCAAAGACCGGTAAATTCATCAATAAGAATTGTTTCATTATCTTTGCCCATGGAGAATTATTGATCTCGAGAATTCGCAAGATCTGTGAATCTTTAGATAGTGATTTATACTTTGTGGAACTGGACTCTGAACTGCGTCAAAGGCAAAAGCTTGAAGTCGAGACAAAGTTGACTGATATCACTACAGTATTGGATAACACCAACAGATCTTTGCACAGTGAATTGAGTGCCATTTCTATCGAGTTGAATGAATGGTGGAATGTCATTAAGCTTGAGAAGAGTGTTTATCAAATGATGAACTCTTGTCATTATGATTTGAATAGAAAGTGTCTTATTGCTGAAGGTTGGGTACCAAAGGATGAACTTCCAGAGATCCAAGACTCTCTTTCGGGGATTGCCGTCGAGTCTCTGCTGGAAGACTCAGTACCAATTATTGTTAATACTTTAGAGACCACTAGAACTCCTCCTACTTATCACCGTACTAACAAGTTCACTTTACTGTTCCAAAACATTTGTGATGCTTACGGTATTGCTACTTATAGAGAAGTTAACCCTGGGTTACCAACTATTGTAACCTTCCCATTCATGTTCGCTATTATGTTTGGTGATTTGGGTCATGGATTTATCTTGACTATGGCAGCTTTATGTTTGGTATTGAATGAGAAATCCATTGCTCGTATGAAGAGAGATGAAATTTTCGATATGGCTTACACCGGTCGTTATATTTTGTTGTTAATGGGTATCTTCTCGATGTACACTGGGTTCATGTACAATGATATTTTCTCCAGATCGATGACATTCTTCGAGAGTGGATGGGAATGGCCTAGTGACTTCAAAGTAGGTACTTCTGTAGCTGCTCTTAAGCTTGATAGAACTTATCCAATTGGTCTTGATTCTGCTTGGCATGGAACTGAGAATGCCTTGTTATTCACTAACTCTTATAAGATGAAATTGTCGATCTTGATGGGTTACTTGCATATGACATACTCATACATGTTTTCGCTGGTCAATCTGACGTATTTCCAGTCGATGATTGATATTGTCGGTAACTTTATCCCGGGATTATTGTTCATGCAAGGTATCTTTGGATATTTGTCATTGTGTATCGTATACAAATGGAGTGTCGATTGGTATGCCAAGGGAGATTCTCCTCCAGGGTTATTGAATATGTTAATTTCGATGTTCTTGAGTCCTGGTAATGTTCTGGAACCATTATATCCACACCAAGCTGGAATCCAAGTCTTCCTTGTTCTTATAGCTTTGGTCTGTGTTCCATGGTTGTTATTGGCCAAGCCTCTTCATTTCAAATACACTCACGGTAAGCACGAATATGAAGAATTGGGACATCTGGAGAACGGCAACGATTTGCTTGCGGAAATCAACGATGACGACGAAGAACATGAGGAACATACTTTTGGTGATGTCATGATTCACCAAGTCATCCACACAATTGAGTTCTGTCTTAACTGTATCTCTCATACTGCATCTTACTTACGTTTGTGGGCTTTATCATTGGCACATGCTCAATTAAGTACTGTTTTATGGTCTATGACCATCTCTGGAACCTTTGGAATGACTGGTTTCGCAGGTGTCTTCATGACTGTAGTAATGTTTGCATTTTGGTTGGTCTTGACCGTTGTGATCTTGGTTATCATGGAGGGAACATCGGCTATGTTGCATTCGTTGAGATTACATTGGGTTGAAAGTATGAGTAAATTCTTCGAGGGAGAAGGTACGGCATATGAACCGTTTAGTTTCCGTGGAGTTCTTACTGCGGCTGACGAAGCATAGAGTACATTGAAATTAATAAAATAGATATTATTTAAGTATAGAAGATGTAGTTGATGATAATTGGGGAGATATACACGACTTTCAGGAGAAGATTTTAGTAAAATTGGGTGTGCACGACCTTTTAGTTACCCCCAATTTACCCCAAATTACCTTGGAGAGGTTTATGGGATTCTGCCAAAGATATTAGGACGAGACTGCCGAACGGTCTCGAGTAATCGTATCACCGTAGGGTTATTGGTCTAAGATTATCCCAGAATTATCCCAAGATTATCCTAAGATTAACCCCCAAATTATCCTCAAGATCACCCCCAAATTACCCCCAGATCATCACAATATTAACTTAATGCTAAATGAGATATGGATGTGTAGTACAAGTCATGGGAGGAGTGAAATAACTGAGTTCGCAAAAGAGATCAATTGGGTAGACGAGAATTCTATCGGTAATTGATAATGATATTAGTAATTAGAATGTTATTTGATATACAGTAGGAGGGGTGGGGTAGAGAAGGGTAGATCGGTGATAGGAAAAGTGGAGTAGAGTAGATCGGTGACGGTACAGTCAAGAAGTAATACTAAACTTATAGAACCAAAATCACACCCATACTATCACATTATCAACACTACCACTAACAAAATAATTCCTATATGTTGGAGTAGCATCTAACTCCCCCAGCGAAGATATTGGACTAGCAAACAGAAGACAATTAACAAAAGTGTCATGCAGACTAAGAGTAGAAACACATCTACAATCATCAGAAAGATCCCATACACGTATAGTCTTATCATCACTACAACTGAAGAGGAATTGACCATTTGGATGGACCAGCAAATCTCTAACCCAAGAAGAATGTTGAGATAAGGTCAAAATGAGCTGGGATTGAGGGTTAAGCAGAGCCAAAGGCAGTCGATGAGGTCTCAATTGAGGAATCGGAAGTAACCAAACCTTTATAGTATCATCACGGCCACAAGTGACACAGTATTTATAGCCCAATTCCTCATAAGTTGATTTTGGGACCAGCAGATCGAAATCAGATCTGTTACCCCCAAATAAGAACTTGGTAGCGAGCGAATCTAAGTATTTGTAACTGGAAGAAGGGAAGAATCTACAGTTCTCTACGACCTGATGATGACCAACCAGTAACAGAATACCATTACCACTTTCTAAATGGGTAAGACGGGTACTTTGGTCATTTGAACAAGAAAGAAGATACTCTCCAGTTGAATTTAAGTCAATTTTACGGACCCAATCGCTATGACCTACAAAGGTTTTGAGACACCAGCCAGAATTGATATCCCAGATCTTGACTGAGCAATCTCTGGAGCATGAGATCAACTGGTTCTCTTTCTTGGGATTGAATATAATACAAGATACTAAATGATCATGCCCAGTGAGGGAACGGATGGGGGAGAAATCGGGACCCCAAATTTTGATGACGAGATCTGCCGAGCACGACAGCAAGAGCACCAGTTTACGTGTACTCGTGGTGGCCTCAAGTGCAATCTCGTTCCTTGAGAACCGTACAAAGTTGACGTTCTTCGTATGGGCATTTTTAAGGTATTTGACTGGTTCACCTAAGTTTAGGAGGTCCCAGATAATGATCAGACCGTCAGAGGTACCAATAGCGACGAGTGGTTCGAATGGGTGGATATCACATGAGGTCACTGAGGATGACCCGAAGTTCCTGATCACTTTGCCAGGTCCATTGGGCACCCATGAACCGTTGGAGGAGGAATTTGATATTGAAACACCAGCTGGTGACGCCTGTTTGTATTGATCGAGTGTGGACTCCAATTCCATGATTTGCTTTTGGAGCCTGAGCACGGCTGTCCATTTCTTCACAAGGTAATTCTCTGGAATCGACCCCAGCATCGACTTCTGATACTCATCCGGATCAACTCCAAGGACTGACTGGAGTTGATGGGAGAGCTGTGTTTTGTCCGAGATATCAGGATTGGACTCTATTAAGGGAAGGAGATATTGGACGAGCGACTTGTGAAGCTCGAGCTGTTGTCGTGTAGTCAACGATGACCCCGGAGTTGAATTCATCTTGGTCGTTTTATCGGACGAGTGTCACGGTGTCACCTTTTTTTTCAGAATACTGACAAACCTTGTTTTTATTTTTATTTATCTGACGCGCGAGCTTCAAATAATTCATACATAAATCTGCAAGATGAGAGAAAAAATTATTTATTACACTAGTTTTCCTTGTGATTATCAGGTTGGGGTTCTTCACCTTGAACCACCGTATGTTTGTGACCAGGGTCTGAGAATAACCTGCCGTTCTCCACGGTACACATATGAATCTCATTGAACCAGCTGTCGTTGAAAATATCATCCATCGTTGCTCTTTGGTTCACGTCTACCGCAAGCATTCGAGAGATCAAAGGTCTGGCCAGATGTGGAAGCAATCTCATCAATCTATAAGGACCGTGAATTTGTTTATGTGAGGATTTATGCTGTCTACGTTCTGGTTTTTCTGATTTGACTTTGGTTTCGTTTTGCTCTTCAGTGGCAGGGGCTAAGTGGTCATCATTTTGCTTTGGTTCCAGAGGAGTTGGGACTTCTTTGGTTTCGTTTGGTTGATCTTCAGGGACAGTAGCCATGTGGTTATTTTGCGTTTGGTCGAGAGGCGTTTGGGCCAGGTTGATGTCATGAGGTAGAGGTTTGGAGTCGGTTGTCATTATGATATCTTTAGGAGAAGCTGGGGCTTCAATAGGAGGGGAAGGGGTTTTGACAGAATGGTCTGGGGCTGGTGAATGGTCTGGAGCTGGTGAATGATCCATTTCATGATCCGGTTGATCCGGTTGATCCAGTTGATCCAGTTGATCCAGTTGGTGATCCAGTTGCTCATCCTCATGCTCTTTCTCACATCCTACATTCTGATAATTCTCTTTACTGGAATCAACTTCTTTATCTGTAACCTCCTGTTGCTGCTGCTGATGCCCATTAAGAATATCCAGAACAGCATCCAAATCAGGTCTTTGTTGCAGTCTCTGTTGCAGATGTTGTTCCATAAGTTTCTGTTTCCTCTTGGCCATCAACACCTTATGATTCTCTGCACTCTTAACATAATCATGTGGCAGATCATCCTCCATACAATACAATTTGAAACTCGGATCTGAAACCTTAGGTGCCTTCCATGGGAATCTTCTTAATGTCATACAACAATATATAATCAGAATAGACCACACATCGACTAACTGAGGATCGTAAGATTGAGTAGATGTAAGCACTTCTGGAGCCAAATATGGATCAGAACCTACAACTCCATGCGCTAATACAACCTCATCTTCAAATGGATACTTAAAAACCACAGCAGACCCAAAGTCAATGATCTTCACAATACCATCCATAGTCACTACACAATTATCCAACTTCAAATCTCGATGAGCTAAACCTGTAGAATGCAAATAACGAGTCCCCGACAGAATCTGTTTGAGACAACAATTGATTTCAGAACGGGTCATTTTACCCGACATAACTACGGCAAAGAAATCAATAGGAGCGTACTCCATCACCTCATAATAATGGTTATTATCACAGATGATATCCAAAGTTTGAATGATGTTGGGATGATGTAAAGTCGACCCAATACAAAACTCCAGTGTACATTTTTTACTGTAATCTTTAAGAGACTCGTTTGGTCTTCTTGGACGGAACTCTTTGACGGCAAAAGTTTTGTTATCACTCTCTCTTTTCAATAATCTAACCGAACCACCAACACCCGATCCGATCACTTTACCTAATTTACCATACTTCTTATTAATTGAGCCTTCTATATCGTCGTGGAAATTTGAATATGTGTTTACTATCATATTATTCTGAGAATCATGAGTGAAGGTGGGGGATTGTAATACTTTGGACGACAGATCTGAATGGTTATGGTTACGAGAAGAAGCTGAAGCTGAAGCTCCGGAGCCTCCGGAACCTCCATGAGTTCCAGAACCTCCCCCACTCGACGTCTGAGTAAGGGTCTTCTTTGAAGGTCTGAAAAACCTCTTCAATTCCACCATAGATCCATGGTGATGTCCATTGGATCCCGACAGTTCAGTCTGAGAAATAGGCGTCAGCGGCGACGGCGGTGTATTACGGCGGTGTTGAAGCACCAGAACATGATGATCATCATGGTCTAATGAAGTCTGAGATGCATTGGAAGAAGATTTGCCCAAAAAGCCGAGGAAGGACCGCTTCCCCAGAGATGAGCTGATAGATGCAGATGAAGGTAACGAATGGTTCAAGTGAGGTTGAGAATGCTGCTGTGACGAGGGCAATGTCCCTCCGTGATGTTTGGACTCGAAAAACTTATTTGGCATCGTTTTCAATATTTGGGAGTTAACTTAAAGTGACATTGACAAATGAAGTACTGACGTTCATGTGATGAGCTGACGATAGAGTGGACCGGATGTTATACGATGCGACGTGCTAGGTATCCACAGCTTGACACTATTAGCTTGACACTTTAGCTCGGCGGTTAGTGAAAGAGTCAGAATTTGATCAGGAAAAATAAAATTTAGGAAGGGAAGGGAGGGAAGAGGAGGGAAAAACAGGAGAGGTGAGCAGAGATTGGTAGGGAAGGGAGGGAAAAGCAGGGAAGGAGGTGGGAAAGAGGTGGAAGCGAGTGCAAGCGCAGAGGTGGAAGGGTGGAGGAAAGTGGAGGGGTGGAGGAGGAGGAGCGTGGAGCTGAATGGAGTAGAACTCACGCAGATCAAAGAAACATCTTGTGATGTGCTCCTCACGCCCGAATTAATAACTAGCCCTGCCTAGCCCTGTTCGCCTCATCCTTAACTATTTTCACTATGAGTGCGCGCACTGATGCGCTCACAATGTGTCATCAACTGTTGCTTATTTTCTGTTAAAAATATGTACTCGGCATCTTATCCGAGACTTTTAAGCCGAGAATGAAGAGCAATGGAGGTTGAGAATATTGTAGGGATTACAATTTTACTTCACTTTTGCGCTCTACTTAGTTTATAGTTCTTTCTAATTATCATCACTTATATTTGTTCTTATGTCTATTTCCTTCTCCTCTTCTTTCTTGTCCCGATTTACACCCCTTTGGTCCTTCCATATTAGTCCTGGCCGGCTCTTATCTCGCACACCCACCTTTTAGCCCCCGATATTAATAAAATGCTCAAATATTCATTAAAAGTAGTGCACAATCCCCCAATACAACTCTCTGCGCAATTTCACCGCTGGAAGGCACAGGCACCTTTTTACGTGATTCCCTTAGATCGTCGCGGTTAACTTCGGATTGGCCTGACTATACCACGATTATCTTTGCTATTATGTTGGATTTAGATACTTCGACTATCAACTTCTTGATCGTTCTTGTTATTTTATTCTTTGCGATCAAATACTTTGCATCTCTGCCAGCTCCTCCGGCTAAGAAAAGAGCCGCCACAAGGAAAGCTTCCAGTGCATCTGGTTCACGTTCAACTCCGGATCAAGTTTCTGAGGAGGCTACCTCTTCTGGAGTAGATGAATCTAAGAAATCTACAAAGAAATCCACCAAGAGTCGCCCAGTCACCAAAAGTATGGTGGAAATTGTGCAACTGATGGCTCCACATCTTACAGAGGAACAGATCGTGTACGATTTAAACAAAACTGGTTCTATTGAAGATACTATTAATAAAATCCTTGAAAATGACGGTAAGTTACCCGACCCACCAATGAAAGAGAGCAAGCTGAAGAAGACAAAAAAATGGGCCTCCACTGAAGAAGAGAGAACTCTTAATTTGGCTCAAAAGAAAGAGGCTATGATTGCCAATCTGAGGCTGAGAATGAAGGCTCAATTATCAAACGAGATAGATTTGAATTTATGAATTAGTCTTTCGATTGTTGTTGCTGGTTACCAATGGCTGATGAAGATACCCCCAGCCCACCATTTGGTGCCCCACTATTTGTAAACTTCAATTTAAATGCTTTATCCTGGTTATTAACTTTGTAGATGAAATTAGTAATGGCCTCACTTTCCTTGACTGCCATACTATTGAAATGCTTCTTCACCACCAGTGCTAATTCAGGCTTCAGTACACGGTTCTTGTGGATATATGAGTATGACTTTTCCCCGATCTTCGATTCAAGGAGGTATCCATTCAACGTGAGGCAACTTTTGACAGGCCCATTCTCTTGGCCATTATTGAGGTAAAACTTGGAATAGTTCCTCAACTCGCGGTCACTGAGACTCTCAAAGTCTAATGGATCTATAGGTTTTCTGTCTTGAGGACCATTTGAATGTATATGCTTCAGTAAAAACTCCTTCTGTGACTGTTGCAATGCCAGGTTTCTGGCTTTGGCGCTAGCACGACTTGTCGTGTTGGCTGACGTGGAAACGCCGCCATTATTTGTATCCGACTCGGAGTTCGAGTGTTCAGCTGTCTGATGTAAAGCAGCAGATCTTCTAGGTGCCATCGTTTAGTAGTTTGTAGCGGCTGGTGTTAACGCCTAAACCTCTTCTTTTACTCTTCATCGGGATTTTTTCTGTTTTCCTTGCAATTGAGCAAAATATTAAAATAGACAAAGCACTGACAAACTTTAATAGACAATTGAAGTAATTAGAGTAAAATTTCTTATTTAAAGGCTAGGCAGACAGGGGACTACGGGGTCCATGTCTGGGGTCGAAGAAGAGGGAATCACGATGGTGGCCTCAAATTACCAACATTGCTACGGGAACGTGTAAGGAAATGACATTAACTAACTCTCTTTCTTTGTCATCTTAGCGGCAATCGGGTACCGCCCCATGTCTTTGTCTATCTCGTTCCCCTCTCACGTTCGATTATCTAAGAAGATCGACGAAGGATGACTACACTCGAAACTTTATTTTTTTCTGATTTTAGAATTAAAATTCAGTTCAGTCGTTTTTCAGACCCTTCGGAGAGATTTCCGAAATAGTTAATTTCTCCTTTGCATTTCCAGAATCAATTTTCTTGGTTTTTGTTTTATTTTGTTCAGAACAGTAGATCCAACACTAAATAGCCCCAAGTTTTCTAGTATTGCCTGTTCCGAAACGTGGTGCTAATCCTATTGTTAATACCAACTGTGTCACTGCAAACGTATTTTTGTCTTCTTTCAGCCCCGGTTGATACTTTCCCAAATAAGACTACTCGGCGAAGTACAAGCTGCACAGAAAGTCCAACTCGGGACAATAAACTTATTAAAGAATTAGCTTCTTTTGGAACTCAAGCCAAAAAAACAGACTTTGAGGGGCTTTTCGACTCCCGTTACTTCCTATGAGATCGGATATCCTAATGATTCTTTGAAGATTTGAAATAGTGTAACTAGGGCCCCTGGTCCCATAGAAGTTGGTCATGGGGAAGCAAAGCGCGGCTAACAAGAACTTTTTAACAAAAGGTACTCCTTAAACTAAAATTAGAAAAGCCTTTGTGCAGTCACCTTTCAATCGGGGCCCTTATTCTACGTAAATCACTATTTTTGAGGTCTGAAGGACAAGCAAATTTGAGCTTCACAACTGTGTGCATCAGCTTTTGCATACTTTTCTCATAGTGAGATAAGCGCCAGTATTCTAAAAATGTTAATCCAAAAGCACTACAGGTTAATTAGTCGTCGCAATAGATCCCTAAAGCATCGATATAGAGGACAGTTCTATTGTTGTAGGGTCCAATTTCTCCAATAAATTCAATCAAGAGATTGCTTACTTCCTGGACAAGGCGTCTTGTCTACTTCTTTTAGTTGCTGGACCTATATTGTCTAAGAAGAAACGAAAATCGCTTCTTGCCAGATTGCGCGGTCGAATTTAGTGCTTGCGCACAAAGATGGTGTCGAACGCTCAAAAAAGTTTATTTTTGTAGTCATCACTGACTTTATTGTCGCTTGTCTCCGTGCGTATCCTTTTTTTAGCGTAAAGTGAGCAGAAACGAGCAGTTTGTCGCAGAAAAGGTGTTCTGAAAGAAAAAACGAAGAGCACTCAGATAGTTAGCACATACATTATGATAACTTACATACACAACGATAAAACTAAGAAAAACGTTCAGGTCGAGAGACTGTTCTTCGAAAAGATATGTCCCTTATCTCTAGTGAAATCGACTCGCCTGTATTCATGCGAGCGAAAAAAGGTTGTTATCTTAAATATCCCAACACTCATATTTGCGAATTATCTGAACCCCTCTCACTTTTATTTACAAAGTATACAAGTATTTATTGTTGGGCAACCCAATTAAAGCTTGCTGTACTTGTACAAGTCTTAAAAAAGTTATTTTGACTCCTCTTTGATCAGGTAAAGAGCTCGTTGACTCAAAGAAGATTGACTGGATTTTCAGAAAGCCAAGAAATCTATTCAAAAATTAAACTTTTTCTCAAACGAACAGCGATATCGAAAGATCATGCAAAGTCTTTCAAAAAAGTAGAAAAAAGTTTTCTTGTGCTTCCTTGAAGCGCTAAGATTGAAGATTTTAAAGGGCTTTAAGGAGTTATTCTGAGAATAATGAAGAACGACCAACTTAAATTTAAGCTCTCTTGCATTTCTTTTTTTTATTTTTAATGAAAATTCACTGTTGAATATATAAACCGAAGGCAACCCCAGAGTATACTGGGGATCATAGTAATTCGAAATTGGAGGTTTCAATTTATCAAACTCTTGAGAAGTGATATTTTTGACCTAAAAGACACTTCGGTAGTAGCCTTTCAATCGCGACTAATTTACTGTGTTAACCTGGGGTTTTTTTTACTGTTAGTTTATCACATATCTTAAGAGCACTCTACTACTAAATTACAACTCTGGATTAGTTGACCTAAGAACAAGGATTCATTGAATTTACCTTGATCGAGCTTCAAGTTAACGTGGCATTCTCTGGTTGGTCTTGAAGCATTTCATACCCTAAGGGCTTGTCCTTATCCAGAATTTCCAAGAAAAGCAACACCTAAGTGTGAATTTTCTTGTCTTTTCTTTTTTGTTTTTGCTCCTTTTATTTTCTGTTCCGAAGTTCCAGAAGCGTTTTCGGTATTCCAAACTGAACGTCCGGACAGTCAGTGCGCATTTTGTCAGTCAACGTGCACACCAATTGAGGATCAGACATTGTTGTTTCCCTGTCAATTCGATCTCATCCATTTTGTCTGACTCATAATCAGGCTTAAATAACGGGACTACAACTTTTTTTGGCTACGCATACTGTTTTTTTGCCTATTCCGGCTCTAGCTGCTAAGGAAAAAATCTAGGTGCATAGCTCATTATCTGCAAGGGATATTGTCGGCGATATAAGACTGGACCATCCCCATAACACAAAAACCAAAATTAAAATAGAACAACGATGGAGTCGTATCACGGATTGATTCTAACTCCGAGAGGTGCGATGATTCTCTTGGAGCTGCTGCGGGTCGGTTTGATTTCAAAAACTACACGGCGTCTTAGCGAATTCGAGCGTTCTCGCTTAATTACAAACGGTGCCATCTTCATCTGGGACGAAGTGGAAAGTGGTATGAAGCGTTGGACTGATGGTAGATCTTGGAGTGCATCCAGAGTCAGTGGATCCTTCTTGATTTATAAAGAAATGGAAAACACCAAAAATTTTACATTTTTCAATGCTCAACAGCAACTGCAACAGCAGCAACAACAGTATATGCTGTATCAAAATGGCCATAATGACTTCGGATCGGATCCTCGGAATGAAGATAGTTATCGCTACAAAAACAACGGTCTCATAAAACAAAGTTTTTCTTTGACATTGAACAACAATATGAAATTACATTTGATCAGTTACATTAACCAGCTGTATTTGAAGAAATCACAGCCGAACAGAAGGTCTTCAAATGAACGTCCTCACTACCCTGGAGGTGAGAATGATCAGTATTTATGCAGACCATCAGAGGACCCTCGTTTTGCAAGCTTGAAATTCGATCCTTCCTTGTATCCTGAGCTGATTTTGAATTATCAAGATACTATGCCAGATTTCCAACAAGGTTCTGACTCGAACAGTAATAGTTCAAATTCTGGAAGATCTTCATCTGCCCCAACAAAAACTTCCCCTTCGTCTGCATACGAAAGGACCTCCATCCCAAATAACTACAGAATTCTGTCATCTGTCTCGGGAGGTAGTCCGATGGGCGGTTTACTGAAATCTCCAAGAGGTTATTACCCAGCTACTGCATCTTTGGCATCTACACCGAACTCTTACTTGCCTCCAATTCCAAACTCAGCTGCCGTCTCCTCTTCCCCATCTAGTGTGTACTACACAGCGGGAGTGCCAAGAGTGCTGACAGACTCTCCAGACTATAAACAGTACAACTACATTCAACTGCAGCTGCAAATTCTGACCCCTCAATATGCACCTCAAATTCATCAGAATACGCAAGCTCCAGATTATCAAAAACAACAGCGATTCCCACAATTTCTGTACTCGCTTACAGGCACTTCAGTTCCGGAGAGTCATTTCCGTCCTCCAACTCAGCATTCAAGCTCTCCTCTTCATCAAGATCCCGGCATGTATGCATCCTCGGCTCTGCCTTCTCACCACAGAGAGGATGGAAGGTACTTGAATATGTTGGATAGAAGTTTCAGTTCTTAATTACTATGGTTTAAGGTTTTATTATATTTTGTTCTTACTGGGTGTTACCTTGATTTTCATATTTTTTATTTATAATGTTAATTCCTATGCATCTTTAATTAAGATTTTGTAAGAGATACAGTTGAGAATGATTAGGGTCCAGCTTCCCCACTATTTTGTCTATTCGGGATTGTTGCCCAAAAAGACCAAAATATCCCAGTTGACAGCCTTGGTTCAATTAAACTTTAGTGCATTATATTGCATTTCTTTTCGGACATTATCCTTGCTGTGTGTTTTCATTTGAGCGCAGATGAGATGATCAATGTGGCGGGAACGACACCACAGCAACTGAAGGCAGCACTGTGTCATTGCATTTGAAACAAACCTCCCAAATATTCTCAAGATATTTACATGTTCTGAACTGCGCTGTTCCAGGGCTTAGAGATTAAGTATAATTATGCGGGCGTTCTGTTTAGAATTTTAGAATTAGATAAGATGTACAGACGAAAAGGATGATCGATGCATCGCGGTATTAAAATTTCATGTAAGGAATTATAGAGTAAATTTAGCTTTGAATTTGAATGCTTCCATTTCAAGAACGTTTAGTGTAGATATGTGAGCCAACACTAGTTTGACTTGTCCAAGGAAATTGTTGGGGACACTAGTGTTGGTATCTTCTAATCATTTATTGTGTAGTGTTGTTCAGCTCTTTTGTTTTAGGATTTTATTGATGCTTAACAACGTTTTCCTGCATAGACGGGCCAAAATCTGAGATACAATAGACACATTTGACAAAACAGGTGACTTTATTCATCTCTAGAATAACATCACTACCTAATCTTTGTACCAGTGGCGATCTATATCTTTACTTGAAACTTTGTGATGGGGCATTTTAAAAATAATTCAGACCCGTGATCAGCACAATGTCTAAAATTCAGTTTTTTGTTCGGTCATATTTCCTTTTTGGGACAGCCGCATCCCCCTTCAGAACAGGATTTAAAGTTCAAATTTAGAAATCTGCTCTCTACTCGTAAGCTTGCCAATAAAAAAAACCCCTGAAAGAGTTATAAGAGATTGGTTCCCAGTTTGAATGACAAGGTAGATATGTCTCATTGCTCCATGTAGAAATAATCCCGAGTCCCAAGAACTCGAAGAAATGCAAACCAAACAAGGGATCAGGGTTCTTGCCACAGAAAGATGTTTATGTCTCGTTTGCTCATGTTCATAATATGACCTACCTGCTTCCTACCCCTCGTTGTTTACAACTTCAGCCTGCATACTGGTCATTTAAGGTTGTAATGTTGGGTATCTCTATCGTAATTCTGCTGACTTTTCTCTATACTTGCGCGTTCTGAAAAAAGAGTTAAGCACGAGATTAGATTAAATTAATTATAACTCTCTGTTGATACATGCACCTGTGTCAAGTTCGCCTTAACTGCTGCATTACAAGAGAACCAAATTGCTAAACTTTTTGTCCTGCTACAGCCTTGCATGAGTGGGTTACCCGAAACTTTCCTACTTTTCTTAGAGGCAGCAGGTAGTGCGCAACTTCCTTTAAACCCCGGTTGGATTTTATTTGTAAGGGTCATTAAGAAAGGGAGTTGGTTCATTAAGCCGGGCTCAGGGTATGTCAGGGATAGCATTACTAAATTTATGACAGCTCTGTATGTGTCTTAGACCTTCACATGTTTATTTTCTCCCTACTTCACTTATCCCCTAAATCTCACTCTGCTCCTAGAAAGCAAGACAAGGCGTGGGGCCTTTTTTAAGACAATTGCAGAGTATTCAAATTTCAATAACATCAAGTCGTGCTATGTATTTGTAATTAACCAAAATATGTAGACTTTCTTTACAGTACCAATCTACATAGCATGAGAATTAGCTATAAAGCCTATAAAAGGAGGGTTATAGACCGTTACATTGATTGTGTTTCTTCCTAACCCCCCAAAGTAACACCCCCAAAACGACTTTTATTCAAAATGAAATTCATCCTAAGCATTTTGCTATTTGCTCTCCACTTATCGGCTCTGCCCATCATCGACAAACAGGAGCTTCGTACCGGTGCAATATTGGCTACTGTTTTCGACAATCAAACAAATTCCAGTATTACATATTTTGAAGTTGAAAATGAAGATGCTTTTGTCAGACACATAGAATCAGATATTCAAGTCAGCAGTTCAGAAGTCCAGGCCGATAATATTCCTGTTCTCATTAAAGAGACAGGCGAAGTCTGCTCAAATTACAAATCGTCAAGGAAAGACCAGTATTGTGTTTTGATCACATCACCCCCAAAATTGATCAGGGATAGTATTGGTGCTCCATTGACAGCCTGTTTGGATTCTCGGTTTGGAGAGGGAGGATCCACATCGAAATCATTTTCTATTGGAGTCTCTGTGTCTCCTGAACTTGATGTCAAACTTTCTGACTCCACCATCACTCTGGTCTCAATAACTTTCGGGATAAGTGTTTCCACTTCAGTCTCATTTTCCGTAACTAATTCATGTGATGTCGACAAAGGAGGAATAGTACAAATGTGGGGATTCCCATTCTACACGGTAACCAACTCTAAATATCGTACTTTTGAGTACTCCAAACATCGTGGTAAGAAATCAAATTTCTCGGCCTGGAGTGACGAAAGACAAGATATATTTGCTTCAGGGATGTTCCCAGCTACTAGTTGTATTGGATCACTTACGGCAGATATTTGTGCCCAGCATCCGGTAAAGACCAACTTCACTGTTCCTTCAAGTTTCTAGCTAAGTTATGTTCAATTAAATATATACAATTTAACATCTAAATGTCCTATAATGTAAATAAACCAGTCCTCTTTTTACCAAAGGGATACACGACCACAACTGCTCCAATAAGACCCACACAGAGCCCAATAGCAACTTCAATCATGGCAATACCAAACGACAAAGAGGTCGTAGTTGTGTCATTACCATTGTTCTCCCCACTGACGATCCCATCAGCTATGGTGACTCCATTGGATAAACTACTTTTGAGCCCAATACTTCCAGGGACGAGTAATAAGATTCCTGGATACATCAGCAGTACAGCTAATCCCAGAGCCACTCTCGAATACAAATTCCCAAGAATACCTACGAGGAACGCACCAATTGCAGCACTAAGTTCTGCATACGATGAGAAGTGTAATGAGGCAAAGTAGTAACCCACGTAACTGGCACATGCGATGAAAAGCATAACAGGAAGTT
This sequence comes from Nakazawaea peltata, assembly GCA_001599355.1. Classification (NCBI taxonomy): domain Eukaryota; kingdom Fungi; phylum Ascomycota; class Pichiomycetes; order Alaninales; family Pachysolenaceae; genus Nakazawaea; species Nakazawaea peltata. Next base: position 708,489 of record BCGQ01000005.1, read on the forward strand.
GCCTGAGTTTCAGTTGTCCCAAGATCAGCTGTGTCAACGCAAACAAAGGCACAAACAATATCCTATAGTAGGCAGAGATGGCCGTATGAGCAGGACAAGTCGTCTCTGAAGTGGCATCTTTATCTACCCATTTATATAACAGAGAACCTAAGATGATTCCGAAACCCAAGAATAAAGAATAAATGATTGCATAGAACATACGAACAGTTCCACTGACAATGTTACGACTTTGTAATTCTAAGGAGCCACAAAGAATGGTATACCCGGGTAAAATCAGTACCAATGATGATTGGGCAATTGCACTGAAACAAAAGACATCATTTCTACCATGAGAAGTTATAGATCCAAATCCTCTACTGACAAACAGAACAAGAACAGAGGCACTAACCTCGAATACAGAAGAATAAGTATTCGATTTGGGAGAGACGACGATTTGAAGAAATCCCACAAGCGAACCCAAGATGAACGAGATTGGCATATCTCTCCAGCCACCTCCAAAACCCCAAGAAGTGATGAAAAGACTGGCGAGTCCATTCACAAATATTAACACAGCTCTATTATATAAAGGTTTACGACTCAGAATCTTATCTAACTCTACAATCCCATCGTCCACACTAACCATATCGTGGACAACGTCTTTATAAACTTTATGAACGTCATTCAACTTTCCAAGATCCAATCCTTGGGCACACCGTACCAAATGGACCTCCGATGTTCTGGTAGTAGCATCTCCAAAAGACACCAACATACATCCAGGGAAGTAGATGAAACTGGCATCGATTTCCAAGACTCGAGATGTCGCAATAAGATACTCCTCTAATCTATGGGTTGGAGCACCATAAAGCATGAAACTTCTACAAAGTTTTAATATAAATTTCTGTCTTTGTAAGATATCGGCGATGTGAACAGTGATTTTGGCTGACAGGTTCTTCATTCCTTGAGCTCCAGAGATCTTGTCTCTCAAGAAATGACCTTGGGAACTGAAATTCCTGCGATGGTGAAGGTGGCTGCCCTTCTCGTTGTTGTTATTTTTGGGTTTCTTGAAAGAAGGTAACTTTAAATCGAGATCACTTGAGTCGGTGTCATCATCCTCACTGTCATCCGGATTCAAAATTCTAGGTAAAGAATCATGTGAAGTTAATTTCAGTCTAGCCCTCGAAGATGAGAGAAGGTGTATAGGAGATCTTGATCTGCTTCTGTTCTTAAACCTTTTATTAAACCGGGATCTCATCTCACCCATTTCTGCCGACTTCGTGGGAATAATTCCATCTTCATCGTCTTCCACCTCAGGATGAATCTTTATATTACTTGAAACCGTGGATTCAGGATTATGATACAATTGTAAAAGAGACGAGAGAATACCTGTTTGGACATTATGAGGAATCTCAGTAAACTGATCGTTCACATTAGCGACCTCATCGTCGTACTCTTCCTTCTGAAGATAAGCATTTTGTTGATTACTATGGTCATCATCATTATGCAGTTTTACAAGATCAGCAGCAATTTCCTTATCTTCTACTGGTTTATCTCCCTTCTCGACATCGCTTGAACGTCTAGTGAAAGAATGCATGGAAAAAGTCAAACTCTTCTTAAGTCTGGTCTTAATACTTGATTTTGATCCAGTGGTATGATTAGTGTGAGTTAATTCTATTGGAGCTGTTGGCTGTTGACTCAGGTCTTCCGAATCCAAAGTATATGTATCATCTGCTCCCAGCCCCGAGGCCTCATCTCCACCAGTCTCCATCTCATCTCCTCTCCTAACATGCAGCAGCTGAAAATCAGGGAGCATCCCAAACTCCTTCCCAGACACCTCAGATCCCCTCCTAGATAACTCACGGCTTCTACCTCGCTCTTCACTCATATCCCTTGAACTATCACTACCACCTACACTTTCGATACTTTATTTTTTCATTATTTACTATTTAAACTTTAAGGTTCGAGAATCCACTAAGTCTGCGCATACTAAATTAAGCGACTACATTGAAAGTATTAATAGAAGGCCGGTAGGGTCGAATTTGAGTATTATTTATAACTTGGCCTTAGTATAGTCCTTGTATTCGGCAACACCTTCCAATTCAACCTTGATAGCTGGGTTTGGGAAGGCAACGACAATACACGATCTTCCTGGCATATTCTTGAAATGCTTGCCGTAAACCTTGTTAACAGTAGCAGCGTAAGTAGGATGACCTACAAATAATAATACCTTGACGACCTTATCCATTGAAGTTCCAGCAGCAGCCAAAGTGGCCTTGAAATTAGCAATGGCATTCTCGGTTTGTTGTTCCAAATCCTCTGGAATTTCCTTAGTGACGGGGTCAGATCCTACAGATCCAGACAAGAAGAGAAGACCGTTGGTTTTGTAACCTGGGGAGAGTAAGTTGTTGCCGGAGCTGTTGACGCTTTTCCACGAAATTTGTTGGACCATTTGACTTGAACAGAGCTTATAATAACTTACAATCTTAAGAGAAGTTTCAAGCTTATGAGAAGTTTCAAATTCTCTCATTTCTTATCATTTTCATTTTTCGGAGCTTGGGGTTACTTTATCCGAATTAGGATATTAGCCGATCTATAAATCTTATTGATAGTTTATTAATATATATAACAGTCGAAAAAAACTAATTCTTGACAGCATCAACAGCAGCCTCGTGCAACTTGGCATATCTACCAGAAGGATCCTCGTTACAACCCCATTCAGCCTTTGGAATCCATCTCATGACAGTAGAAGCGGCAGCCGGTTGTGGGAACAACTCGTCAAACATGCATCTGTACCAGTAAGCTTCCTTTGTAGTTGGGATATCTTCACCCCATAACTTCTTTGGCTTCTTGAATTGCTCGTCACTGATAACACTGTTGGCAGTGTCCTTCAAACCGTCGATCCAAGAGTAACCAACACCGTCGGAGAATTGTTCCTTTTGTCTCCATAAGATTTCATCTGGCAAGTATGGCTTGGCAGTTGGATCGTCTGAAGTGTCGAAGGCCTTTCTCAAGATGTACTTCTCGATCTTTCCTTCAGCTGGCTTGATAACCTTGTCAGCTGGGTCAATGTTCATACAAACCTCCAAGAATTGCTTGTCCAAGAATGGAACTCTGGCTTCCAAACCCCAAGCCATGGTAGATTTGTTGGCTCTCAAACAGTCAGCGTAATGCAAGTTCTTGACTCTCTTAACACACTCGGTGTGGAACTCATCGGCACTTGGAGCAGATCCAAAGTACAAGTAACCACCAAAGATCTCATCGGAACCTTCACCAGAAAGTACCATCTTAACACCTTGCAGCTTGATCTTTCTAGAAAGCAAGTACATTGGAGTAGAAGCTCTAATAGTGGTGACATCATAAGTCTCCAAGTGGTAAATGACATCTCTCAAGGCATCCAAACCTTCCTCCAAAGTGAAGGTGTGCTCGTGGTGAATAGTACCAATGAACTTAGCAACCTTCTTAGCAGCAATCAAATCTGGAGCATTTGGTAATCCAATAGCGAAAGAGTGTAATCTGGACCAACCGTTCAAAGACAAGTGACCTTGATCGTCGACACCAGTCAAAGTATGAGAAGCATCGACACCCTCGGAAAGCTGAGCACTTTCAGAAGCAGCCTTAGCAGTCTCTCTAGCAGCAATAGCAGCGATCAAAGAAGAGTCCAAACCACCACTAAGCAAGACACCGTATGGAACTTCAGCCATCAATCTCTTTCTAACAGCCATCTCCAAAGTCTCTCTGACTTCCTTGTAATCTACAGGCTTGGTTGGAATCTTGTTCTCATCCCACCAGGATGGCTCGAAGTAACGAGTGATCTTGTCAGTCTTAGAGTCATAAACATGACCTGGAGGGAAGGCAAAGATCTCGTCACACTCATCGACAAGACATTTCAACTCAGAAGAGAAGAAAACTGACTCGCTCTTCAAAGAAGATTTACCCATATACAAAGTGGTGATACCAATAGGATCTCTAGCAGCAATGATACGGTCTTGTTTCTTGTCATACAAAACCCAAGCGAACATACCGTCCAAATGCTTAGGAGCATCGATGTCGTACTTTTGATACAATGGAATGATAGCCTCACAATCGGACAAGGTCTTGAATGGGTAATCCTTGAAAGTGTCTCTCAAATGGATATGGTTGTAGATCTCTCCGTTGACAGACAAAGCGATCTCACCGTCGGCAGAGGTGATTGGTTGGGCTCCAGAGTCCAAACCAACGATGGCCAATCTCTCATGAGCCAAAATTGTACTGTTCAAAATGATGTTACCGGACCAATCTGGACCTCTGTGTCTGATTCTCTTCGAATATTGTAACGCTTTGGACTTGAAGTCCTCCACTTCTGGGACTTTGTAAGCAGCAAAAATACCACACATTTTTATCCAAATCTACTTGGTTTTACTTCCTGACCTTTAACCGCCGACTTGCCTTTTTTTATAAGAAGTTTTGGGAAAATGATGAATTTTTCACCAAGGGAAAATTTTTTAGCGCTGAATGAGTCAGCTGTGAGTCGAATGGGGGAATTGATAAATTGCTGAGGATGGGGGAAGCGGTTTCGGCGAAAGATGCGCGGAAAAGGAGGAAAAGGGAGTGGTTCCAGAACAGGCATGACAGGGGCTGTTTAGTACATTACCGGGGCTGTCTAACACAACAGGGGCTGTCTAGTACAGGCTGACCCTACACAAGATGACCCTACACAAGATGACCCTACACAGGCTGTCTACCACAAGCTATCCACTGTATGTCACTACAAACATTTACATTCACTACATCTCCCTCCATACTTAAATCCATTATCTCTCAATATCCGTAGGAATCTCACTATCATTAAGCTCACTAGCAGCATAACTAGGTAAATCATAAAGATCCTGATCATCCTCATCATCTAACAATAAACTACGATCCAACTCATCCTCTTCATCATCTTCCTTATCACCAGAAGAAATTCTTCTATCTTCATAACCGTCATCATCATAATTATCCGATTTCCCAGTACTAGATTTAGTGGTCTCGATACCACCTTTCAAAACTTTAGTTCTGTCATGGTCATCTTCAGATTCTTGTTCCTCATTTTCATAAAATTCAATTTTCAACTCATGGACAATATCAAAACATTCCAGCAATAACAGGTTTAATGAACCCTGACCTTCAGGGATTTGATCGTCGCACATGAATTTCCCGTCCTGTCTCATATTATCGATCGAAGCCAATTTCAATTGATATGGATATAACTCACGGATAGAAGAGATTCCTCCCATTCTTTTCACATCAAGAAGACATCTCCGAACGGTGGAAAGTTGGTTGTGGATCGGCTGTAACAGCTCAGAAATCGGTTCCGAACTCTCAAGTAACTTGTACACAATAGCATAACATCTTCTTAAAAGGTACAACAAGATCAGTTGACCTCTCTGTGGAGCCTCACCAGCAGAATTCAAGAACAAACCTTTCTTTCTGTTATTGTCAATGTCTTGTAAAACTTTTTGATAGTTGAACAAGTCAGTTTCACGTAACGTCCAGCGTCGGGTCACAAGCAAGTTCTCCAATGTTATTTTGATCTTGATCAATTCTTTGTACAACTCTTGTAAAGAGTCATCGATTTGAGATTCAATCTTAGATACTGCAATATCCGAAATAAGTGTATGACAATCGTCGATTAACCCATTAAGTAAAGCACCTCCTTCGGCATCTTTCAAATCCTTAGTCACAGAATTGAAAGAATCACTACTTTCCAAAAGTTTCAAGTCCAGTTTCAATCTGTTCAATTCTTCTGTGTTTCTTGCATCATCTCTAGTGATCAAATTCATTAAACTTCTTCTGGTCTGTACTAACTGACTCAAAACTTGTTGCAATTCCGGAGAAATCTTACTAATTTTATCCAATAAAGTCTGATATTGAGAACGACATTTCTCCAATTTGTTAGTCAACATTTTGAATTCTTCAGCCTTGACATCGGTGTCATCAGGAGTATCCGAAGACTCATCACGATGCAATTTCGCTAACTCATACTCTTTCTTATCCTTATCAATGATCTCGGCTATCTTTTCCAACCTCTCATTAATAGGATTCAATTCCAAATTGGTATAAACTCCGCTCTCTTCCAAATGCTCCAATAATCTCTGAACAGTCGATAAAGACGCATACATCAGCGGCAGGGTCTGAGTCAACCCAACAGTCATAAAACAAAGTGAAAGCAATTGGAAAATATCGTCAATCAAATAATCAACTCTATTGGGTGTTCCCTCATTTGTTCCCTCATCGCCTACGCTTTCCTCACCCAGTCTAGTCCTCTCCAATCGGTTCAAAATCTTCAACACATTGTTATAAGTGGACAAAACATCTTTGGACTTGATGAAATTCTGACGGTCTCTTTTCAATTTCGATAAATATTGTCTTATATCCGTTAACTCGTCGTACAACGGTTTCTCATTTTCAGGTAAATCGGACATTGTAGACAGGAATCAGTTGTTGTATGGCAGTTAACTCGACACTTAACTCGACACTTAACTCGATACACTTGACTCTCGATAAAACGTTAGAACACTTTACTCTGCTGTTTCCTTCCCTCGGCTTATTATGTCGTTTGGTATTAACCGCTCAGTGACCGTAGTGACCGCAAGATAATTGCACTATCTTTTTCGGTGATTTTGGTCGTATTTGCGCCTTAATTTTTGAGCTGATTTTGTGCGCGAGAACGAGATTGTCAGGAGGTTTTAAGGTAAGGGATGAGATGGGGAGGGGAGCTGGGGATGAGGAGATTGGGGAGGGGGGGAGATGTGTGACCAAGGTGGCTGAACGATGTGACTGAGAAGGGTGAACGAGATGAGATGAGGTGGTTTGTAGAGTCAAAGTTAGGTGGGTTTTTGGGAGTTTGGATTGTCTGCTGGTTAAAGATGTTTCTGCTGCTTAAGTTGGTCAGGCTTTAAGATTTAACTGATTTTCGCTGCGCATTAGTGCAGACTGTGACTGTGACAGTTCCTTCGACCATGACCCACCACCACCCAACAATACCCACCTACCGACCTACTGTCTACTCCTCCTACTGTCTACTACTCTACTCCTCCTACTACCACCTACTACCTACTACCTACTACCTACTACCTACTACCTACTACCTACTACCTACTACCTACTACCTACTACCTACTACCTACTACCTACTACCTACTACCTACTACCTACTACCTACTACCTACTACCTACTACCTACTACCTACTACCTATTACCTACTACCTACTACCTACTACCTACTACCTACTACCTACTACCTACTACCTACTACCTACTACCTACTACCTACTACCTACTACCTACTACCTACTACTTACTCTGTCCCTACTACTTATCTACTCTCCTACCTACTTATTAATACACTGGAATTCATAGATTCTTATAAATAGACCATTCTCAAGATCTAATTCAAATTATCCCCAGACCATCCCAACGTCTACTTAATCCAATTACCAAAATAACAAAAATGAGTTTAAATACTAAACTTTTCGTGAATTACAACATGATCGTCATTTCTCGTCCTTAAAACAAAGAAATCACCTTCCACCACAGGATTATCGTCTCTCAGGTATTTACCTGAGGGTGGACTCCCCCGAACAAGGGCTATACATTATCATCCGGATTAGCAACTCTTAAAATCTTCCGACTGTAATCCAGATGATCCAGTAACGACCCTTCACTCAACCGTCTATTTCCAAGTTCTATAGGATTCAACCGTTGATCTACATTCATGTTGTAATCTTCTGGACTATCAAATGGATTAGGTGGAGGTTGTCTCTTGATCAGTTCATCATAAATCAGATCATCGACAAATGTATTAACTGAATCATCGTCATCTGATCTATTTCTTCTTCTCATGAACCAGACAAAGAATACTATCAGCAAAATCAACAGCAGACCTCCAACTACACCACCAACGGCACCACCAATAATAGCAGCCTTATTAGAAGATCCAGATTTAGATGACTTCTTGTCATTTCCTTTACTGTCGTCATCATCTGAGGACGCGGTTGGAGTCGTCGTTATAGTGACTACAGACAGACCTCCATTAGCAGAAGACGTCACTACCGATGTAACTACATCGGCTGTAGTTGATGTAGATGATGTAGTATTGTCATCAGTAGTGACCAGAGCCTCAGAACTGGTCGAACTCGTTGTTGTTCCAGTCGTTTGAGTAGCTGTTGTCGAAGTGGAAGAAGTAGAAGATGTACTAGTAGTTTCAGAATTAGCAGCCGTGGCGTCATCTGTAGCAATATCAGTACTATTATCATCGTCATCATCCGAATCATCAGAGTCACTGATAGAGTAAACAGTATAACTACTACTACCTCCACACATCTCAGAAGGATACCCAGTACAAGTCATCGAACAAGTGTCGACAGTGTCTCCACTTGGAGCTGAGTTCATACAATAACAATAGCTTCCATCTGATAACGCAAAATAGTCGTACGAAGAACATTCACTATCACAGTTCAGCGACGACTGGTACGTGTAATACCCTTTACTGACGGCGCTGCTAGAAATATCAGAATAACATCCGAGCTCCGAGTACAGCTGGGCAAACTTCACCACCAACACACATACAGCAAAGGCTCTTGATATTATCGTGGCCGTCATCTTCACTATTATACTTTGTATCTATCTGTCTTTCAAGGGATAATTAAAGCGTGTATTTTTGAACGAACGATTTTTCCCTCTTTTTTCCCTGTTTTTTTCCCTCAACTTTGAGTTTTCGTGTAACGGGAGGTTCAAGAGCTGGAAACGAAGGATGTTATATGGGGTCCTGTTGTGATCTTATAGTTTTGTTATCACCACCACCCTGGATATATGGTCTAAACTTGTAAATGAAGCCGAATATAAAGAATAAAATGCAGAATAATCAAATTTTTAATCAAGAAAATACACCAATTGTCTGAGACTTTGCTTTTTTTTTTCCCTCCCCTCCCTGTAAATTTATTAAGCGTGCATTTAGTGTGGTCTCGTTCCGCGCAAAGCGGTGAAAAAATTTCTTTTTGGGTAGTTGAAGGGGAGGTTCTTGGACTATTTGAGACTTGAGGAGAGGAACTGCCGAATTGGGATGAGGGAACCCCTGTTTTGTTCTAGTTGAGCCACGTTGGGACATCGGGGAGGAGGAGTCATTAGGTTGAGGGTTTGTTTCGACCATTTTATCTCCACCACTTGTCTCCACCACTTTCCACAAGGGTTCTCCATCTACGCTTGACCTTTTTTGTGTGCGTTCTAGATTCTCGACCAAATCTGCCGCTCACTTTAAATGAAAACAGTAAACAAAAAGCTTGCCTCACCGCACACCAATTACGCGTCTTTTTACCCCTTCCAAAATGTTCATACAGCCCCATACAGAGGGCAATGCTTAGAAATGTGTAAGTTGCATTACTTCTGTAAATAGATATGCTGCTACTGCTTGTTATTGTTAAGATGGCTTATTGATATTGGATTGTTTTGGTTCGCTAAAAGGGTACTATAATTAGGTAATGCCAATATGGTCAAGGGATTATCGAGGCTTGTTCAGTTTGGGAGTAGAATATATGTATTTTTTGTGGTTTACTAGCAATATTCGGTCAATTAAATTTTCTTTGTATTAAGAACTTCACTGACTAGGTTGCCTACCATCTCACTAACTCGGCTTTCCCCATTCCCTATTCTCTCCTTGTTTCCATCCAACTCTCGGTCACTTTCCTCCCTACTTTTAATATTTTACTGACAAAATCTCAAAAAATTTAAAAAAAATAAAGTCTCCCGGGGGCGAGTCGAACGCCCGATCTTCAGATTACAAATTAACAATTACAGTCTGACGCCTTAAACCAACTTGGCGACCGAGAGGTTATTATAAGTAAGTTTTAATTGTTTTGTATATACTGTGATTTCAAAATAAGAGGGAGACAAAGACAGCTTCATTTAGAATAAAAGAATGAGACATTTCACATTTCAGTCATCTAGTTGACAATGCTAGAGTCCTGTTAGTAGCTCACTACATATGGTTCCGGATTTTAACCCTTCAACACAAAAAAAGCCTATCAAATTACACCACTCACTTTATCTATTGTAATAAGCCAAACAACAATAAAAGATGACCCCATACTTAATACACTCACTCACCTATATCTCGTCCACATCTCACCTACATATCATCTCTATCAATTCAAACACATACATTATCAAAGCAATTATTAAATTATTAAAACTGGATCTATCTCAAAGTTATCGATCAAATAAACAACCCGACAAAAATCGTCACCTTATGTACTGTACCCCTGATAAAGATACAAAATGCAAAGAACAGTCGTCAACCCCATCATCAGCCGGCTACTGGTAGTAGTCCATTTACTGCCACCTTGTTGTGAGCGACTAGTTCCTAATGTGACAGGAGCAGGTAATATCATACCCCCCTTCTCAGACTTATATTCAACTTCATTCACCTCCTTCTCATCTTCGTTCTCCCTCTTCTTCTCATAAACGGCCATCGGCTGATAAACAACCTTGTATATCTTGGATTTATATTGCTCAGTGTTGTTAAGATCCCGCGACGGATCAAATGTCACCTGTTCAAACTTAGGTATCATCATTCCACACATACTTTGATCACCCTCAATATCTCCTCTTCTCAACTCCTTCTTTCTCTTATCTCCCTTATCTAGAGTTTTCCACAAGGAAAACCTTAAATTCGCGGCCTCGGGAACTCATCCGCGCTCCCTTTTCCGCTTTGGGAATCTCGCTTGGGTTTTCCCAAAACCAGTATAAAGGTCGTGCATAAAATCCTAACAGCCGAACGGCACTAAGCCGTATCTTAATGGCCTGCAGATTTACGACGAGGTCGGCAGACATATATTGGAAGTGTTTACGGTTCAGATCCACAAGTTAACAAGCTCACCCCCGTGAAATGTCATCATCGTATACTTCTGGTCCCGAAATCTTGAAGGGAAAGAAATATCCTTCCAAGCAACATGCTTCCAAAGTAGTAGCTCATCTCACTACTAAGAACCCATCAGTTGATTTGAGTTCGACGCTGTTTTTCCTCAGTGGAGAAGACATGCGTCCACTCCCATACTGTGACCAGGCATTCCCATTCAGACAAGGTAGATACTTCTATTACTTGTCTGGTTGTAACATCGCTGGTTCGCATGTTTTGTATGAGCCATCCAAGGAGAAATTGACTTTGTTCTTGCCTGATTTTAGTGCCGAAGACGCCATGTGGAGTGGTATGCCTATGGACCTTGAGACTCTGTACAAGACATTTGATGCTGACGAGATTTTGTATGTCAAGGATATTGACTCCAAGTTGGAATCTTTGAAGGATTTCAAGATCTTTAGTACTGCGATCGATGATTTCTCGAAGAAATACAAGGAGTATTTGATTCCTGAAGATGAGGCCTTCATGTATGCTCTTGATGAGTCCAGATTGATCAAGGATGAATTTGAATTGCTGTTGATGCGTCACGCTGCTAAGATCACCGACAACTCCCACTTGGCCGTCATGTCTCTGTTGCCAATCGAGAAAAATGAAGGTCATATTCATGCTGAGTTCACTTATCATAGTATTAGACAAGGATCCAAGGCTCAAAGTTATGATCCTATTTGTTGTTCTGGACCAAACTGTGGTACTTTACATTACGTTAAGAATGATGAGGATTTGGGTAACAGAAATTCCATCTTAATTGATGCCGGAGCAGAATGGTCTAATTATGCCTCCGATGTCACCAGATGTTTCCCAGTTACTGGTGAATGGACTAAAGAGCACTTGGAAATTTACGAAATCGTCTTGGATATGCAATCTCAAACTATGGCCAAGATTCTGCCAGGTGTCTTATGGGATGATTTACATTTCTTACTGCACAAAATCTTGATCAAGCATTTCTTGAAATTGGGAATTTTCAAATCCGACTTCTCGGAGGAAGAAATCTTCGATTCCAAAGTATCAGCCTCTTTCTTCCCTCACGGATTGGGTCATTTAATGGGTATGGACACTCATGACGTCGGTGGACATGCCAACTACGATGATCCCAACCAAATGTTGAGGTACTTGAGATTAAGAAGACCTTTACAAGCTGGTATGGTTGTTACTGATGAGCCAGGCTGTTATTTCTCTCCTTTATTGATTGAAGAGGCTCTTAAGGATCCTAAGAAGGCCTCAATCATTAATATGGATGTTCTGAAAAAGTATTATCCAGTAGGAGGTGTCAGAATTGAAGATGATATTATTGTTACTGAGACTGGTTATGAAAATATGACTGGAATTACTAGTGATCCTCATGAGATTCTGAAGATTGTTAGTGATGGAATTGCTAAGGGCAGATCTCATTTCCATGTTATTGTATAGATGAAGGTGGAAGTTGGTTTATTATTGAGTGTAGTGTAGAACGGTAGTGAACCGTAGTGAACCGTAGTGAACCGTAGTGTAGTGTAGTGAACCGTAGTGTAGTGTAGTGTATGGTGATCTGGCAGATTTGGTTGGTTTAGTTGTTCTGGTGTTCTGGTTGTTCTGGTTGTTCTGACCTGTTGGCTCGTTCTGATCTGTTCGCTCTGATTCGATCTGATTCTGCCCAATCTCCCTGTTCTGCCCAATCTCCTCGTTCTGTCCCTGTTCTGCCCCTATCCTGCCCTCATCCTATCCATCTCATCTCTTTCCTCTTTAGGAAATTTCTACAATTTCCCTTTTAAGCATTTTATCTCTCCCAAACATAAACATACACGATTTACCAAGTCGATGGCGTTAAGACCCTACGATTCAACATGTCAATGATCTCATCTACTCCACTATCCTATGAGGATAAGAAGCTGCTACGTCGAGAACAACGAAGCAAACTGCTGGTTGAAGCTTTGGAGTCATCATCGGGCTCTCATTTTGCCCTCACTCCTATCCCCTATGAAGAGCTGAAATATAATAATAACGGTACAAGTACGCCGATGTACAGACCACATGGGAAAGTTAAAAGTAGGCTACTGACGCTCAGAAACGGGATATTTGATGATCCTGAGAGTCCTGGATCCTCAGATCCAGAGATCACCTCACCTCTTCCAGGGAAAGAATCCAAAAGTGTCAGGCTGGAATTACTGGACTGGAGAAGAAACCCTCTGAAATATGGAGGAAAAGAACAGAACCAGCATACCCAGAAGTCACCCTCTCATAATACCCGATCCCGTCTGTTCGTCCTTGTCAGTGACCCCTCCATACCCTTCACCCTCTCTTTATATTTACAGCTCGCTTTCAACACCTTAATCATTGGGTTCATCATCTATTTTGTCTATCTTTTCATGTCGACTGTGAAGAGTGACGTTAACCAGAGAATTGAGGAGATGACTCTACGATTACTCAAAGAAATATCACTTTGTTCCAAAGAATATGACCGTAATAACTGCCACCCTTCAGTACGAGTTCCCCTGCTGGAAAAACCTTGCACTGTTTGGGAGCATTGTATGAACCAAGATCCAACCTCAGTTGGACAGGTCAAGATCAGCTTCGAAATCCTCGCAGAGATCCTTAACTCGTTTGTACGACTTTTATCATGGAAAACTATACTTGTTTTGACGATCCTCACCGTTGGTTCTCTCGTCCTGACTAACTTACTGTTCGATAGATACAGATACAGTACATTACATGCGCTGAGACTCGAACAAGAGAAGTCAGCTCTACAGAAATGGGATTAAAAATGAGTCATATTATTGCATTTGTGGCAATTCTTCGAGTCTCCACTTCTTGAATTGTTCCGTTAACACTACTTCATAGTCATCGTTAGAAATATCTGAATTAATTTCGACTTGTTTTTTCACAATTTCGGCATCTTTCACTTGTTGTAACTTCAAGTAATCTTTATTAGTACTTGAATCGTAACTGAGAGTCCATACACTATTGTCTTCTGTCACATTATCCACGATAAATTCCAATACAGCACTGAAAAATTTCAATGAATCCATGAATTTATTCTTCTTCTTTGTTCCATCATTTGTAGCTGCTGGATTATTTTTAATGACCAATGGGATCTCGTCTGTCTTGAATTCTTCAACAGATCTTAAAATAAAGTTTTCATCTCTAAATCCATACACGATTTTCCTGATTCCGATTAAGAAACATTGAGCCCAACAACGATACAATTTCTTCTCAAAATTGAACAGTTGATTCGGTTTCAGAATAACACTAGTGGTCTTCAATTCAACATAATGAGACAAAGGATCATCACCATCCAGTGCTTCTTCCGCAGTAGGTTTATAATCCCAGCAACAGTCGACCTCTCCTCCAATACAATACCTCACTTTCCCAATCCCAGTCTTGACGACAGAACAATACTGTTCATAATTTGTAACTTGCTTCTTATTACGAGACTCAATCTCTTTACGACTGCATTCACTCCAAGGTTTGGGTAATGTGGCCATAGCTTCAAACTTATATCCACTGTATATGAATTTTTTAAGCTCTGGGTTCAGTTGTTGGTTCAACAGCTCCAATTTCTTACGCTTTAAATCCAGACCACGGTCTGACTGTATGAAAATATTACCATCAAACTTGACAATTTGTAAATCTAATTGAGTCAGTTGACCTTGGTACGAATCAGCATACGGAAGAGTCATCAATTTGGTCATAATTCCTCTCCATGTGATGATATCCACATTCAATTTCTCCTTTGTACTACGTTCATACTCCTGAATACTCTGTAATAATCCATCGAACTCGCCGTCTCTGGTCTCATCGAACTCTTTGAAGTTGTTTACACCGGCCTTCAAATCTACATATCCTTGTCCAACGTCATCATCCGGTAAGTAATAGTACCCAAGAGACGAATCGTTCATCTCGTAGTTTCCTTTGGCGTTCCTGCTGAAGGAGGTGATTTCTTTTGGTTGTTTTAACCCTGATGCTTTTGATCTACTGATCAAGGGGAAGAATTTTGGCTCGTTATTACTCATGGTGCTTGAATGATGGGAACAGCGGTCTTGTCTCTTCACTTCCCAACCCCTTTTCATCTTGAGCTCCTTTGCGTCTTAAGAGAAGAGAAAATTTTTTTATCATCACTGAGCAAATTATGAAATCTGGAGATGGGGAGGTGCCCAGGCTGGGATATTGGGGGGAGGGGGGCATGATGAGACTGTGATCAGGAGGGGAACTATAATAGGAAGTATGGCTATAAATGGAATATCTTTAACTGAATAACTGTATAATCAGATAATGTCGATAACGTCATCCGAAGAACTGCGGAGTAAAGAATATTTACTTAATCGTTCTCGGAACCCCTAACTAAGGTTTTACAGGGGCATTCCCGCTCATCAAACCTCCAGTCCAACCACTAATGCTCGACTCCAAGAGATGCGTTGCATCGAGATCAAAAATACGTACTATACAATAATGCGGAGCATTTGATGCGAGTTTCTGCTAAGCGGATGATATTATACGATTTAGCGTGGGAAACGATTTCCGTCTCAAGGGGCAATTTTGTCATCGTCTGCACAGATTTATTGTTAATATACTTTGTTTGTTTACATTTGTTGGTAATTTGAATTAGCGGTCCTAAAGGATGAAACGAGTCTGTAGGTAAAGGTGACGTTGGTGATCTGTAGCAAAGTTTGCGTTATTGTACATTTGTGATCTCTGTTTTCATAGGCTACCGTCTGGTGCTACAATCCTGGTGCTACACTCCAACCATCCCAGTGATCAACCACTCACTACGTACATTGTCTGATCATTTGAATCCCAAAGACTAATTTTTTTTCTTGCTTTTTGTTGAATGCCACCCATATTGTCTCATTAGAACCCACTATCCGCTTTTGCAGTAAACCAAATCTCAAAGAATATGATCACTGTATCTGAATCATCAAGGCATCCCGAAGCCTATATTCCCCCCTACTACAACTGTAATACTCGGATGATGCTACTACTATCCCCTCACCGTTGCCCCTGCCCCAAACCCCAAATTAACATTTGTGCCTAGTACAGCTTCCCTTTTAGGAAAGGTCAATCACTCTAAAAAAGCGCCCCTGTGCATTTATGACCTATTACGTAATTGCTTTTTGTCCCGATTGGAACCAAAAATTAGGCACCGCGCCGCTCAGGCACGTCCCGTGTGCCTTTGTTTTGTTTGTTGTGAATGCAAACAAAGAAAAAAATTTTCCCTCCTCCAACTGCATGCCAATTTAAGATTGATATATAAACAAGTGTCATTCCAAAGTAAGTTGCTGGGACAATTAGCTCGTTAGAATAAGATGTCGATATTAGTAGATACTGTAACTACCAGCTCGACTATGAGCTCGGGTTATCTCACGAATTTGAAAAAAGACACCAGTTTGTCGACAAAATCACTTGCCGGCACAACCACCCCTGTCGCCTCCACAGCTACTGTGGTGACGTCTGGGTCCACATTATACTACGTTTACACTAATGATGGCCTGGTGCTGCTGGGTGTAACCGTTGATTCATCGGCAATTTCTGAAACCACTGGTGATGTTTCCATGTTACAATCGTTTTCACAGTTGTATTTGTCCGATTCTACTAATCAGAATGGAGATTCTTCATATACTAGTTCAGCTATTAGTACTTCCAGTGGTGCTGGTGTTTCCTCAAGAGGATTCTACAGTTATAATGATTCCAAAAATACCAAGAAAATTCTCGCTTTAGTTGCAAGTACCTTTGGGTTAAGCTTGGTCTTAACTATGTTATAAAAGTGTCGCTTTTGCTGCTACGTTTAATGTTTTTTTACGATAACTTTCTTCATATGTCATAACGGGGTATTGAGATATTGATCTCTTATTTAATTTGCTGTTTTCAAATCCCTCTAATAAATTCTGTTTCTTTAACCCATCTTATAGGATCTTGAAACCCATCTTGAAATCTACGAAATTTATTCACTCTCCCCTACATTTCCATTGCCGCTTCTAAGAATATTTTCTTCGGCCTTACTTAAAAATGAAACACCGCACGAAAATTAAGCAGTACAAGCAAAAATGTAGATCTCTGCCCCTTACTTATAAGCCTCTATTTTTTTTGTTTCTATCTTGAGTGCGCTATTTTAGCGGAGCACCTAATAGGTGCCTCCTGAGTCAGACTAATGAGAGTGCAAAGCATAGAGTGCCAGTTCTATATTGGGAGGATCAAGCGGCAAAGGTCATCGCTTTGAAACCTGCTGTGAATTCTTTATATCAACTTGCCTGGGTCAGTTCGCAACTGAACTGGTTCACTATTTGCACCTTCCTGGCTTAGTGCGTATCGCCCAAGCCAAATTTTGCCTCAAATTTAGAAACGAATGAAACGAGGTTATTACAATTTTGAAGATTGAAAAATTGATACTTTGCTCGCATAATTAACTCGCAAATAGTTTCCTTTTCTGCATAGACTGCAGAAGCTTGAGGCAACCTTAAATAAGCTCTGGAGACTATAAAACATATATATTATATTTTGGTGGAATGTGTTGAATAAGGAGGTTAGCATACAGAGGACGTTCGATAAGAGTCAGAAAGAGAGCTCCTTTCTGCTTATTGCCTCCACTTTTTATTTAGTCTCTTAAATACTTCAGTATTATCATACCACTTCTACAAGTTCATCTCCTAATTAGCACATCCTGCTACTTTATTCCTAACTATACATTAATTATTATCGTTTCTCTTAAAGAACTTTCCGATATTCAAATTCTTAAAGTTGTCATTAATTTTGAAGTTGTCGATGGTCTTTGTTATATTCTTTTCCATTTGATCTCTGGTCAACAATTTATTGTTGTTGTTGAAAGGTGAAGAGAGAGAAATTCCACCGGCCTTGATAGGCGTACCGGAGCGTCCATTGGTATGAACAGGAGTCTCAGCTTGTTCCTGAACACCAGAATTATCAGATATAAGCCAAGCTGGATTGTTATCATAATTGAAATCGATGATATCCACGTTGAAACTATCTAAGAATTTCAAACTCTCGATCAAAGGTTTGTTCGATTTGGCATTTACCTCCTTGTTGTCGTCTGCATCGATAAATGAGTCTTCATATCGGTTCATCTGCTCCTCAAATATCTTACGGTATCTATTGATCTCACCTTTATTGAAATTAGGTCCTTGATGAATCGTATTAGAAGTCGTAAGTAACACACCCTTCAATTTCAAAATCTTGGTGAAATTAGTGAAGTTCTTATCACCAATAATAAAGAAATAATTTGTAGCAAAATTCTCAATCGGTTTGACATCGATTAAGATCGTTCTTAAAATCATTTCCACATTTCCTGTAGCCAAATTGACAAAATTCGTATAGTATTTAGATCCTAAAACTTCATCGTGATCTTTGTATAAATCAGGTAATACTAAAAGAGAATCTTTCAAAGCTCTTAAATCCAATAATAATTGCTCTGCCATGACAACTGTGACTGGTTTCAATTTCACAACATTAACAAAGAAGGAGTAGTTGATCATCTCCACTAATTTGTTCATGAAGGTTTTCAGGTAAATACTTCTATTAATTTTGTTGAACACCGTTTTGACATTTGCATTGACAGTTCTGTTGATATCGTAAACATAAGTCGAAGTGTCTTCTACAGTACTCAAATTCTTCCAGTTCAAATTGATCATTGTTCTCCATTTGATTCCCAAATCAAGATTTATCTTGAAACAGATCAAATTCAAACATCTATTCATTAATGCAGTGAATGAATCTTTTACATTCTCAAATGATTGTTCCATTTTTGGTACTAATGACTCTTGCATAGTGGACAGCAATCTCTCCTCCAATTGCGCAATTGTCAATGCACAATAATCCGCCGTATTCAAAACAAGACATGCATACACCAATACCTCTTCATTCTCCGACTCATTGTTGCCCTTTATATCATCAAATTTCGGAATAATCGGGTTCAAAATCATTTCCAAATATTTATACAAATACTTAACAAAGATTTGTGAAAGTTTCAATAAAGGTTCTTTGGTCGTCAACTTAGATAACTGAGAGAGTAAAGATCTGTAAATACGGAAAAGGTCTGCTGAAGAATTGAGAATATTCAACGAATTTGTCGATTCTCCATCTTCCTCTCCGGTACTTTTCTCTAATAATTTACTTGGGTTCATAAACTCCAAAAACTTGTCATTTATGGATTTATCTTGGTGTTCGATCCAGATATCCAAATATGGCTCAAATACTTGGGAAATCATATTATCAAAAGTGATCTCTTTATTAGATTTTGAAGCATTGATCACCTTGAATTTCATATTCAAGAAATTCTCAAATTCCAATGTCTGTGATAAAGATGTCAATAATAAATTGACTCCTATAGATTGGGAATCCCTTGCTAAAACCTCTTTCAAATCCACTCTAGTAATATCACAAAACCGATCGGTTAATTTATAAAGAATATCCCATTCAGGAGGAAACTTAGTGGAATAACGAGTCTCCACGGTCTTAAAAACTCTCTTAAAGAAAATAAACCGTCTATTCAAGTTCTCTAATGATCCAGCTTCCTCAGTACTACGGAAAATCGACTGAATTTCCTTCAATTGATTGGTAATGAACCAATTGAGCAATTTGTCATGGTACGAACTGCCCAAAAGATCCAAAATTTTACATGCATTGGTCAATTCCATATTGGAATATTCACCGTTCAATTCCTTGCCGAAATCATTAAAAATCTCATCAACTGTACGCTGCCTCAAGTCATTGATCTTCTTATTCAAATTATTGATGTCATCGACACTCTTATAACTCTGGAAATGATTCATCAATTCTAGTACGGCGCTCAAGAGTTGATAAATCTCATAGTAATTCTTGTTGTTGGAATTGTAGATGATATGCTCGACATTATCAAAGGAGGTGATCAACATTTGGAGTCTCTTCAAGATGGTCATGGAGAGAGTCATGTTCCTCTTGCAATTGTCCAATTTCTTGATATTTTTGGTCATCGAGTTGATGGTCCGCTCTGTAGACCTGGCCAATTTCTTAGTATTCTCGATCTCATCCATGATCTTCAGCAAATCACCTTCTATGGAGGCCAATTCATCTCCGGAATTCGCCACCCGCTCATTATACCGCGCTTTATTGTCTATCAAATATTGATCGAGTGCCCCTTTATACGACTTTGTATAGGAAAGGAGGTGGTCAATCTCTAGAAGGGCTGAAGGGGATTGGAATAGCTGATGTAGATGAGCTGTTGGAGAGTAATCGGGGGATTCTAAATCACTTGAAGTCATGATGATTCGGAGGGATCGTGGGGATCTTGGGTCGCTTGTGCTCCTTGTGCCTCCTTTATGACTCCTTTAGCGCCAAAGGATTTAAATCTGAGATTATTTGTTGTTAATATTATGATTTCTCAATTTGGAAATGGATTTAACTTCCTAATATGGTAATTGTATTGATTATTTTGTTATTTTGATTTCCCATTTATGACTACTTAAATAGGCAATATAGTGTGTTTCTTAATATGGCAATATTTTAATTAACGACAAAATTTTATAAGATCGACCTGAACGGAGATTCAAATTAATCAACCGCCAGTTAACTAGTCAACCAACTAGTCAAGTACGAGAAAAATGATATCCAGGTGTATTGGTATCACTCCAAGAGCTGGGAAAGTGATGTTTTCAGCGGGTTTAAAAACCCCTCATCTCAAAACAACACCCCTCAATCAAGCCCTCTTAAGACCTCATCAGAAGCGTTTTGCTACAGTTAAGACTGATACTATCGATTGGAAACCAATTAAGAGTCACAATCAGCTTAATAAGTCATCTCAGCCTAAACGTGGACGTTCAGTGGTATTGACTATATTATGTTTGACGCCAGTTGTGACATTTGTGCTCGGGGTTTGGCAATTACAAAGATTGAAATGGAAGAACGCTCTTGTTGCAGAGTGTGAGGACAGATTAACTTACAAACCGTTGCCATTACCGAAATCTATTCAACCTGAGGATGTCGAGAACTACGAATATAGAAAGGTATTGATCACCGGAACCTTTGATTATGACCATGAAATGTTAGTAGGTCCTAGATTACATGATGGAGAGAAAGGTTATTTATTGGTTACACCGTTTATCAGATCCAGTGATGGGAAGAAGATTATAGTTGATCGTGGATGGATTCATGAGAGTAAAATTGACCCATCGACCAGAAGATTGAAGCATTTGAGTACCCCATCTGGTGAATTGACCATTGAATGTTTACTCAGAGTTGCTCCAAAGAAAGGAATGTTCCATATTGATCATGAGCTCGGAACTAAGATCTTTAGATACGTTGATTTGGCTACGATGCTGGCTCAGAATAATGCTTTGGAAATCTATGCTCAAGTGGTACAAGATTTCAACTTCCATCCAGAGAGATTGGCTACAGAACAGACCCAGAGCAAGTCAGAAACAGACAACAAGAAGTCTGGATGGAAATTCTGGTCTCGCGACTCCCCAGAAACATCCAAGCCAAAAGATGACTTCGAGAATCCAAAAGTTCATATCAAGAAATACGCTACCTCAGATGAGTTCGATGAAAATCAGTTCATGAATGCTGGTGTGCCATTGGGTAAAATTCCAAAAGTGGATTATAAGAACAACCACTTGCAGTACTTGGTCACTTGGTGGGGATTGTCATTCGCTTCCCTGATCTTATTGGTATTAGTATTGAAGAAGAGAAAGATCACTAACCCATTGGATGAGAAGTTGAGACATGCTCGCAGAACAATGTAAATAGTTTATTGTAAATAGTTAATGGATAATATTATACCAGTATGATGTGTTAGAGTAGTTTGATCGGGCAGAGTTGGTTGACCCCGGGGTTTCAACTGAGTTATGATCAACTATAAGACTTGAGAGATCATGGTTATTTAAGGTCGTGCACGAAACATCAATTAAGGTCGTGCATACCCAATTTACTAATTCGGACAGCTTACGTAATCCACCTCAGGTAGGCTTTATACAACACAGTTGATGTTACAGTTGATGTTAACTAATAAATATAATTCGGGAACTATTGTTCATATCTATCCCATATCTATATAATGAGGTTGTGAATGGTAAGATGGGGGTGATTTTTTATAGGGATTTGCTTAGAACAAAAGCATCTTTCTTGGGTCCTCTATCAATTCCTTAATAGTCTTCAAGAAAGTGACGGCTTCTCTACCGTCCAACAATCTGTGGTCATAAGTCAAAGCCAAGTACATCATTGGTCTAGCCTCGATCTTACCGTTGACAACAACTGGTCTTTCCTTAACACCGTGCAAACCCAAGACACAAGTTTGAGGTAAGTTGATGATTGGAGTACCGTACAAAGAACCAAAGACACCACCGTTGGAGATGGTGAAGGTTCCACCGGCCATATCTTCCAAAGTCAATTTACCATCTCTGGCCTTCTTACCCAAGTTACTGATCTCGGCCTCGACTTCCAAAACAGAGAGGGACTCGGCGTTTCTAACGACTGGAGTGACCAAACCCTTTGGAGTAGCAACGGCAATAGAGACATCGGTGTAGTCTCTGAATACCATGGTGTCACCGTTCTCAATACCAGCATTAGCGGCTGGGACATCCTTCATGGCCAAACAAGCAGCCTTGGTGAAGGCACCCATGAAACCGAACTTGATACCGGTCTTCAGCAAGAACTCGTCCTTGTATAATTTTCTCATCTCCATCAAAGCGGACATGTCAACTTCGTTGAAAGTGGTCAAAGAGGCAGCGGTGTTTTGAGATTCCTTTAATCTCTCGGCGATTCTCAATCTCATACGGTTCATCTTAACTCTCTCTTCGGATCTGGAGAACAGACCGGATTTTGGAGCAGCTGGAGCGGCAGCTGGCAGAGGAGAAGCAGCCTTCTTTGGAGCTTCAGCGGTCTTCTTTGGAGCCTCAGCAGCCTTTGGAGTGGCGGCTGGAGCAGCGGCTGGAGCAGCAGTCTCCTCCTTCTTTGGCTCTTCCTTCTTTGGAGCCTCAGCAGCTGGAGCAGCACCACCAGCTGGAGCTTCACCAGCCTCGATCTTGATGATCTCCTGTCCAACTTCAACGGTGTCTTCTGGAGCTACCAACAATTCGGTAATGGTACCAGCAACTGGAGCATTAACTTCGACATCAATCTTATCAGTCTCAATGGTAGCAATGGTCTCGTCTAACTCGACGTAGTCTCCAACCAGCTTGGAGAAAGAAGCCAAGGTACCTTCAGTAATGGACTCGGCCATCTCTGGGACCTTAACAACAGTGGCGTTACCTCTGGAGAATTGTAAAGAAGAGGCAACAAAAGCGCGTTGAGGCAAAGCAGAAGCAGCGGTGAATTGTAACAACGAAGATGAAGAGCGGTTATTAAGTTGGGAAGATCTGACGGATCTGAGAGTCAATTGGGAGAGAGATCTCTTTTGTTGCAGGGAGCAGCAAGAAGCGACCCTCTTGACGGCGTTCTTCTGGATGTTTCTAGAAAGCATCGTGTATATGGACGGATGATTCAATTTTTTGAACTTGTAGAATTAAAGAAACGTATTTATAACTTCCTTCAAGAAACGGGCTGAAATTAATAGAAAAATACTAGTGGTACCGATCAAAAAGGGCCGGAAAAAATTTTGCCTTTATTTGCTTAAGGCGGTAGGGCAGGAGGGGAAGAGGTGGGAGGGAGGGGAGTGGATAGAAGGGGTTTTGAGAGGGGGGTGGGTTTGAAACTGTCAGGGCATGGTGTGGAGGACATTGAGACATCATTGGTGTTTTTAAAGAACTCAGAGAGTTCATTATGTTCAAATTGTACTACCTTCCTTCCCTCGTCTACTCCTCCCCTCTTTTATTTGCCCTGCCCTCGAGCAGCCTTTTTCATTTTTTCCTTGCCTCTGCGCTCTTCTCTCGAGTAAAGTTATCGGAACCGAATGCTGGACGGGACGTAAGGAGCAATTTCTCCATACGTCCTTTGAATGTTTGGGATTGATAAACTGCTGGGCAGGGAAGTTTGCAGGAATTGGTGAGGACAGGTTCGTATGGTGTGGGAGGAAAATATAAAGAAGGGATACAAATTATTGGTTTGCTGAGGGGTCTACTCTATAAAATATGATTACTATGAGAAAGATTCTGATTTGTCAGAATTTATTAGCAAATTACGAATAATGCTCTACCTACGGGTACTACAGAAGGGATACAACTAAATACCAGACACTAGGCCCTGAATATTTTACAAATTCACCCCATATGCCTCGTCTTACAGTCGCCACCGCCTCCCACCCATACATCATATCACCATCACACCCATATCATTACTAATCCGTACTTCTCATCTACCCTCTCCTTCCCTACTATTATTCCCTACTATTATTCCCTACTATTATTCCCTACTATTATTCCTTACTTTTCTTTCTCCGATCTATTTCCTATTTAGTCAATCTATGAATACAAAAATCGCCGGGCTCCTCTGCGCTTCGGATTGCCCAAAATAGCTCATCTCTTAGAGGAAATCGCACACGATCTCTTTAGACTCGATGAGCTTCAAGAAACCAGCATCCGATGGGATCAAATTCAATTGCTTCAAATCCAGAAGGAAGATCGCGATCTTCTGGATCGCATATTTACCATAACTGAATTGATCATCCGAGTTAGCCAGCCCGAATTCTCCATCTTCTACAGCATCATCTGAATTTTCCTCCAGAATGGCGGACGAGTCGTCTAACTGAGCACTGCTAGTTGATTTGATCAAATATTTCTCTCCCTTTGGACCAATTTCCGCATACTCTTCCATAGCTGGTTTTTTCAGCAGTTTTTCCAGCTCCACTACTTTCAATACAGCCCAAAGTGCCCAGAACAAACAGTTCAGTGGTCTCCACATAATACATTCGTTGAATAATTTCTTAACACGATCTTCTTCGCTAATATTGCTGCTGCTGACACTGCTGCTACTACTGCTATTGGTCATCGAGAAACTGTTGAAACGACAGTAACTTCTAATGAAATTGAGCCTAGCTTCTTTACTTGGATACTTCTCAACATCAGACACATAAGAAGTCTCCGGATCATTGTAGTCATACATCCACTCACAGAAATGATTGGTGATATCATACAGAGGCAAGTTAGCTCCAGAATACTCGAAATCAATAACCACCAACTGTTTATCGAATTTCATCGAATCTTTGGCTTGTTGTTTGTTCACTAAATCTACGCTAGATGCATTTTCCAATGAAAGCAGCAGAACTTTCTCAGAAATGATCTCATTGATCAAACCTTCATCTTCCTCAGGATTGTAAAACATCAAATTTCCATATTGAGTATCGTTATGACAGAACACCAATTCATTGAAGAAATTAAGTCCATTGTTATGCTTCTTGAAAAGATATTTCTTATAATTTTGAACCAGCTCTTTGAAATCTGATAACTTGATCGATAATATCTTTATCTGCTGTTCTTCTGTCAAATTTTCCTCTATGACGTAATCCTCAACAATCTTGATCCATTTGTCAATAGTTACCAAGGCTGTAGGACCTTTAATCTTTTCCTCTGGTTCTAATACAATCCCACTATGTAACTCTTTCATTCTTCTGGCTATAATTCTACTGATTTTCGGTTCTCTTAACTGTGGTGCCGTCAATGTGATCGAATTGTTCAAAAACTGTTCAAAACGACCATTGCTGAAAATACCAATCAATTTTGGGCCAATGTTTCTTCTCGAAAGCTTCATCAAAGTGATCAATTCCTTCTCTCTATCGATGATTGAGTCTGAGCTATCCCCGTATAACCTCAATAATAACGGATAATACTTCCTATAAGACAATTTATAGATGGAATTTGTCAAAGCGCCGCTTATTCTGGTGATATTGAGGTCAGCCAAGCTACGTTGTTTGTCGCCAGAGCCCAATTTCTGCCATCTTGGAACTCTTAACAGATGCAATACAGCAACCAAATCTTGTTTGAAGTAGTCCAAAGGTAAACTGTTGTCCAATTTGACATTAATAGAAGGGACTTCTTCGTTAGCGCCGCTTGAAGAAACTGATCCGGACTGAGCAATTGAAGACCCCACTGGTCCCAAGACTGGAGAGGAGATAGCCGAGGTTCCAGCACTCCCTGTACCAGCTTGAAGTGATGACAATGTCACGATCGATGTAGAAGACCCGATCGACCCTTGTGATCCTGCTCTTTTCAACGAGGGTCTACGAGTCCTCGAGGTTGAAGAAGATCGACGACCACGTTGAGTACTTCTCGAACGTCTTTGAGATCCAGAAGACCCTGACAGTTGCAGATATCCATGTCGAGCCAGTGTTTGAGGAAGTTCCATTTCTTATGACTCTGTAAATGCTTGTAATTACTTCCTTTGGTTTGCTTATCTCCACCGTCCAGGGATCTCCCCGTATTTTTCTGAGCAAATCCGCCGAGGGTTCTGCCTGTCGCTCTGCCTGAGCGTCCGCCCCAGCGTCCGCCTGGGCGTTCCTCCACCTAAACGAAGCGCCGCGCGCTTTCGATTTGTTGAGTCCGATTTCGTAATTTGCTCTGCATGCATGTGATAAGAAGAGGTCGTGCGACGATAGTGAATTAGAGATGAGATTTATGAGATGAGATGTTTGGTGAAATGTATTTATTACTTAGAATTGTTTAATATTAGAGTTCCAGATATAGACCATCTCGTCCCAACCCGTAGTAGCACACCAACCTGGTTGACCCCACATACTCCAGTCACCACCAATGACAAATTCAGAATGCCTATTAAATACATTCTCAAGACTATCACCATGACGGAGACGACCTACAAAACGGCCGTTCTCGTCTGTTTTATCGCTCCATATTCTCAGACTCATGTCATAAGAACAACTCAAGAGCTTATCGCCTGAATGTGGAGACCATTTGACGTCTCTGACAGCGAATTCATGTCCTAATAATTCGTTGATTGGTGGGCCACGACCAACGTATCTAATATCCCAAATTCTCACCAGTTTATCTACACCAGCAGTCAGAACAACCGTACTTCTGTACTTGTTCCAATCGCAACTTAACAGCTCTGAACCGTTATGACTGATGAAATCGATCTGTAATGGATTTGCGGCTCTAATATCCCAGATCTGGAGATGAGATTTCGAATTACAAGAGATCATCGTCAGTGGATTATGTGGAGAAAATGACAGCTGATATATGCAATTACTTGATTGTGGGTCCTTAGTTGGATTTTTCAATGCTGAATGGCTCATTGGTACGGCGGATCCCGGTGGTTGTACTGCTGTAGTTCTATCGGTAGTATTCCCGTTCAAAGTTAACAACGATTTAGGTCTGTTTGGAGTCCATAATTTCACAGTACCATCCCATGATGATGAACAAAGAACTGACTTATCTACAAGCCCCCAATTCACCGAGAATACCTCTCTTGTATGCTCCGAAAACCGTTGGATCGGAAATTTCGAAAGTGTGATATCAAATAAAGAGAGCGTACCATCACCGCTGGACAGAATGACTTGATTCTCATGTAATTCACTCCATGAAAGCCCAAATAATCCATCTTGTGTGTCGAATACCAGGTCCTCCTTCACCGTCCCGTCATCATTAATACTCAATATGTACAATCGGCCATTCCCCACTAAGCCATAATTCAGTGACGTCGCCACAGCGAGTTTATTATCGTAAAAAGGGGAGTATTTCACCCCATATCCATTATATCCGGTGGTCCGATACAGAAGCATCTTTTATTTGACCACTCAATACGCCCCTTTAGCCTCCTCTATCAGTGCCTCTTCACAAACCTCTTCCTTTCGATAGTTAAGCGCCGATGGATCTTTTTCTTGCTATTGGAGACGAGGGAAAGAATTGCCTAAATAAGTAATTATAAATGTAAAGGTATTTATTCATAGTAGCTCGTTATGTATGTGGGGGAGGGGATTATTTGGTGTAATGATGCTAAAGCAAGTAAGAGGAGTCTCCCAGCACTTTCCCCACTAAGGGAGCAGAGTTGGTGTCAGACAAATTGAGAAGTGAATCTAATCCTCTTAATCTGGTGGTAGGTTCTTGGTCGTCATCAGAATCTGGTTGTCCTGAAAGTGTACCGGTTGGTGTGGTAGTTTCATCTGCTGTACCGATCAAGACTGAGGCTCCATTTTGCTCGAACATCATAATTTGTAATTTCAAAAAATCGTAAACTTGTTGGAATTTCTGATGGTTTAACAGGTTGATATCCAGAAGTACTTGTAACCATCCGTCTTGAATTGCAATCAAGATATTACTTGTGTTCAGCTTTAAAAATTTATCCAAATAAGTCATGAAAATGTAGTTTAATTTGTTCACGCTTAAATCGTAGTAGAATCTGAATTCCAGATTTTGGAATACAGGAATCTTATGGAATGAATTTATCAAAAATTCATTCAAGAATTTCAACGTCACTGTTATGTCTTTTTGTACTGGTTGCAAAAAGCTCAAAATGTAGTCTGAAAATGCATTAAAAAACTCAACCACAAGATGCTGTACCCTCATGTACGAGTAATCTGAGGTCGGTGAAACTTTGTATGGCAAACATTCAATGATGGTGTTGACTTTTTCACTCAAATTCAGTAACAGTTGTTCCACGCCTACTTTTGGCGCCAAATCCACCAAATCTTGTGTAATATCAGGTCTTCTCTCGAGTAACTGTCCCACTAAACGTTGTAAATCATCTCTACCAAGAGTATCTACCAATCTTTTCAAAGGTAAAGGTTCTCCCACCACTTCTTGTGATCTATGCTTCTTACTAGATTTCTCCAGGAATCTCTGTCTAGACTTATTATGAGTTGGTTTGTGAACTCTTCTAGTAGTGTCTCGTACTCGATTATTTTCCTCATCACTACCACTAGAACTGATACGTCTCTTGTGGCTAAAGCTTGTACTTGATGACTGGCTCATATGAGCTCTTGGTATCGATTCCACAGGACTCGATGATGGAGGTAATTTTGGCATCTTGGACTCGCCAAATGAGAATGCCAACGATGGAATAGACATGGTACAAAGGTGATCAAATGTCCAGTGATTCAAATAAAACTTGGTGCTCTCTCTCAAACTCGTGCTGTTATTCACTCTCTCCTAAATATCCTGATGGATTACCGCTATCAACCCTTCTCAACTCAATTAATCTCTTTAATGCTTGCTTGTCTAGTAGAAAATTTTTGCTGGTGGCTGAAAAAGCACAGAGGCAAAAAAGCCGAATCTAGATGTTAGCAATTTACGAATTCTGATGACAGCCAAAAAAAAGGCCGAATGCAGCTGTGGGAAGGGTCTATTGTTTAGTGCGCGGGAGCGCAGCGGAGCTAAAAAAAGGGGTGTTTTGCAAATAAAAAAAGGGGTATATCGATTAAAGCGAGAGAATGGGGGGCATAAAGATATGTATGTATATTCGTCAGAAACCCCAAGACTGTTTGTAGTTCAGTTGGGGAGTATTTTTGTTTCCTTGGTCGTATTTTCCAAGAGATGGAAGGGTGTTGGTGTTGTAGAACAGCATATTTTGAGGCTGTGGAATTGGCTGGGGGATCTGCTGCGCATACCCTTGGAACATGTACAAACTTTCCTTGTCCAACTCTGTTGGGAGGGGTTCTGAAGTTGGTTGGATGGCTGAAAGTTTACTGGTTCCTTCGACGATGTAATTTTTCGAATCATTGAATCCTTTGTCGATGATCATGAATTTGTTATCTCTGAAGAAAGTTGTCATTATTTCAAGGCATTTTTCTAAATTGGATCTTTCAACTTCTTCTTCGTAGAAACTAAGAATTATGGAGTGGAATTGGGGGATACCTGAAGATGATGATGAGAATTCAAAATTTGGGGCAATTGGTGTTTGATTTTTGATACTTTGCAAGAAGTTGGCTCCATTTATCGATGTCAAACTAGATGCCTTATAATGATGGCCATTAACTGAAGAGCCATGATCGGCTCCAGAATTAGCAAATAAATCATCTTCATCGTTCTCTACTTTGGCATCGTAGAAAACTTGGACTTCGATGTTATATAATAACTTGAATGGGACCATTATCTCATTTAAGAATCTAACACCAATACTGTCACTTGAATTGTTTTGAACAAACAGTTTAGAATT
This sequence comes from Nakazawaea peltata, assembly GCA_001599355.1. NCBI lineage: Eukaryota > Fungi > Ascomycota > Pichiomycetes > Alaninales > Pachysolenaceae > Nakazawaea > Nakazawaea peltata. Next base: position 738,392 of record BCGQ01000005.1, read on the forward strand.
TCTATCTACAGAGTATAAGTCGGCAAACTCGGGAGAATAAGCCAATTTGAATTCGTAGTCAGTTGGCAACAATTTGGAAAACTTTTCAGCACATTTCTCAGAATTATTCTCCACTCCCTTGATTTCCAATAATTGTAAAGAAATAGGCTCAATATCAGGATAATTGATGAAAGTGTTAGTCTCTTTTTCCAAATCCACAACAAATGTAGAATTCGATGAGTTCCTGCTCAAAGACTTGTGTTCAATATTGATACCCATAGAATTATTGGTGAGTAATCTCCAATGAGAACGTGAGAGTTTGATGAAGGTATTGAAATAGTTTGTGTTACACGATGTCAGCACTACTTTCTCCAACTCAATCTTCAGGTACGGAATATTAGACCCATTCTTAGAAGGACATTTGATAATGACATTGGGTCTTCTTGTTATGGTCTGAACTGGGTTGAAATCCCAGGATTCTGGATCCTCGATATTACTGTTGAACAGAAAAGTGTTAGAAAACTTTATGAAAACATTGTAACGTCTCATTATAGTCTGGATAGTCACACCTCCAACACCAATGATCTGTCCATGGAAGGTTTCTGGGATGTTGAAGATGATCGATTCTGGTAATTCTGCTTCAACCATTTGTAATGACACTACTGATGATTGTAATGACTGCGAGGTTAACTCGAGAATGAAACTGAAATCACTATATGGTTTAATTTTGATAATACATTGAGAGGTGTTCATGATTTTAATCAATTTACCGTTCTTCTTTCCTCCTATGAAATCTCTTTCTTCGTTAGGTAATTCAATTAAGTGTTCGACTTTACTGATGTTCAATAAAGCCGGAGAAGAAAGTTGGTAGTTTGTTAACAAAGAGATCAGTTTTTTCAAATCATCTCTGTGTCCAGTCATTTCCAATTCTTTGTTACTGGTGTAGACCAACAAGCATCTGCTGAAAGAACAAATGTCAAAGAAAATGCTGTCAGCTTTCTTGAGAGGCATTGACTGGGGATTCAGACAGACCACAGTACAGAACTCGCCCAACAACACTATGAATTCTTCAATTGCCTGTTCAATAAATTCCAAACTGTTAGCCTGGAAAGACACATAGAGATCGCTTGGAGATGAACTCATGGAAGAATTAGGTAATTGTATGAAGCACTCATTCTTGGACATAATTTTAACCATAGTCTCTCTTCTTTCTGAGATTTCCAATAAAATATTCTTGTTCTTGTCAATAGGAATTCTTTTGATGAAAGGAGAAGTAATATTCAGTTGAAGTTTGGAGATCATAGCCTTGGTTAATAATACCTGTGAATATGTTCCGGAGATGTATATTTTGGAGTCTGGTTTTGATGTTTGGGTCTGAGGCAAGAGACTTGGTAAATAAAGATGGCAATTTGTCTGTCTCACTATTTGTTTGAAATTGGTGAAATGAGAACCTCCAATCAATGGTAATAAAGAAATGGAGTCCAACTCGATGAAATCTATGTAAAGGATCGGATTGAAATTATCGATAAGCATTCTGACTCTGTTCTCGGAAGCCCTGATATCATCGAGAGCACCAATGAGGTTCACATCGACAATTTCACGTCTAGATGAGGTTAGAACAATTGAGACATGTCCAGAATCACATACTTGGTCCAAACCTTTTAAAAAATCCTGTTTCAAGTCTCCTGTTGGTGAGAACAAATAATCCTCTTTCAGTGAGCTGATGGTGATCAAAGCTGTTGACAAACTGGAATAAGACTTCAAGAGCATATCAATGCAACTCTCGTCGATTGTGTTCACAACAGTTGTGTGGTCATTATTTTGGTATGATTTATACTCTGAACAAGACTCAATTGAATTATCCAAAATGGGATGGCCATCTCTGCGATTTTTCCAAGGAAGCTGCAAGAGGTTTTGGTATACGACGGTTGCAGGGGTACCAGGTCTAGAAATTTGGGAGTATGACAAAGGGATATAGAAGCTATTGGAAACCATATTGCACCGATGAGTCGTATCAAATATTGTACAAGCACGTATTTCCGCCTCTATTTATCACTCTCAATTTAAACAGGGCTTCAAAATTTTTGGGCTTTGTTTGTTTTCGTTTTCTTATTTAGATATTTCCTTTTTTAGAAGGAATTAAATAGTGAACTGTTTAGCGAGATCTGAGGAACGTTGGGGGTGTTAATTTTGATAAAGTGCTCATGATTAAGAGTACTTATAGCTGGGTGCCTTGAGTATTAATAAAATGCTCGGAATAATTCATGCGCAAGCGGAGCGAAAAACTTTAAATATTCAAACGGAACAAACGCCCTTTGAGTAATACTTCAGACGACAAGAAGAGAGAGTGTTTGAGAGGAAAATGACGGAAATTGTGAATGATGAGGACTCATTTCTGAAGTCTAAGATGAAGAGACTCAATTCGGTGGTAAGTACTTGGTAATCGGAGGTGGAATGGTGACCCCTGTTGTATCGCTCTTTATCTCCGTCAACTCATACTAACCGATGCAGATCATGTATGCTATTATTAGAGGAGGTCTTTACGGAGCTATGATATCGATTCCGACAAGTATGTTGCTTCAATGGAAGTCCCCTATTTTCAGAGTCATGGGTCTTCGTGGTAAGATTTTTTACCATACCATTGTGGTTGCGGCGTCTGCTAATTTCGTCACCGAGAAAGAGATCGTAAGATTTGAGAAGAAGATGCAATATGAGAAACATTTACGTCAAGAGCTGCTGATTAAACAGTCAATTGATGAGGGAAGTTATGTCCCATATATAGATGATGGTGAGGTCGTTAAGGTTAATCATAATGGTGGAAAGAAGAAGAGAACTGATGTTTCTGAGGCCAGATTGGATAGAGATCAAATCGCCGTCAAGGGTGGTGGTAAGAAAGTGTTAGATAAAGATCTTGAATGATGAATAATATTACGATTTATGTTATATATCGACTTTTCTTTTCTTGTAGTTTGGTTTGTTGTCTATTTCGGGGTTTCTCAGGGGTTTCACCTCTTGAGGTGTTTGGATGTCTTGAGTGTCTTGAGTCAGATTTGTTAGTTTCGATTCGATTCTAGCAGTTTCGCCCAGACTATTCGTTTTACTAAGTGAAGTCGACAGTACAGCAATTCCTGTACTCCACCAATATGTATATCGAACTATAAACTCGCCCCCTGTAGATTCAATGTCATACACCGAAACCCCTAAAATTTTTGACAAAATTTCCTCATCTTTACTTATAGAAATCGGAGTGTCTGTGATCCCCGAGGAGTAAAATGTGATACTATCACCATTATTTATCACCACAAGGTTCTCCATCAGTTTTTTGAGATCATTGTGCTTATTGTTTAGAGCCTTTAGTCCAATAGATACAGAAATAATCGGAGATTGAGTACTTATTATCAGGGTGGGCAGAGAGATAGAAGTTGAATCCCATAAAAATAAAACAGATGGCATTGACTTGGTAACTACTCCATATTTCCCTCCATTAGAGCTCGCCTGGAGAATACTAACCCCCATTTCACTTAAACTCATCTCACTACTTAAAGTAGGTAATTTGAGCAAGGTGGAATTTTTCCTGGTATAACCATGATCAGTTTGCTCGAATATCGGAGCCATTGAATCCTGTATTATTGGTCGATGTTGTAGAATTCTATATACGTGAAGCCCGGCTCCTTTCATGTTGATCATAAACACATTTTCATTATAATCTCCTGCCAATATTATTTCTTCTGATGCCTCTGAGTCATATAACCACTCCACAGCAGTCAACCCTAAGGGCAGGAGTGAATTACTGTGAATCTGATGAGCTGCATATCCAGTTTCAACTTGTATATCCCCATTGACGATATTTTTTCCAAGCCCCAAAAAATTATATAGACCAATATTCATTTCACTAGAGGTTGGACTCCATGCTAGTAACCATGAGTTCACCAGAGACGGTTTCAATTGGATATCTCCATAACCTTCTTTTAATTCGTATCTTTTTAATTCATATACTGTGTTATTGGCTATACTAAATGCAATGACCGTGTTCTTAATTCCTTGTCTGGAAATTACTGTGTAGTATTCTTTGAAAGATGGATATGACATTATATGGGACGCTACCTTGTGAATTGTATAAATGCAGGTGACCTTATCAAACTTTTCGTTGATCAGGTACACTCTGGATGTAATATTGGACTTGTTTTGTACCAGTAAAATATAATCATTACCATTTGTTCTGGAAGCCGAAAGCCACTGAAGCACCGTTATTGGGCGTTCAATTGCGGAGACTGCAATACCGGCAGAATGACCATTTTTCAAATTCATAATCTTTATCTCTCTGCCATTTGAACAAGCCATCATTTTATGATCTTGAGAGAGACATATCTGAGAACATTGATCCAAGAGTGAATCGAACCTTCTAAAGTGAGACTCTGGAGAGCAAATCGACCTTATAATAATGCCCGAAAAATCGATATAAATTGCATAACGACTGTCATCAGTTATTGACACGGGTGTGTTTTTCTCTTTCTGATACCGAATAGTACTCATTTTGACTGAACCGCCCTTCCTATGAACCTTCGATGAGCTCCTGAATAGTGATCATTTCAATGTTTTGATCTGATGTGAGCTAAATACGAAAATTCACGTGATAAACGCGTCTACTCCAGACAGCCCCTGTTTGCATTGAGCATTATATTAATTGAGATAGGTGATGGGATGGAGGTGGAGTAAGAAGTAGAAGATTGGGAGGATTCAAGATATTACAGACATTAGTAGGTAGGTATCTACGGTGAGAGTGAGCTGGTAGCTTTTGGTGAGATTTTAGGCTTTTTTAGGGGAAAAATATGTGCTGGTTCAACTCATCCGGGTTAGTATTTCCTTGTTCAGTATGAATATGATGGGTATTTGGGTAGCAATGACCGTTTAAGGGGAGTCTTGCAACCGAAACTCTATTCGTATATTCACAGTGATCTCTGTTGAGTTTTGATACCCAATTGGGGGGGTTTTTTTCATATCTAATTCTTAAGGTGTTCGTGATACCATGAACTGTTGCGTAAAATAATTTGTACCAGCCTACCCTGGAAGCTTATTCGTTCATAGTTCTGGAGTTGAGGCACGAAAGGCGGAGAAAAGTTATTTACGTTGATATCTATGATCATAGTGTAGTCACAGTCTTGTTTCCATTCGCAAAAAGAAAGTGTATCGAGATTTCTATGTCCGGATGTTCTAAATGTTGCTCAGAATAGTATTATTCTCAATCAAATGGAGTTAATCCTCTTGTGAATCGTACACCTACTGCTCATACCTTTGTATCCTTCATCTTGAACATGACTGTGATCTTCTCCTGTAAGGCTGGTCATACAACTGACTTAAAATATTCATGAGAATTTAATTTCTAAAATTGGAGTAATTCTTAGTAATTTTTTATGGCGAGACCATTTCCGACTGCTGATGTTTTCACGGATAAAATAATATTGTGAAAGGATATGCTGATAGATACAAAGCTGGAGGTTGTCGTTAAACTGTTGAAAGTGGCATGCTATCCACTTTTTTATAAAATTCAATAGATATAATTGATTGTTAAATTTATGAAATCCGGGCGGAGGCTTCCGCTTAGTTTCTGGATTTTATTGACTATATAAGAAATTAGAGTGACCTGATCGAGACCATTGAGTGTTTAAATGTGTCTCATATCAATTGAGGAATTCTTAGCTTCTACGAATGTAATTTGAGCAATTTCCAATTCACAACGAAGATCTTTCTTAAATCCGGATCTAAAGATATTTTAGTCTCCAAGAAGTGAACACCAACATTAAACGAGCGGACTTGTCTTTAATATGTTGTGCTTTCCATATTTTTATCCTTTGCTGCATGATTTTAAGTTAAAGAAATTAAATAAAATTCCCTCGAAATTCAATTCTTTTGTTGATACCGCCTAGTTATAAGGTGCGACTTTATTAATATCGGCTGTTGGGTAGGTTACAAGATACAGCCAAAATTATTTCTTTGATAATGAGGATTGTTAACTGTGTTTTGGACGATAACCCTTGAATGTTGCCGAATTGCTAATTGTAACCTTTGTAATTTTAAAGTTTCCAAAAACTACCTCTATTCTTGGCTTCTCTAAGTCCGTACCTGGTCTTAAATTGGAACTACAGCACCACTTAAAGTTTACAATGAATCTTGTAGATCTTAGAGAGAACTTTAAAAACAGCGCCATATTTCAATATACTTGAGCTGCAGTAAAAATTGATTATTTCGAAATATTCTCAAAACATTGCCTTGATTAACTGTTGCCTTTGAAAATGCCTTGCACACCAGAAGGAGGTCAGCTTGTATGTGGTGTTTATGTGGGCACAGAAGAGTGCTCTGTGTAAGATTTATGTTAAACCCCCATTGAACGAATTTAAATAATAACGAATTTAGTTTCTGCTTAAAATTTTCGCATGCTAGTGCAATTTAGGAAGAGTCGCGTGTATATAGAGAGCCTAGAAACTTTACCACTGTTGTTAGCACACTTACCATCCGGTATTTAGTCTGTGTTCTTCCTCTGAACTGATTGACCTTCTTACAAAGTTTCTATCTGAGAAAATAAAATTATTCATTTCCTAATTAAATCCGAACCTGGACTGGAATTCACTTCAGGTCAAATCTAGATGTTGTTGCCAGCTTTCTAGTTACTCAGCATGAGAAGATATTGTCAAATATTGATTATATATGGATCAAAATGTTGAAATACAGTCTTTGGTGAGTATAGGAGACGGGAATCCTGGATTCAGCCGTGACAATCAACATTCTCACCTAATTCCATGGACTGATGAGCCTTCAGTCCATTTTTAAGATTCTCCCAAGGAATAGCCTCACCATCTTGCTACAAGCTCAAGCTGTCGATGAAATCAATTTTTGTAAGGTACCACTCTATAGCAACACATAAAGGTGTTCATACAGTTTTGAGGAATAAGAAATAAGGTTGAATTTCTGTTAGGCCCGCAAAACCGGCCTCGCATATAGGGCAAAACTTTAAATCTTATTTGTAAGAAATTTTTTCTTACTCCACTCTTGCCCTTTGCCCTTTGCCCCTTTTTTCTATTAAGAAAAGGGATTTTTAGTCTTCATGATTTACATTGTGCGCCCGAGTAACGGTCTTTTTCGTTGCATGTTTAACTTAGGGGGTGTGCAATAGGGATATTGCAAAATAAGTGAAGATTTGAATCAAGAAAACTATTTGAGGAGGATACGAGACCCTCAAATCAGTGAATCCTCCTTTTTCGGCTGTTCTTGCCTCTTTTTGTCTCGTATCCTTCTATTTTCGTAGAGCAGACTTATTGGCCCCTCCCGAAGAGGAAAAGGGGAACCAAGACACTCGCAACCATGGAAAACTCGAGAAGAGGGTGATATAGATGGGGTTTCATTTCAAATTCATCTAGTTAGACATGGATGTGGTGTCGCCCATTTTATTTCCTCTCAGAAAATAATATCGCCCACCTCAAAGGAAAATAATATTGTGTTAGGTGTCGCCTATCTGCTCACCACTCAAGGGAACCAGTTGAACGGTTTGTCGGGTAATCAGATAAACCGGTTGGCATGTGATAAAATGAGGAGAGATTCATATAGTGGGATCTGATTCTTGTAATAGATCTATTGAGATTCTCGGAGGGAAAAATCTTTATTATGTATGTATATGCACACATGCATGAACTAATTTTCCTTCGCAATATCCAAAAAAGAATAATGTGCATGAAAACAAAAAAAATTATTAAAAAGTCTGCTCCTTAAGAGCTTCCACTTTATTATTATTTATGTGTCTCGGGCATATAATGTGCCCCTCCGCCTCTCTGTAACCGCCCCAACAGATTTCAAACAGTGACCTTACCTGAGGCTGACAAAAATAGTGTAATCGTTAGATCTCTTTGTAAAGGGCCTCATCAGATCCCTTGGAAAGCATCTCCGCACATAATTTCACGCCGCAGTTAATAGAATGGAATATTGAAATAGACTTTCAAGTCGCAGTGATCTTGCCTTCCATTTAAAACCTTAATGTGCTTATTTTTATAACTTTGCCATAACAACAAGTCATTGGGGGTGAGCTGAACAAACGGAAATTTCCAGTTCTGGACTCAAAGAGTGTCGGCATATATCAGTGACGTCGGCACTTTGATTATTCGATTATCTGTAACCAAGGGGCATAATAAGCTGCCACTCTATATTTGACGGCAGCGATAAACAAGAAGATGCAATACTTCATGGCTGGCACAATGCCAAAATGCCAGCTTACAGGAAAAGCTTAGATTCCATTTTGACTATAGTGTCTTGTGAATCTCATAGAGTGGACTTGTAAAGAATGTCTACATAATAATGGCCATTAGTGAGAGAAAGTCAATATGCTACAGAGATGCGTTCTCCAAACATTTAGAAGTAAAAGTGTAGAAACGATCGAGATAACTTGGCGGGTATAAGTGTGAGCGTATGTACGTATGTTATGTGCTAGAGTGCTTTTGTTTTATATTGAGTCAACGTCAATGCAGTTAGACGCTGATATCTTTGCTGGGATATTCAGTTAATTGAACGCAAAGAGGGTAAAAAAACACCCACAGCATGAAATTTGCTTTGTAAAGCGTTTGTTTTTTGTATAGTGAGAGAAAAAAAGTTTGCGACCGCCGCCCACTCCCCCCTTTATGCATGTATGTAAAAAGAATCCTTGCGAGGGTTGCAACATATGACGAAAAGGCTAGGATTAAAGTTTAAGGTTTTTATCTGTTACAGGGAGGACAATAGAAGGGGAAGGGCTTAATGTAGAGTTTATATGGAAAATATGTTGAGCTTTTATCGTTAAACCTCATTATATAATATTTTTTGAGAAGGAAACGAAATGAGAGAGCGGACATATATTCCAGCGGAATCTTATATTTGAAATCCGTATCCCACGATGGATATTAATCAGCTATATGAGATGTAACCTCGGGCATTTGACCGCGTGGTAGTTGAGTAACTATTTACTTTGAAGAATAATATTTTTTTAGTTTTTGCATATGCCTTTTTACACTTTCCCTCTAGGTGCCCCTGCTCATGAACTTATTTGTTGTTACTTACAGTAATATGTTTTATTGCAAGTCACAACTATTATGATGTACTATTTATGGCTTTTCCCGTTAATTTCTCCTTCTGCCCCCTTCTCCTCCCCTGTAGCTCACTTTTAGACCGTACATTAAGTTTTTAGGCCGATCTGTCACTGTGCACGCGCCAGTGCCTGCCCTCCATATCTGTAAAATTTCTTCACGTTACAGTGACCAGAAATCCGCGTCTAGACATATTATTCCCTGTATTTTATTGTTGAGCAGGTTCTTCGCTGATATTATACATCATAATTATTTACTTTCTTTTAGTAAATTGTCGGATTCTTTTCTTTTTCGAATTTGTTTTGATAAACGATACTCTCAGATATTCAGTATATATATATCGTAGAGTCTGTCAATTTCCTTTGGTTTGGAGGATTTCCAGGTAATCTTATTACAATTACTGTGGCTTGTTATTGAAATCGGCGTTGTTATACTGGAGACACCTATTGTTGTTAGAAATCTTGTTCTTTTTAAGATCATTTGCACGATTCCAAGTTCAAGTTAGTTCGAGTTAGTTCAAATCCTGGTTGTTATTTCTGAAAGTATTTAGACTAGGTTAAGAAGCTGACTCCGAATTGATTTTACTTAAAAAGAAGAGACGAATAACAATTTGTGAATAGGGGTTGAATTTAACACTCAATTCAACAAATCCAAATTGAACATAAAGACAGGTCACTCAAGGTTATTACTCATCGAGGTAATTCTGTTAATGACAGGCAATTGAATGGTAAGTTATACATTTATTTTTAAACATTTGGGAAAGGCTCAAAGATGGCTAATGGCGCGGGTATCAAGGGAACATAGAATATCAGAGAGGCATTAACGAATTGAAGATATTTCCCCGGAATCATTTAATGTCAATCATGTCAGAACTTTTAAAATCTCCATCTTCATCTTCATAATCCCCATATCCCCGTTAAAGTTACATTACAAAATGATAATTTCCAAATTCCGTATTGGTATCACCTGTGAGACAATTAGTTCATTAGGGAGTATTTCTTTTTAATTTTGTGTGTTTCCCCTCCAAGGTTCTAAAAACCCACTCTTTGTGTTATAAATTATTTGCAAAGTCGATATCATTTTGTTTATACTTTACCCCCATTCAATTCGGAATAAATCTGGAGAAAGTTTAAAGGAAGTCAACCGGGATTGGATCCGGAGATATTTTTTGGCACTATTTTGTTCCTATCCTTAATTTTCTCTTATCAAGGCCGACCCCCCAGTTCCGCAGTCCCCTAGTCCCAAGTTCCAAGCCCTCAGAACCCATCTCCAAGCAGAGCCCATCTCATCCACTCCAAGACAATTCGTGTTACTAATTAATCCACCCTTCCAGTATAGCTCAGTCTGCAAGAAAATATTCCACCCTGCCCCCTGTTATCCCCCTATTGTGGTCTCTTCAGATATTCACCATTTTCTAAGCAAAAAAGAAAAATAAAGCCGAAACCATACAAAAAGCTTGGTCAGCCAAACGCACGATAGGTTAAAATAGTAGTGAGAAGATTTCAAGTTACAAGGATCCCTCAGTCATCACTACAAGTCAGATAAATTAAATGGCCATTTCCCCACAACTCGTCGTCGTCCTCCCCATATTAAAATCACCTGTAATATTCATCGAGCTTCAGGAGCAAGAGAAAAATCCGCACCCTTGGCACCTTGTTGAAGATCTTCACGATTTTTTCCTTATTTGTCAAGTCCGATTTTTAGAGATTTGAATTTATCAAGGAGACAGAGTTGGGAATTGAGATAGGAAAGATCATTGAAATAAAATACGCGGGTTCTCGAAGCTTCACACGCGGGTATAGCACAAGACCCCGGGTCCTACAAGAAACGATAAAAAAAGGGGGTAAACTGAATTTCAACTTTATTAAAGACGACCCAAATTGACATTTTTAGCCCCTATTGGCTCTCTGTGTTAATACGCCGTTGTACTTTGAATTGGATTTAGGACCAGTTACTGCCTTTAAATATCTCATTGTTTGAAGCTTTTACATGAGTCTGCAAGATTACCATCCAAATCTGACGAGCCCTCAAAATCCGACACCAGCACCAGTGACAGGACATCACTATTATCCTCAACAAATTCATTCGACCGGATCTACTGCTTCAGAGACCATCCCCTCGCTTTCCAAGAATACAGCAATACTACAGAACACATTTACAACATTAGAATCAAATGAAGATATATCGAGGCCCATTTTTACAAAGCCTATTTTTAAAAGAGAGTCTATGGAAAACGAGGAAGCCAATAGATTCGCAATTCCGCCCTCGCATCTCCAGATATCACAATCTCTGAGGCAGTCCAGTCAGCAGAATCAAATATATTTACCACAAGAGGACCCCAATAATAGTAATCCAGGAGTTGTGCTACCTCATACTGTGCTACACCAGCATGTGCCCACGTTTTATACATCCCAACCACATCAAGATGAGACAACTCCTGTTTATGTCCCTAATAGTGCCCAAGTCATTAATCCGGTCCCACAATTTTATGCCCCTAGTTATTCGGTAGGACCATGGCAAGTTACACCTTCTCAGACTGGCCCAATTGCTCCAGGATATTATCAAATTGCACCTGGACAGCAGCCATTGCAAAGTCCCCCATCTCCTACTAGGAATTCTATTGGTAGTGCGAATGTGTCTGGATTTGGACCTCCTCTGTATTCGGTGGATCAACCACAGATATTCCAAATTCTGCATGCGGGACCTGATCCTGGCTCACTTGGAGGATTCAATGTGATTTCTCAGCAGCAGTACCCACCACCACCACCACCGCTGCCCCAGCAGCTGCAAATGCCACCTCAACAAGGACCCCAATCACAACCACACGTGGCACAACAAATTTCATTTCCTATGATGGGGATTACCCCACAATCTACAATGATTCAAGGAGTTTATTCTATGGTTCCACCCTCTCAGAAATTATCGGGGTCACTGTCTGTTCAAGGTTTAATGCTGCCACCAGGGTATATGCCAATGCCCCCACAGTCTCAGGTGCCACTTCAAGGGCAAGGTAGATCGATCTCTATGCCACTGATCGTATCTCAGCTTCCCGTGAAATCAAAGAGGACAAGAAGAAAGAGGAATGAGGTTGAGAGATTGTATTTTTGTAATTATAAGGATTGTATGAAGGGTTATGGATCATTGAGTCACTTAAATGGGCATATAGTGAAGCATGGCCATGGAAGAAGGAGACATCCAGAGGAGTTTTATCAATTAAGAAAGTATCTTAGAGAAAGAGAAGACAAGAAGTCGATATGATGTGAGAGAGACCTTATCACTACTCACTTTCAGTTCCAATCATTTATGTTTCGAATTTCTTGAATCGTTAAGCCAATTTTTACCACAAGCTGGTATAGATGTTAATTGCCCGTTGAAAAGTTTTCGTGTCTAATTATATAATGATATGACCTTGTTAATCAAGGTCCAGCTTTATTTTAAATTATATCCAGTGTAAGATTAAATTGACCCATAGATTTCGTTTCCACCTGCAGTAAAAAATCCGCCATGAAAATTTCCAACGGGTTTTCCTAACTATGGCAGTTGGGGCAGATACTTAAACTTTAAAGATCACCAATCCAATAGAAAAGATCCACTGCCCGGCGCTTAGTTTGTATAGAGTTTTTGTTTTTTTTTTGGAGCCCCAAAACTTTATCTTGGTGGGGGATGGTACTCGGTACTTTACCGGGCGTGTGCATCGGTACGTGTTAGCAACACTAAGAATATTCAATAGTAGTATCTTCAAGGCATGATGGTAGCTGTTTTAGAAAACAAAAAACCCAACATGAAACTGGGGTCCGGCTCTTAAGAGACGGAGAACAACAGAGTTTGTCCCGATTTCCCGATTCGTAGCATAGTAGAGGTTTGCAGGGCCTTTTTGGGCGTTGATAAAACCGAGCGGGAAAAGCGAGGGTGGGCAAAAGGGCGCGGGCAAGGTGGTTTTATGCATGCAAAGTCATGCGTCATGCACGATCTAGAACGATTGACACAGATTACCAAGCAAAAAAATTCTTTTGGATGGTGCGGGAAGTTTATGCATTTTGGAATATGTTTTTCCCTGCCCTCCGCCTTGGCAAGCAAACATGCCCCCGGTACTTGGTGATGTAACTGGGCGAGAAGCGAGGGGAGTTAAAGATCTAAGCTTTGTACGTCAGGTTAAGGAATCGTGGGGAACTCGGAAAGAAGAAGTATCGAATCATGTAATCTGAATGGCGGCCAGCGAATCCGCAAATCTTTGAATCTGAAAAGCGAGGGGACGGGGTAAACTGTAATAATACTGCTTTCAGGGTCGGACAAAAAGTTGTTGCAGATTGTTCCTTCCGGGATGTCAAGAGGAGGAGATTTTAATCCGGATCAAGTTCCGAGCAATGCAACATTTGTTGCGCTCTTGCAGGTGACAGCGCCACCTGACCTGACACTCTGATCCTCAAGGTCTCGTATTTTATGTAAGTGAGGCTTTTCTCTTTTTTCTATTTATTTTTTGTCATGTTGTTGCTCGACTAATCCTTGTCAAGAATGTTGAGCAAATGCCGTGTTAGTGTGATAATGTTCCTATTGTTGGTATTATTATTTATGTATATTTAACCTCTAGCGGTGCCAGCTTATCTGACGCAACATGCATATGTATTGCTTCAGGTGTCGGGAAAAGGTTCTCTATCCTGACACTTTCGCTTACTCAACATTGTATGTTATTAGAGTGGTCTTATGTAAGGTATGTTGCAGAGTTGAGGTTGACGGAATATTGGGGCTCGTGATTGCTAAGAAGAAGGAATCTAGAGAGGTTATGTCATCCCCAACCTGATACAAGTTGATTAGAGAAGCAATTTTACAAAAGTGTCCCATCTTAATTCCTCTCTGATTCATCTCTTAATCCTCCCCAAATATAAATTATATACCATATAAATTTCAGTTTTGCATTGTACTTGGAAATACGTGAGTGTAATTCAAAATAATTAACTCTCTCTTTAATGAATAGGAGAAAACTCGTATTATGTGAAAACAACAATCTCAAAAATATAATTGCTCCTCTCTGGTCCCTGCAACTCCCTCTCTAGGCTCCCTCGTTAACCCCTCTCCAAGCCTTTAACTCTCCACGATTTGACCTCGACAATTTTTCCGCTCACCTCACCCCCCTCGCCCCCCTTTAAACCAAAATTTGTAATCCGCTCACCGGATCATCGCCATTCCTCTCCCGTCCCCGATAAGCTCCCCCGTCAAGCAGCACACTAGAAAAAAAAATACGCGGGAACTGATTGGAAACAGCAGGCGATAAGAAGACAGAGAGGGAGCGGCGACGCGAGAAGGTGATAACATGACAAAAATGGATACGGATGATAAGAATGTGGTTCCACTAGTGAGTGAGATTGTCCTTGATGATGAATCGCGAGGCGAAATCCACTCCTCGTTGCTCCCACAGGCCAGCCTGGGCCGTCTTGGTCTCAGCGCTACAAACAGCGGGCTGTCAATTCCTCTTGCCTCGATGTCAACTAGGGAACTTCATGATATGCTGTTTTTACAAGAGACTACCGATTTACCGCAAGGAAGACATCTTGGTGTATTTGCCGTGACTGTGAATTTCGTCAGCCGGATCTTGGGATCGGGAATCTTTGCGGTCCCGGCCTTGATTTACCGTGACTGTGGAGGTTCTCCAGCTCTCTTTTTTGGTGTCTGGTTTATTGCTGCTACTTTGGCATTTGCTGGTGTTTACGTCTACTTGGAGATGGGAAGTTTGATCCTGAGAAACGGAGGTACCAAGACATTCCTTGAGTTCATTTTTTATAAACCCAAAATGCTCACTACCGTTTTAGTAGGAATTTACTCGGTCTTATTTGGGTTCCTTGTATCGAATTCGCTTGTATTTGGTCAGTACTTCTTATATGCCACTGGAGTCACCGATAAGCTGGAAATTGACAAAATTGCAGGGTATGTCGCCTTTGCTCTTGTACTCGTGAGTTTTATCATCCATTCACTGTCGGTAAAGAATGGAACAATGTTACAGAACATTTTGGGAGCCATGAAATTGGTGTTGATTATCTCTATGGCCATTGCAGGTGTAGGAGTGGTGTTCATTCCTAATAATATCGAGAACCAATTGGCATTGCATTCATTCTTCCTGCCTAAGCAAGATGTTACTGTGGCTGGATTAACCTCACTGTTGTTCAAAGGATTCTTTGCCATGGCCGGTTGGAATGGAGTCCATATTTTGCTGGGAGAAATCGCTGACCCTGTCAGAACTTTGAAAATAGCCGGTCCATTGTCATTACTGATCATCTCTGTATGTTATTTCTTCATTAATTTGGCATATTTGGTGGTGATCCCAAGTGATGAGTTGATGTCTTCAGGTGAACTTGTGGGAAGTTTATTATTTGAGAAAATCTTCGGAGAATATATAGGTCGTAAGTTCCTCACTCTCAGTGTCGCTCTTAGTGCTGGAGGAAACGTATTCGTAGCCATGTACTCTTGTGGACGTATGAACCAGGAAGTGTTCAGAGAGGGATTCTTACCATTTTCGAGGTTGTTTTCCTCCAATAAACCATTTGGAACCCCCATGTATCCGATGCTTATCTGTTGCGCCATCACTTCCGCTTTCTTACTCGCTCCAGCTAGAGGCAACTTATATAATTACATTGTAAATTTGGAGAGTTATCCTGGCCAATTGGCTATTATGCTCGTGGCAATTGGAACCTTCATATTAAGATCGAGATATCCTCATTTACAGGCTCCTATCAGAGCTTCATTGTTCATGACATCTCTTTTGATTTTATTCTCTATTTTGGTCTTACTTGGACCTTTCTTCCCGACTAAGGGCTCTTCTATATCTTACGATGGGTATCCTAATTATGGGTTGACCACATGTTTGTTTTTGTCTGTTTGTGGATTGTATTGGTATTGTAAATTTAGGTTGTTGCCGTATGTCTTTGGGTATCAACTTGTACAGAGTGAAGAGGAGTTGGACGATGGGCTTATTATTAAAAAATGGGAGAAGGAGTATAATTAGTAGGTTAGGGGGTGTATGTAGGAATGGTTTGGAGAATCGAAGATGATATTAATAGAGTTAATTTAGTATTGTGAGTTTTATGAGTCGTAGAACCGAGTAGATACAAAAGAACTGACCTTCAATATTCAATTGAAAGTTGTAAATTGGGGGTGATGGTAAAAGTCGTTTACAACTCAAATTTCCAAATTAGGATAAGTAAGAGAATGAAGGGGGGTTAAACGACTGCCAATGGTAGACTTGAGGGGAGATAGAATTGAATAATGAAGAGGTATTAGAAGTGGAGTAGATTATAGTGGACCTGGAGAATAGCTTGAGATGACAAGGGGGTCAGTAGAGAATTTAGGAATTTGTAGTGGTTGTCGTGGTAGAGAGGGGTCTATGGGGGGACTGGCCTGGGGGGTTACTAGAGAAAGATGGAGGAGATATGGGCAAACAGAGGACAGGCACTGAGAATACACACCAAAGACAGGTTCAAAACTTGGAAATGCAATCAAAACAACCCAACAAACCTACAATCTCTTACTCATAGAATATTATTCAAAGATTTATTTAACTTCAAACATCGTTTATTTATTCCCCGACTTCTTCAGTACAAATGCCTCTTTAGCTAAGTTGATCAAAACATCCAATTCTCCAGAATTCTCACACATATCATGGAATAACGATTCCTTGTTGATAATCAAAGAATATGGATCACTAAACTCAACAACCTTACCAGCATCCATGACCAAAATCTTATCATAATCAATGATAGATCTCAATCTATGAGCAATGGTCAAGATGGTACTTCCACTGAACTCATCTCTGATGGTTTGTTGGATCTTGGCATCTGACAGGTAGTCAATAGAAGCTGTGGCCTCATCTAACAAGATAACCTTTGGAGCCTTCAATAAAGATCTAGCCAAACACATCAATTGACGTTGACCTTGAGATAAGTTGGATCCTCCTTCGGCTACATGAGAGTTCAAGTCCAAGAATTTGTTCACATTCTCAGATTCTTCAGTAGTTGTCTTGGTATTCAATTGGATAGCTTCCAATTCTTCCAGGGAAATCAAGTTGACTCTCTTCAAGGCAACATAGATTTCGTAGTCAGAATATTGGTCGAACATATCCAAGTTAGATCTGACGGTACCGGTGAACAAGGTTGGATCTTGTGGAATAATAGTGATACCTTGACGTAAAGTGGTCAATCCGATCTTGGTGATATCTACACCATCAATATGAATAGATCCGGTCTCTGGGTCCAAGAATCTGAAGAATGCTGTGATAATAGTCGATTTACCAGCACCAGTTCTACCTACGATACCGATTTTCTCGGTTGGCTTTACGTTGAAGCTGACATTCTTGATGACCAAAGGCAACTCTGGAGCATATCTCAAAGATACATCCTTGACCTCGATGGCACCCAGTTGAGGCCATGATGATGGAGGTTCATTCTCAGGAACAATGGCAGGAGGTTCTTGTTCGATACGCATATATTCTTGGACTCTCTCAGCTGAGTTCATGTTCATCTCAACATTAGCATAAAGACGGACAATCCATAAAGCGGAGTCAGAGAAGGCAATAGCATAAGACAATGACAAACCAGCAAGACCAGCATCAAGTTTATCGACTGCCAGTAAGACGAAGACAGCGGCAAAGAAAGTGACCAAAGACCCGACAAAATCAACACGCCACGATAACCATCTGTTGGAAACCCACAAGTAGAAGAATGGTCTACTGTTGTCGTCGATCTTGTTCAAGTTTTGGATCATGAATCTACGCTCATCTCCATAGGCACGGATAGTTGGAACACCGACCAAAGTCTCGGTGAAATGTTGATGAATAGGCGATCTGGTGATGGAATCGTAACGTTTTAATTCTCTCGACAGAGCAAGGTAGTAAACACCAACTAAGTAGTACAAGAACATGACAATAAAGGCAAAGAAAATGAACATCGGAGTGATCAGACAAATCAAAAGGATGACAGCAATACACTGGACACCACACATAAGGAATCCCTCAGCACAAATGGCCAATTCTTGGTCAATAGACTCGATATCTCTGGAGAATCTGTTCATGATACGTCCAATTGGAGTCGAATCGAAGAATCTCAACTTGGCTCTCAAGATTCTGAACAACATTCTCTCAAAGATAGTTCTAGAAGCGTAGATACCACCGAAGAAAGTGATTAAGATTCTGAGACAAGAAGTCAACGAGAAGAAGAACCCAATGATAGAGTAAATGACAATGTAATAAACGGTAGTGTGTTCATGAGCCTTCAAAATACGGAAAGAGTTTCCTCCTAAAGGTCTGTGCCAATCAAGACCAGTCATGAAATTCTGGACAGCCTTGAGTGGTTGATATCCAAAGACACTAGTAGCTACGGCAGTCTGGATTTGAGCCTCGGCTTCACTGGCCAACGACCATTCTCTTAACCACCAAGATTGGTACATGTAAATAAGTTGAGAACCGATCATCGAGATGAAGAACAGAGCCCAGATATACTTGTTACCAAAGTCCTTTGCATACTCAGTGTAGACAGACAATTTGACAGTACCATCAGACTTGGTCTCCTCTTGAATCAATTTACTCTTTGGACCATCGGCCTTCTTCAGCAGTTCTTGTTCTAATTCTTCTTCCTTGACGATTTGTTTCAATTTCGATTCGATTTTGTCGGCCTTCTTTTGAAGTTCTTTTGGATCTTTACTCTTCTTGAGCAATTCAGCAGAAGAGTTGGTTCTAGAAATGACACTAGTTCTAACCAAATCGTCATCTCCCAAATCTCCCAGTTCCAAAAGTTTCATTGGTAAACCTTGGTTCTTAACACGACCATTGTCCATGACAACGACCCACTCGGCTTCAGTGACAGTCAAAGCGACATTATGAGAGACCAAGATACAGGTACGATCCTTCATCAAGTCACCAGTAATACAGTTCTCGTAAATCCACAAAGCAGTGTGAGAGTCAACAGCACTAAGACAGTCATCCAACAAGACATGACGAGCACTCGAGTAAAGAGCACGAGCCAAAGAAACTCTCTGTTTTTGACCTCCAGACAATGTGATACCCTTCTCTCCAACCTCGGTCTCGTCTCCGTTGTCCAAGATTTGAAGATCACGTTCCAATCCACAGGCCTTGATAACGGCCTTGTATCTTTGTTCGTTGAAAGGAGCAGCAAATACAATGTTGTTCTTGATAGTATCGTTCAATAACCAAGCGGCTTGAGAACAGTAAGCTACAGCCTCAGTCAAACCAGTGGAAGGATCAGGAATCAAGTCATCTCTTGGCTCAGTTCCTGGCAAGAAAACATGTCCATTCAACAACTCCATCTCTCCCAATAAGGCCAAAAGTAACGAGGTCTTACCTGAACCGGTGGCTCCGATAATAACGTTCAATTTACCCACTTTGAAATCGATATTAAGATCTCTCAACTTGAAATCCGAGGCCTCTTTAGACCAAGCGAAACTGGCGTTCTCAAATCCAATCAATGGAGAGTTAGGACCCCTTGGATGGCTTAATTGTTCATATTTAGTAGTATCTTCCTCGTCCAAGAAATCTTGAATACGGTCAATACTGACCTTGGATTGAATAACAAGAGCTGTCATATCAGCCAATTGATCCAATGGGTTACGTAACAAATTGAACAAAGACAAGGCAGTGAAGGCAACTGGGGCAGTCAAAGTGTTTCCATCAACAACAATGTAACAGTAGAAAGAAATCAAGGTGATCAAAGTAGGAGAAAGGAACCAAATAATGGCAGAACAAGCCCAAACGATACATCTCATCTTCAACTTATTCAACTCTTCCTCTCTTACCTTGATGATTCCTTCGGCAAACTTGTCTTCCCATCCGAAGAATTTGATGATTCTAATACTTTGGAAAGCCTCGTTCAATTTCTGGATTCTCTTGTCGGTAATCTTAAGCATTTCTCTTTGGTATCCACCCAAGAATTTGGACATCTTATAATTGACTGGTAACAACAGGAAAAGAACCAGATATCCAGCTACAGCTGACCATCCTAAAAGGTCAAACAACAAATAAGTAGAGATGATGATCATCAAGAAAGCACTGAGGAAATAGTGCAAATAACCCGAGATTTCCGACACTTTGAAAGCATCTACGGCCATCAAATTGATGATAGAACCCAAATCGGCACTTTCCTTCTTCTCTTCACCATCTTTGTCGGTCTTCTTATCGTCTTCACCTTCAGATTCGGACTCTTCCTCGGATTTCTTAACTTGCTCAATGCTAATTCTTCTTCTTAAAGCCTTAGCATAAACTTCTCCAATGATAATGGCCTTCAATCTGACACATAATCTTCTTCCTAAGAACAAAGATCTACCGTTACAACAGGAGTCGACGAGTCTGAATCCCAATAACAAAAATACGAATAACCAAGCCAAAGATTTTGGTGTGGACTCCTGGTCTTCTACGTACTCTAAAATTTTCTTCAATAAAATCGATGGGGCAAATACCAAGAACGAATCAATTGTAGTCCACATGAATTGAACCAGAATGATGTATCTGAAATACTTGATCAATCTACCCATGAATTTGTAAGAGGATTTCATGTTCTCGAACTGTTGGACAATGCTGAAGGAGTGGTCATCTCCTCTCAAACCCCAAATCTTGTCCTGGGTCAAATTGTCATTGTACGAGAAGGTGATCAACTTGTTGATCCATTGGTAGGTCATCAAGTCCAATAAAGAAGATTTAGGTTCCGGGGATGGGATACCTCCGGTAGAGGTGACATAGATCTTAGCAGGCTTGTCTCCGATCTCGGCAGTGTAAATGATGATGGTCAAGCCGATAACCGAGAGAGAGCTCAAAATATAGTACCATCTGATTTGAACCGAGCCGACATTGTCAATTAAAGCCGATCTCAAGAGGAAAAGGGCAGGGAAAAAATTGGCCGTATAAAGAAAGACCGATTGTTTCCACAAATTGGGCAAATATTGCGTGCCCAGTTTGTCTAAAGACATAAGGCGCACGGTGGAAATGAAAAGGGCATAAACCCAAATGGAAAGCTTGATGAAGGGCAAGAAAGGAATGGCCTGGTACTCGGCGGCTAATGATGGAACGAAGATGGGGCCGGCACTAAGACAGACGTTGAAGATGATCAACACCTCTTCCAAGGCGACTCTTAATCTTTCGCCAAATGAACGGTATTCCAACAGATAATGACCATGGTCGGACCCGTCATCGTTCTTATGGACCAATTTTCTGATATCGAAATGGCGCTCGGTGATAGTTGGTTCATCTTCACCTAATTTGATAGCGCCGTAGGAATGGTTACCTACAGTGGAGACGGAGGTGACCGAGGTCAATAAATCGGTGGTTTCTCCTTGTTCTTCCAAAACACGATACTTCTGTGACGTATTTCTGATAAGGTATCTGGCAATCACGTAAAGAAACGAGATGGCGGCGACGGCCCCTGGGGCGGCAAGCTCCAACAGGAGGTGCCTACCGCAAGGGGTGAAGTCGTCGTATTCGAACCATTCGGACACGGGACACGTGAGATTATACGACATCTCCAGCAGTTTCGACCAATTAAGTAAATACCTTTGATAAACTATCGATTAGAGTTTAGGAGGGTGAAAAGAAAAGCGTTTGGGATCTTTATATGAGAAAAATACAGAGCGAAATTTTGCAGTAAAAGTTTGCCGTATGGGGCAGAAGGGGTGCAGGGGCAGAAGATAGGGGGATGGGAGAGGAGTTGGGAGAAGGGGGGAGACGACGAAAAACGCGACAGGTGTTGGTGACACCATGGACTACAATACGGTCAGACGAGTTAGGACACTATGACACGTCTCCCATATCCATCTATCCATCTAGACCTCCACAGTTATCTATAGTGGCGAATCTATTGATAGGGCACTTGAGCCGTACGCGCAGCCGAGGATGTTTTTCCGGGGGGCACAAAACGTTAGAGGTTAAGGTGAAGGGTGAGGTGAAGGGTAAAGTTAAGGGTAAGGTGAGTAGAAAGGAAAGAGATTAAATGAAGGTACGGGATTACTCATGGGATGATGTGATATGATGAGATATTATAACGTGATACATCGGTTTAATGAAGGGACTAAACTTAATTTCACCCACTCAACTCCCCTCGCTTGTTTCGTACTCGTTCTGCCCCAGGCTTATCCCTCTTTTCTGTCTCGGCCTCAACTACCGAAAAGGGCAAATCTGTAGGAGATAAGGAAAAAAAAATCCACACGACCGTTTAGGTAGTTTTCAAAGTTCTTAATAGTCAAAATGAGATGGAGAGTTCGGACGAACTCGAGACAGAAAAAAACGTCAAATTTGACCTTATCACAGTGCTGCGGACATCCTAAGGGCAGATCCTGCTGCTTTTTGGAGCCGTTCCGTCACATGGCTTCGAGCGCGAACGATGACTCATCTTTCAAAAACTACATACTAAATAAAATTGTAAAATGCTCACTAAAAGCTTCCTTTTAAATTGATAATTTGCTCATCGTACTACAGCCTTGACTCGATGGGGCCAAGTTAAGGTCTATTTCGAGAAGGACATATTAAGAGCTTAAATTTACAATCTCTAATTCCATTTTGTTTATTTTTCAATATATAAAGTGGAGGTTATTACCGTATAATGATGATGTGATTAAAAAGATAAAGTCATAACGAAGAAGTTTACTCTTGAGCAGTGTCCTTACCAGTCTTTCTACCAGTTCTTCTAGCAGCAATAAGACCAATCTTTTGACCAGCAACAGCACCTCTGGAAATAGTAGAAGCCTTACCAATATGTTGATGGTTACCACCACCGTGAGGGTGATCAACTGGGTTCATGGCAACACCTCTAGTCTTTGGCCAAGAGTTTCTCTTAACTCTGTATTTGTGGAAGGCTCTACCAGCCTTCAACAATGGCTTGTCAATTCTACCACCACCGGCAACGACACCGATGACACCTCTGGCGTCGGATCTGATGACCTTCTTGGCACCAGATGGCAACTTAACTCTGGTCTTACCTTCATCTGGGTTGTGTCCAATAATGATAACGTAGTTACCAGAAGTTCTACCTAAAGCACCTCTGTCTCCTGGCTTCTCYTCAACGTTAGAGACGATGGTACCTTCTGGCATRGAKCCCAAAGGCAAAACGTTACCAACGTTCAAAGAGGCCTTCTTACCGGCGTAGATGAATTGACCAGTGTAGACACCTTCGTTGGCAATGAAAGTCTCCTCACGTAACTTGTACTTGTATGGGTCACGGAAGGCAACCTTAGCCAATGGGGCACCTCTTCCTGGGTCGTGGATGATGCTCTTGACAACACCACGGATGTAACCGTGACGTTCAGCGTAGTCGAGGGTTCTCAACTTAGCAGCACCTTTTCTCAATCTGGTGTGAGAGGTGAAGATAGAACCAGCACCTTTTCTTTGGTTACGAATAACTCTACCTGTAAATATATGTTAGTAATCTTGGTGCTTTCTCGGATAATAATGATAATATCAGTACTGGTCTGGAGTTCATGGGTCCTAGTGATCTTTTACATCCTCAAAAAATGTGTCCACGCTCCTTCACATCTTCAACACCCTTGATGATCCCTCATTCTCTTCATTTAACGCCCTTTGATTATCTACATTCTTCATGGTCTATATCCCTTGTATCACATTCTCATTCTCTCCTGAACCACTGACTTATCCTCTACTACTCAAACATACCCATTGTTGATTATAGTTTCTTGGTCTTGAATGGATAAAACCTTCGAATTATTATCAATAAATTAAGTATATTAAGAAAAAAAAACACAGAGAAAAAATTTTTCACCAAAAAATTTTCCTCACTATGTGGAAGAGGGGGATGGTAGTGTATTGGAAAGGGAATTTCCGTTTTGGGCGAAATGAGAAAAGTGGTTAGAGCCAGGAGGGAAAAAACAGGTCACAACTACAAGATCCCAAAAGAGTAATTGGTGTTACGATGTTATGTGGTGTTATGCCGTCGTACATATTTAAAAGGGGATACATCATACAAAGTAGGGGGGAATGAACAAAATCATCAAGACGTAAATATTTTGGGGGGAGTAGGTAGGATTATGGAAAGTGATTCTCTGGGTGATGAGATCTAATGAAATAAGGAGAGTAACGGGAGCTTGAAGATATGGTTCTCTTGTGACTTTGCAATTAAGCTTCAACAGCCTTTGTTTCAGGACCTTCACCATTGGATTCTGGCAATTCTGTAGATCTTGTTTCTATCAGAACTGAAAGTGTGATGGCTTGATTACTGATTTCTTTACCGTTGAATTTCTCAATAGCTTCAAGTTGTTTCTCTTCTGATGCAAACTTAATGAAACCGATACCTTTGTTTCTAATTGGCACATTCTTCTTCTTTAAAGTGCGGTAGACCGAAGGTGATAAACTTCTACGAGGAACAACCACTTTCAATGGTTCCAACTCTGTAAAGAATTCTCTGACTTGCTTGGCAGTCACATTTTCTTCCAAATTTTCTATGAAAACGGTATCTTTAGAAGGGATTCCTTGACTTAATGGAACTTTTTGAACCTTTGGCTTTGAGGAAACTTCCTTTTTAGCCTTTGTCTTCTGTTTCCTCGAAGGTTTATTGTTTTCTTTTACCTCTTCTTCTTCTACGGAGGCATTATTGGATTCTGGTGATTGCGATTCATCAGATGAGGCGCTATTAGGGGCCGAAGTTTCTTCAGTATTCTTGGCTACTTTCTTCTTCTTGACCAAAGCTGGTCTCTTCGGCCTGAGAGAAGGCGGCAATGATTGCTTCGCAAATAATTTCCTCCCCTTCCATTCTTGACCATCAAGTTCTTCAAGAGCCTTCTTTGCTTCATCAACGGTCTTGAAAGTGACTAAAGCCTTACCAGAACTGACTTCTACGACACCTGAATGTCCTCTTCTTCTTGTCAATCTCTTTGGGAGTTCAATGGTTTCACTGATTGTATGTTAGTACTATGGGAAACTGGGGCATAAAAGGGGGTCACTCCACCTGTAAAGGGGTCACGTATGAAGGACGAAATACTTACACTTGATAATCCTCCAAAAAACTAGATAATTCGTCCACTGTAGCAGTGTATGAAACGTTTCCGAGCAAGATTTGCTCTTCAATGACCTTTTCTTCCTGAGTTGGCTGCGGCTCGGTAGACATTGTAACGGCGCTTAGCGGGGTGTCAAATATGATAAGTTGTGGGGCAGTTTATTTGTGATAGTGGCAATTGAACAGATGTGAGGGTGATTTCCAACTGTTCTGCTCTGTATGTTCTCTATGTAATTGATATCAGTACCTCTTGGTCCTCTTAAGTTGTGTTGGTTATCGAAGACGTGTTGATCGGAGCTTGTTGTGGCAAAGAAACCGAGTGACACACGACCCTGACAGGTTTTCTTCGAAGGTTCTTTGCGCGGGGATACTTTAAATGGAAGGTTCCTAAAGGGGAAAGAAAGATGGAGAGGGAAGAGAGGGAGAGAATTAGTAGGGAAAGAGAAGGGAAAAAAAGGAAAGGACTAGTAGAGGAAAACAGAAGGGAAAAATAGAACGGAAAATAGTAGGAAAAACAGTAGGGAAGATTGGTAAGGAATTCGTAGGAAAGTTAAGTGGAGAAGAGATCTATAGAAGGGCCGACAAATGGTGTGAATATAAACTAAAATCTAACAAATATCTGCTCATCCCCCTTAAGTCTGATTCTCCTTTCTATCACACCCGATTCTTTCACCCTCTACCCCTCTTCTATCCCCTCTCCCTACCCTTCTATCCCCTTCTCCTCCCTATAACCCCCTGTCCTACCTATTCTTTTCCTTCCTCTGCCACACCCTCCCCCTTTTCCACGTGTCAATAACCAGCCAATAATCTAGCCAATAACATTTTATTTTATTCAAAAAAATTTTTTTTACTCCTTACAAATCTCCCTATTATGCGTAAACAGTAAGGAAAATTACTATGCGCATTACCTCTCTCACTACCAATTTACTACTGTACTTTTTTTCATGTCTTCAACTTCCGTCCTGTTTTTCTCTCATTCTTTTAAATCAATATAAACTTTGGCTGTCCGCGAGTTCAAGTTTTGGTTAGATTATTATTGTAGTCCCATTTCAAAGTCAAGTGTTCAATATGTCTGCTATTTTGCGTGAATTGATAGAATCCTTCGTTCCAACCGTTGCTTACGCCGAGGAACCAGAAGAAGAAGAAGTTGCTGAAGAGCCAGCCGCTGAAGAAGAAGAAGAGGAAGAAGAGGAAGAGGAAGATGAAGATGATGAAGATGAAGAGGAGGAAGAAGACCAATTTGATAAGTTAAAGAAGGAGTGTGCTGAGACAAAGCTGTGTGCTCACTACGTACACCACTATGCTGAGTGTGTCGAGAGAGTAACCGCTGCTCAAGAACTGCCTGACTACGACGAACAACCACGTAAGGAGGACTGTGTCGAAGAGTTCTTCCACTTGCAACATTGTCTTAACGACTGTGCTGCTCCAAAGTTGTTCTACAAGTTGAAATAAGCATCTTTGAGGGTATCATATTATTATTTTTTTATTTTTATTACCATTTACAACCACCAGCATTAGCCAGTGGGCCGCCGCTTTTTGACATCTCAATTGTCAATGGACTCATCATCAACATTATTACACCTCAAAAACCCTAAAAAAACATCAAGTGACAGATCATTCTTGGTCTTTGTCAATAATTTATTATTCAGTTTTTACAGCAAAAGTCATTCAACATCAAAATTGAATAAAAAAGCAATATTATATGGTACGGGAGTTTCAATTATCTCATGAACATAGTTGTATTGAACCTTACTGACCATGTTATCATAATATTTATAAAAACTGCCAACTTCCTATATATATATCTACGTTAAATAAACAGATAGTCTTTTAGAGTCAAATTTGCAGTAGGATGTTCATTTGAGTATTAGGAGTAGGATTTTGGTAATATTGGTTCTACTTTTGGTATGTCCTGCCCCTACCTCTTTGTCATCTCCGCTGCTCCCACTACTCCCGCTACTCCTCACCCCCTACGTCACCCCCTAGTCCCTTCCACCTACTCCACCTTCTCCCTCCCCATCCCTTCCCTAATTTTCCCTCCGAGGCTCGATTAACATTAGCTTCGCTCAGATTGGCTACAAGCGATTTTAGCTAAGAAAAGCAGAAACTTATCGAGAATCTTGAGCATAATACGAAACTACACCCGAGCAATTTATAGATTATTGTGTTTTTCTATTTCCTTATACATTACAGTGTAATTTACTCAGAAGCGGCCTTGACAGCGTTGGCAGCAGCCTTAGCTCTCTTTTCCAACTTGGCTTGAGCCTTGGCACCGACGATACCACCACCCCAGTGTCTTCTGGAGTCCTCGTACTTGTCAGCGAAGTTAGCGTTGATAGTAGAAACCAACTTGGCCAAAGCAGCCTCATCTTCTGGCTTAACCTCGGTCAAGGCAGCGACAGAAGAGGTCTTCTTGTGGACTAAAGTACCCAATCTAGCCTTACCCTTGATAATGGCGTATGGGACACCCATCTTTCTACACAAAGCTGGCAAGAAGACGACCAATTCAATTGGGTCAACGTCGTTGGCGATCAAAACCAACTTAGCCTTCTTGTTCTCAACCAAGGAGACAACGTGGTTCAAACCGTACTTGACAACGTATGGCTTAGAGGAAACATCCTCCTTGGCCTTACCTTCGGCAATAGCAGCGGCTTCCTTGGTCAATCTCTCCTTCTTCTCAGCAGCAGTCTCTGGTCTGTACTTGTTGAACAACTTGAAAGACTCAGCGGCGGTGTTTCTGTCCAAAGTTTGGGAGAATTGAGCAATAGATGGAGGAACCTTCAATCTCAAAGACAAGATCTTCTTTTGTCTTTGCAATCTGACGTATTCTGGCCATTTGACAAATCTGGACAAGTTTCTCTTTGGTTGAATAGATTGACCAATACCAAAGTTCTTTGGAGTGGATTCGGTCAATGGGTTGGAGGAGGAGGCCTTGCTAGTCTTAGCGGCCAATGGAGCTGGAGCTACCTTCTTACCTTTTGGAGCCTGTTGAAGTAAATAGTTAGTATTTTGAGATCTTTAATCATATTTCGTGCTAAAGGGGTTACTTCCAAAGGCATCTGGTTCCTTCAAGGGGTAAATCTACATGGATTCCACCAAGGTGACCCAGATTTTCAAGTACCGCCCATATTCACACGGGTCCAAAGGTTGATATACCTTCGTTCTTAACGTCTTTACTTACCATTTTTGATGTTTATTCAATGAATATCCTTCTTAGATCCTTCTTACAATCGAATATTAAAGCTTTTTTTAAGAGAAAAAATTTTTCCCTCTAAGTGAAAAAGATGAAAAAGTCAAGGAAGCGCAGAGGAGGTGGTGTTACGATGTGAAATATGAGATGATGGAAAAAAAAGGGGGTTCGCGCACTGTTAGGGCATCAAGCCCTAACTAACCCCCCGGATTTATTAAATAGTTTCAGGCATCTTCATGATCAAGAGAACTAAGGAAGTCCAACCGAGGAAGTGACGAGTACGTGTTCCTTTCCCATCTACTTCTTGATATTGTTCCCAAGCATATCCTGTCCTTTGCCATTCGTTAAAAATATTAGATACCAAATTATATCTTAACTGTCTATAAGTATCTGTAATCAAAGATCTGATCTTTGGGTTTGTATCAGGATGAGTACCGTAATATTGCAAGCCCTCTAAAACCAAATAATTCATATTAATCCAGATGTTTCCTCTCCAGTAATCTTCACCTGAATGGAAGAGTTCACTCGATTTAGAAAGAGATCTAATACCATAGTCACTCCACAATTCTTGAGGATCTCTGATCATTTTGACAATATGATAAAGCTTATCAGAATCTGGAGCTACGAATTTATGGACAAATGGGAAGAGGGATACATATCCCTTGTGACATACAAATACATCTTCTTCGTCATCATCGATACTGACGTCACAATAACATTTATCCTTCTCTGACCAATGTAAATCGTCCATATTTTGGACAATTTGCTTCTCAATTTCGGAATATTTGACTACATCATCCTTCTTATTTAATAACTCTGCCATCTGCTTCATTGATCTCGTCATTACACCCATCCATGAAATCAAATCTACGTGAAGTTCGGCAGTATCTGGCTCTTCTGCTCTTGGATAGTCATCTAATCCACTAGCAAGACAATGGGTCTTAGTGCTACCTCTCCATCTATAGGCCTCTCTAGGATAAGTTGGATGTCTGTCCATCTCACTTAATAAACCAACCTGAGTACGTCTAAACCATTCATAATGCTTTTGCAATTGGGGATATATATGCTCGGCATATTGGAAGAGCAAATGGGGGTTATTCATATAAGCGTCACTCAACTCTTGGTCACCTCCAAAACCACCGTACTCGATTTGGTCGTCATTTTCCCAATTGAGATCCAGACCAGAGTTCCTTTGCTCTTTTGCAGCCTCTAAAAGCTTGATAAATGCAAGAGTCATAGTTGGGGGGTTAGCAATTTCAGGACTTTGCACTTGGAATCCTTCAGGCACTTTACTTCTGGCCTCTGGACCCAAGATCTGTTCTCTGGCTATCCAACCGTCATCATCGATGAGGTTAAACCAACTGGTCAAGATATCCAACAGAAGTGACGAGTCATATTCTACAATAGATAATAATTGAAATCCTTCATCCCAATAAAATCCTCTTGGGAAGAAAGGTCTACTAGGAATGGAGCTAAATAATTCGGTAGGAGGTTCGATCTCACCTTCTAAGTCGAGCAGCTGGAAAGTTATTTCATCGAGTTTCGATTCTCTGTCGACCAAAGTATCTCCATAGAAGTATCCAATGCCTCCTAATAAATTTGATAAGAAATCTTTGGCGAAAACTTGGTGTTTCTGGTCATTGAACGGTGGTTGCAATTCGAATTTCTCGGCAAATCTCTCGTTGAACTTATGGAGAGTCTTCTTAAGATGATTATCAAAGTTATTTTCATCAATTTGAGTCTCTGAAAGTTCCTTGTTGAACGTGACATAAAATTCAAAACCACCTTGGAAAGTTTTTTGAATAAAATGAAGGTTTCCACTGAAATCATTAGTGTTTCTCATACTAAACAATTGTTCTGGGGGTATCATCTGGACATTCTCATACTCTACAGTCAACTCCTGGATCGACTCCTGTAACAAGGTCATGAATATATCTCTGGCCATCCAGACTTTATCATCTGGCACATGTAAAGAAATATAGTGGGTTTTTGAGGGGTCTAAATTGGGTTTGAATAATCCTGAACGAGCAGACGAAGGTTTCTTGTTCTTAGCCAGTCCTTCAGTGATTCTAACGTTGAAAGCTCCACCCAATTGCTCAGAAAACCCAACTAAATCAACATCTCCATCTACAATATCCGAGGACATAGGGCTTGTTAACAGACCCTCACCTTCCAAGCCAGAGTAAAATATCAAGCTCGTTTTCACGTTCTCATAGCCCTTATGAGGCACACCTTTGATTTTGGCAGCCCAATTCTCCGATTCCGTCTTGACAAAGTCAATCTCAATATCAATATGACAAGTGTTATCTTTGATGATCTCTTTCCCTCCAGTACGAGGGTCGTATTCGACCCATCCAAAGGCACTCAAGTCATCACGCTGGTCACACAGGTGCCTCATGCTTCCAATTCCACTGTAGTCATCCACATTGAACCACATCAACCCTGAAAGTAGCGAATGTGGGAGTCTTGGCCTCACCCCAAAGTATAAGTTGGATCTGTAAGGTCCCCATAACAAGGACGAGTTAAGCAGGGCCTTGATCTCGGTAGCGGGGTCGGGGAAGCACGCTGAAAAGTTGCTGAGAAGAATTGCCAGGAGGACAAATATGATTCTAGCACTTACTTTGATCATCGTTGTTGGTGTTTTGATGACTTTTCAATCGATGAATTTAGTTGATTCTCATTGAATAAGAGGGCGAAGTAGGGGCAGATAAAGCCCCACATTTCGACAAGGGTTGCCCATTTGCCCTTCAAAGAAGGGCACAACGTTTACTTAGCAAATTACAATTTATCTACAAGATGTGTTTTATATGTGAGTAGCAAATTACGAAAAGTCATTCAAATTGGGGGTGATTCATTAGTTTAATATAATACAAGTCAAGCAAAACCTCCAAGTCTCTTCTTTTTCTTCTTCTTAGCAGGACGTCCTCCATAAGCACCTCTTTCCACTTGTGTTGCGGGGAATTCTTGAGAAGCCGTCGGCTGTGATGACATATCTGAGAGCTGAGAACCCCCCAAATCTGGAAGTTGAGATGCAAAAGGTTGAGAAACACGAATTGAGGGTAATGCAGATTGAGACCAGGTAGGTTGGGAAGGCTGAGATGAAATTTCGATCTGTGAGGAAATTCCAGCTTCCAGATCTTCCCATTGCTCGAGAATATTTTGGATATCAGTTGGGAAAGCAGATGAGATGAGCTTCTCAGTCTCTGATTTGGCCAAGCTTTGGTTCTCAGGAATCCAGAAGTTGATTGACGAGAGTGCTAATTGTATTGCCGAGTTCATAGCATACTGATGACCAACTTGGGGGCTATGAAGACATATTATATATTCATAGCAGCTTTTTACGGGTTCATCAGTATCTAAATCCTCTATGGTTTGATTGACCTCAAATAAGAATCCTTGATTGGTGTAGAAGTTCATGAGATTCTTCAACAGCTTATCAAGATCTGTCAGCTCTTGGATTTTGCAAGCAATATCTACTCCTATCCAAAGATTTCCCACGCTTTCGAATCCCTGATCAATACAAGAATCTAAATAAGAAATTACTTTTTCTACCCATTTCTTCACGGTCGACGAAAAAACGGATTCAGTTATCACACCAAGAGCTCCAGAACTATCAATATCATATTCTTCCACTTCCTCCAAGATATCATCTTCTAAAGACAATTTTTCAACCAATTGGTGGATTCCTTCTTCATTTTGATAAATTTTGACAACTTTTTGTAACAGATCACGACGAAGTCCTTCATCCGGAGGATCTGAAGTAATTGCTAATGGAGAAAAGAATCTTGCAACCACTTCAGAATCACAAGAGCACTGTAATAACATTACTTCACAATCATTCAAGGCTCCATTTCCGTAAGCTTCATCTTTCAAAGCAAGCCACTTCTTGGTGAAGCTTTCTAAATCAGATTTTACATAAGAAACAAATATATAATCTTTAATAGATCCCTGACCATCGAAATTCAATATTATAGGGTCTCCTAGACATGTGTAGAAACCCTGTTGAGGCCAGAATTGGACTTGAAGGGCTAACTTTGTAAGCTCTGAGTACATTAAACAGTTGTAAACAGGTTTCCCACCACCGTTAATTCTACAAAGGTCGACGGCCAGGAATTTTAGGGTTGGATCGGAGTCATCCCAGAAATGTTTCCATGAGATGATCTTCTTCATGAAATGACCATGATTTTTCAATAAAATCAACTCTCGGGATGTCAATAGAAGTGAATGTTCACTACTGAGGTGGATGAAATCCCTCACCTTTGAGAAGCCCTGTAATACGACCATATTTGTGTGGGCCATCGTGGTCAAATCGATTATTTTGATCATAGAACGGTCTATTAACACAAGGGAGTTACTTGTATCGCCCCATTGGACAATTTTGAACCCTGAAAGTTCAGAAGGATTGGCCATTTTGATGGGGGTTTCAAATTTCCGTCTACAGATGGTTTTACGACCTACTTGAATATTCCATAGAAGGCATGATCCCCGGATATCACAGACAGCAAATTCATGATAATCCCAAGGATTGAAGCAGATGTCACCTATCTTCTTGGAGTATTTGACCTCGTCAATCCAGCTGAGACGTAGGCTTCCTGTGGAAGAATCGGCTGAAACTTTCATTATATAAATTGAGATGTCGGATCGTACTAGAAAAAAAGGAGCCAGGACTAAAATAGAAGACTCTGGAACATTACAAAACACCACTTGTTTCAACGAAGCGGGAAATGAAATGGAAACAGTATGACCAAGAGTGACATCAATTGGAATAGCTGGATCTTGATCATTTGAAGGTCGTTTAAAGGC
Organism: Nakazawaea peltata; assembly: GCA_001599355.1. Taxonomy (NCBI): domain Eukaryota; kingdom Fungi; phylum Ascomycota; class Pichiomycetes; order Alaninales; family Pachysolenaceae; genus Nakazawaea; species Nakazawaea peltata. Next base: position 771,451 of record BCGQ01000005.1, read on the forward strand.
CAAAATTGATACTGACAATGTACTATTTGTGGGTCCACTAGTCTGTGCTATTACTTTAACGATACCTTTACCCATTCGTACTCGACCAACAGCGGTTTTATTCTTGAAACATGGATCATAAACACTTTCTTCACTATATACAGCGGATTCTTCGAGGGCATCTTTGATGATTTCCGAGGGTATGAAGTCGGGAGTTGAGTCTTGGAATTCTGTATCAGTATTTGACCCATTCTCAAGCCTCAAAACAGTCTCTGTCTCGTATTTAGTCAACACTTTCCTCGCTGACAGTTGTTCATTCAAGCTGATCCGCGGCTCTCTCAGCTTTGCAAAGACAAAAGGGCGGGCAGAATTGGCCCCATTTCCCTGTAAAACAATACTTCCTTCACCTCCATAACCGATTTGAGCCCCAATACGAGGGTTAACAGGCCATGACATCGAGGTCCAGGGGTATAGTGTATCTTAGAGGTGTCTAGTGTATTCTACTGTTAACTACTGAAGAGATCTTTGTATAAAAAGTCGTGTATTAAAAGTTAAATCCTCGAGGCATCTCTGCGCGGGCAAAAAAAATTGTGCCCTGAAAATTTGCCCCGATGGTTTTTTCCCTCGCTTAAATAAAGTCGTGCATAAACCCTAAACCTTATTCGTCCTTGATCAAAGCATCTTCGAATCTCAAATCCCAACCAATCTTTGGACCCAACTTAGGAAGGACCTCGGCAACACTTTGAACATCCTTATCACCTCTACCGGAAATGGTGATGACCAAATGTTGATCCTTGGACATTGTCTTGGCCAATTGAACGGCTCCGTAAACAGCATGAGAACTTTCTAAAGCTGGAATGATACCTTCCAATTGAGATAAGAGCTTGAAACCTTCCAAAGCTTGAGCATCATCGGCAGCAATGAACTCGACTCTTCCACTGTCCTTCCATGAAGCTAATTCTGGACCAACACCAGGGTAATCCAAACCAGCAGAGACGGAATGAGTGTCGTGAACTTGACCGTCATTGTCTTGCAAGACGTAGGTTCTGACACCGTGGAAAACACCTGGACGTCCAACGGTCAAAGTGGCAGAATGTCTTTCGGTGTTGACACCGTCACCTCCGGCTTCGACACCCAATAATTTAACTGACAAGTCCTTCTCGAATGGAGAGAAAGTACCGGTGGAATTGGAACCTCCTCCGACACAGGCGACGATGGCATCTGGTAACAGACCGTTATTCAGGGCCAGGAATTGCTCCTTGATTTCGTTACCAATCACACTTTGGAAAGTACGTACCAAAGTAGGGTATGGGTGGGGTCCGATGGCCGATCCGACAACGTAGTGGGTGTTTTCCAAGTGAGAAACCCAGAAACGGAAAGCCTCAGAGGTGGCATCTCTCAAAGTTTGAGTACCGTTGGTAACGGCGACAACCTTGGCTCCTAAGATCTTCATTCTGAACACATTCAAAGCTTGACGTCTGACATCTTCAGCTCCCATGAAAACGGTACATCCCAAACCGAACTTGGCACAAGCGGTGGCAGTGGCAACACCGTGTTGACCAGCTCCGGTCTCGGCAATGATCTCGGTCTTTCCTAATCTCTTAGCGATCAAGACTTGAGCCAAAGCATTGTTGATCTTGTGGGAACCAGTGTGGTTTAAGTCCTCTCTTTTCAACCAGATTTGAGCACCACCAGCATACTCAGATAATCTCTCGGCTTTGTGGAAGGAAGAAGGACGTCCAATGTATTGGTACAAAGACTTGAACTCGGCCCAGAACTCTGGGTCGGCAGTGGCAGACTCGAAAGCACGCTCCAACTCTCTAAGACAAGCATGAAGAGCTTCAGGAACATATTGACCACCGAATTCTCCGAATCTTGGGTTATATTTATGAGACTCGTTGAAATCTGGCTCGACGAGCTTCTTAGCAGCGACTTCTGGAGCTTCTAATGGGGCAGAAGAAGCGGTGAAAGACTCATCTTTACCCAAGATTTCTCTGGCGTATTTCTTGATGGCTTCACGACGTTGACCGGCTGGGGTCTCAGCAAGAAGAGTCACGACTTTACTTCCGATAACTACACCTTCAGCGGCAGAAGCAGCAGTGAGGAAATGCTCTCTGGTACTAATACCGAAACCAACGGCCAATGGAGTGTCTTTGGAGAATTTTCTGATGTGAGAGGTCAAAGAAGTGATGGAATCGGAGAAAGTTCCGGTGGCACCAGTGGTTCCCATACGAGAGACGACATAGATGAACGAATCGGCAATGTCCGATAACACTTGTAATCTCTCATCAGTAGTAGAAGGAGCGACTAATGGAATATAAGACATACCGATTTGGGCACAGTGAGATCTGAATTTGACGGCCTCTTCTGGGGGCAAATCAACTACGATGAAACCGTTGGCTCCAGCGTCATAAGAAGCTTGGATCATCTTTTGTTCGCCGTAACGTAAAATTGGGTTATAGTAACCCATAAGAATAATTGGGACGGTGACTCCGGCGGCTCTGGCCTTGGCTACCAATTGAAGACACAATTCGACGGTGACGCCGTTGTCCAAAGCGGCGGTGTTGGCCTCTTGGATAGTTGGACCATCGGCGATTGGGTCGGAGAATGGTACTCCCAATTCGATGATATCTACACCACCTTCTTGCATTCCTTGCAAGATTGGGACGGTGTCTTCGATGGTTGGGAAACCGGCGGTGATGAAGGTGACGAGGGCATTACGACCTTCCTTTTTGCACCTGGCAAAGGTTTCTCTTAAGTTCAGGGACATTATCTGTGTGATGTGGGGGTGATTTGACCTGAAAGAATGGGGGGTTTTTCGGGGTTTATATGAGCTGGCGGGTAAATCGATTGGGGGTTTGGATGAGTCAAAGAATCGTTGGAGGTGGAAAATTTTTTTTGCCTTTTTGGGATAGGGCAGGGGCAGATTGGAGATAAGGGAAAGTACGGGGGTCGAGGGCCGGTTTGAGGCAGATTATTGAAGGGACCAGGTGGGGGATCAGATGGGGATGAGTCAGAGGGGGGATCAAATAGTGGGATGAATCAGCGAGTGGGATGGGAGGTATTGGGAGGGCTAGAGCTGAGAGAACCGAGAGAGACGAGTCAAGGAATTGGAGTTGTTCATCTCATTGCTAGACCAAGTTAGACTCGATATCTTCCTGAGCATTTTATGAAACACATGTTTATTATCGTTTGCCCTTTAAATTTGCCCTATATATTGGGCAAAAGATACGCTCAACTGTTGTGTCGCTTAGATTGCGCCCGCCGTATCTACCAAGATTTGCCCAAATATGCCCAAATATGCCCAGATTACACCCATACTGCCAGGACTTGCCCAGACTGCCCGGACTCCTGCCGGATCCCCACACCTTCCTTCCGATCTGCTTACCATTGGTCTGAACAGGTGACTGATCTGAGATTTCTGTGCATTCTGAACTACTTTCTCTCACTCACTACTCTCATTATATCCCTATCTCATACTATCTTACATTACTATTTATTCTATCATTACATACTCATAACAATATAGGCTCACTAGCTGAAGCCCCCATATGAGACGGTGTAGTACCCCCCGTTTTAGCTCCGCCTCGGCTATTTTGTCGTCCAGTAGTTGAGGTCGGTGTAGCCGCTCCTCCACGTCCACGTCTAACATTTGTTCCCCTACGAGCAGCACCTCCTCGTCCTCCTCTAGCAGCTCCAACCGCAGTACTCAGACCAACTCCATTCCCACCTCCTTGAAGCAATGCTTGATTATTAGCAAACACAGGCTTATCTGCAACAACAACCCGCCTTACAACATTGTTCAATGACTTGTTATCTTTACCCAACTCCTTCTTACAGAATATCACAAGTGGTTGGATCTTTTTGTATCTCTCAATATACCCATATATCTCATCTCTTAAAGTGCTGACTTTCTGCTGAATATCTGCAAGACACTCGGGCAGTGTCCTCAGCTCCCCATCTTCGTTCAATGTCGCCAATACCCTCATCAATGAGATCATTTTATACCTCAATGTCGAAATTTTATTCTTTAAAAGTTGAAGCTCCGTCGTGAGGTCCTCAATTTTGTACTTCCGTAAATGCAAATCGGCAATACTGATTGCCTCTGTGATTGTCAGGAGCTGTTGAGTCGGTTTCTCGCTCATTTCGTCCACGTTTATCCAGGGTGTACGCTCTTCTATACTTAACCGCCGTTAAAATAAGGGTGTTTAAACTGAGATTTATTAGGTGAGGGATAATTAGACGTCTGTGCACGACTATCTACAGAACAATTTGTTTAATTTTGTGCATAAATACACTACTTTTATACATATTGATATTTAATACACGACTTATCTGCCTCTAGATCTGATGGTGATGGAGGTGTCGGTTGGTTCGGTAAGGGACCATGAAAGAGAGTAGGTGGATTTGAGAGTCATCCATGGATGTCCTGTTATGGTCTCGAGATCTTTTCTCGAAAAAACAAAATAAGAAACTCCCAAATCTGCCAAATATCGTCCCAATATCTTCTTTTCACCTAGACTCATCAATTTGTAGAAGCCTATATTGTAGCGGAGTTGTGATCTGAGGGAATTCCAAGAGATGAAATCCTGCCGTACCCAACTGTTCAAGATCTCTCTTGTCATATGCAGTGTTGGAATGTGTTTATCAAGTAAAAGGTACAGTTTAAGTGGCTCATTATTGAAATGAGAAGTATGAAGTATGAGATAAGTAGCACATTCTTGAAGTTCTTGTGGAGTCAAGAGCAGTTGAGCAGGGCCGAGCAAATAATTTAAACATGGAAGATAGGCTTGATAGTTGGCCATCTTTGTAGCTATGCGGACACAGAATAAGAACACTTTTTTACTGAAATCATCCGGTTCTAGAGCTAGTAATGATTCTCTTAACTTTCCTGATAAGATTGGTGTTAGTAGATGAGATAAAGCGCGATTCAATGGGTCAATTGAAACCAAAATTAGAGTTAGTACTTACTTAACGACATGAAAATCCAATCCATATCATAAACAGGTTTATCTGATTCCCTGGAGTATCCTTTATTTGCGTCTTTACCACGCTTCGATTCCTCTAATTCCTCTTTGAACGTGTCAGCTTCGGTTTTACTGCTTGAACAGAGCCGAAAGAACTCCAATCTGATCTGTTCAAAGTACAGATGACGTTTAGAGGGACTATTTTGTAACTGAGATTCTTCTCCTCGACTCACTAACCCATACTGTTGTTGTGGGGCCAGACTGAATCGCATCATCCGTGCCAGTTTCTTCGAGGGATCTTCCTCCTTCAGGTTATTAGGGGATAAATGGCGGCTGGAGTGAGCTGGAAAGCCGCCTTCAGAGCGGCTTTGGCCAGATCTAGGTCCATCTTTGTTCATCCGATGTGGCGGACGGTACTTCTGTCTGTCCATTTATCTATGAATTAGTTTCGTTATGTCAAATTAACCGCCGATTCATTTTGAGCCGGCTGATTTGGTGTAGATTTTTCTTAACTATGGAGCCAATTGGGGGTGCAGGAAGTGACGGGGTCGAATTAGAAAAATTATGGTAGAGGGGATAATTTTTTAAGAAGATATTTGGCATTAATATGGTGATATGAGTCGGTCATGAGGTCCATATCAAGGCACCTGCCGTTGGTTAGCCCAAGTATTTAGTCAACAGTTGAAGCGATGAGCTCTCGGAGTCCTTAGCATTTTACAGTTTTTGAAGGTTCAGCTCATTAATGAGCATTTTACAGTTTTCAAACTCAGTGAGTAGAGGTCTCCATCTCAATGAGCATTTTACAACTTTTATTCTCAATTAAATCACCCCCAAATGGGGATACATTGAAATGGATTTCATTAAATTAAGAAGATATTGGTATATTTGGGAGGTTTAGTATCAGTCATATCAAAGCCCTTGCTATTTCAAGCATTGAGCTCAAATTTCAGCAACCTTTCTCCGGTAATTCCCCCAATATTTCCCCAATTTATTACCCTAACCCCCCAAGATGAAAAAAGGTCAGTCCATCACTACATCATCTACATCAAATATCTCATAACTCTTGAATAAATATTATACAACCTTAGGAATCACCGTATAACGACGGGTCTCCTGTTGGTATTGTCTGTAATTAAGCCATAAAACAAACATAAATCCCACTACAGCGAGTGAAGACGTCAATGAGAATACCTGATTATAACAAAGACGGCTCAAATCACATATTTTGATCTCACTGAGATCTTTACTATGTCCATCATTAAATTTCTCTGGAAGAGGAACCGATGAGACATGAGAATCGTATTCACGGCCAAATTTCTTATTAAGAAGGTAATTGGATACGATGGGAGCCATTCCTACTACACCGTAATTGAATGAGAAGTGGCTCATTCCAAATTTATCCCCAACGAGAGTCGGATAAACACTGTAATTGAAGCCGTAAAAGAAGCCCATTACAAGCGAAGAAAGCCATAAAGCTGAGGCCAGTTCATTCGAGTAGAGGAAGAGCTGTACAGCTGAGAGACATGCTGTAGATACGATGAGAAGATAAGACCGTGAGCGATGGAATGAAGAAGTCACAATATCTCCACAAACTCCAGCCCCAATTCTTCCCATAGAATTAGAAAGTGAAAGAACAGTGACTTGGAACAGTTGGTTCTGCTGTAAAACCAACTCGTACAGCTCCAAATTCTCGAATGAGAAGATGTAGTCATGACCTCCTACGAGAGCTTTAACTATATAACCGATCGAATAGATGTACATTTGCCCCATTCCAGCGAAGATCATCAAGACGATAAATAAGATATCGAAATCGAGACTTTTTATTAAACGAAGGCCTGTGATGTCGGTGTTTTCGGGGGAAGGAGTTATCTTTGGGGACAGCAGATAACTGGCCGAAGGTCCAATACGAGGTGACAGTACGACTGAAGGAGTTAAGCTCCTCACAGGAGTCATAGCTCTCATTTCTCCCAATTCGATCGATTGAGATTCTACGGACGTATTTACAGCATGTATTGAGGCATGATGATGTAAATCATGGCTACAAAGGAATGGCATACATGCCAGTGAGATCACAAAGCATGAAACCCATAAGAATCTCAAGAACCCAGAGGTATCACCAGGGTAAAAAGAGGATCCAACGACGGAATAAAATGAAGCACTTAACCCAAGCAGAGAAATGGGTAAAGAAGTTGCGAAACCACGAATTGAGGGGAAATTCACAGCACATTTCTTGATACAGCAACTACTGACAAAAGTAGACCCTGTCCCTATTAAAAACATGAGCAGAGATGACAAGCTGGCATTACTAACAACGTTGTCATATTGGTATTGGAGTCCCCAGTAGCCTGCGACAAGGCAAAAGCTTCCAATTAGAAGTGAGGGAAGGTACCCGTACCTGTCAATGATCAATCCGACTGGTGGGCCCACAATAAACGATCCAATTGACCCCACCATCACAATACTTGAGGCATCTGACGTGGTATAGTTTAATCTTAAGGCAAATTGGGGGCTGAACGCTGAATAAAGGTATAACGTTCCGGTTATCAATGCTGAAACGGGGATGATATTGATGGAGGAAGGTACTGAGATGCTGGGTAGTCTTTCTTAGGCTCCCAAGGGCTCTATACTCCTCCGTATCATCATCAGTTTGTTAGTATTTTGATCAAATCGGCCAACTTGAGCGGGGATCAGAGATTAGTCCGGTGAAATTTGGAGGTTTCACTTACCCAAAAACGTAGATGACAAGAGAATCAGCACTCTCCTGAATACCAGCACCATTATGACTCGTTTATTGGAGAGATTTGCCTGTAATTGGGAGGTGATGTGGTGTTAAATTTGAGTTTGGGGTTGTTAGTGGGGCTGAGACGCGGTGGGGCAGAGCAAAAAATTGGTTGAGGGCGCGCGCTCGCCATGATTTTGAGCTAGTGTTTGGCTGGTGTTTGGCTGAGCGTTGGCTGAGCGTTGGCTGAGCGCAGACTCATCGCTCAACAAATACGCGGCGAGTAAACCTCCCCTTACCCTCCCTCCAGCCTCACTAGCCTCAATGTCAAGAATTCCACTTCGAATCGGCTTCTTCGGTTCAGATTCCTTCAGTATTCATTCTCTTTCGAGACTCGTCGGTCTCCAAAAGGCTCGACCTGACCTCATCGACTCCATAGAGCTCATCACAAGACCTCCCAAGCGCTTCAGAAAGCAGCTAGTGGATGTCCCGATAGCTCAGCTGTTCCCGGACTTGCCAATAAGACGAGCCGATACTCGAAATGAGTTACTAGCCTTGGTTCCGGGGGCTCCCTTCAATTTAATCGTAGCAGTTTCGTATGGGAAGTTGATCCCTCTGGAATTGATCGAGTGTCTGAAATTTGGTGGGCTCAATGTTCACCCTTCGATTCTTCCTCGATATTCTGGAGCATCTCCCCTTCAATATTCCTTAATAAATGATGACAAGGAGGTGGGTGTGAGTGTTCAGACACTACATCCGACGAGATTTGACGAGGGCGAGATTCTTCTGCAGATTAGGGGTGTTTCTGTAGTTGATTCTGACGATTATAAAAGTTTGAGTGATAAATTGGGGGCGATTGGGGGTAATTTACTTGTAGATGTAATTGAGAGGGGGTTGTATGAGGATGTAGGGCAGGGAGAGTCATCTAAGTGCGAGCTTCCGGGTACCCCAGGAACTTCAGACTCTCCAGATATCCAATACTCATATGCCCCCAAAATTAAACTGGCCGAATTTCAAGCCTTGTGGAATTCGTCTTCTGCTAGACAATTATTCAATAGATATCGAGCTCTCGGCTCTTTGTATAGTTATGTGTATTATGACGTGTATAGTCGTCTGCAGAAGAAGCAATTGACCGGATATAAGAGGGTGATATTGGGGGATATCAAGGTTATTCAAGATTTGGAAGTAATTTCCGTAGCGGAGTCGCTTGAGAAGCCAGGTGATTTCGGGCTAGACCAAAATTCGGGTAGATTAGTAGTATTAACCATAGATGGTATGATCAGTGTAGGTAGTTTACATATGGAGACTTTCAAGAAGGAGGATCTGGGCAAGTTCATGAGCAGTTTAAAAAAGAGAACAGGAAATAGTAGAGGTAGATTTGAAATGAGGTGATTGAGAGGAGTGCACTACACTACGTTATCCTGCTGCCTGTTGCTAACTGCCACTCATTATTACTCCATCCTATTACAGAGTAGTGGTCGAATCCAAGTTTGTGATCCCAAAGAATAATCTAATATAACAATAACTGTACATAGAATTAATATGAAAAACTATCTAAGTTTACACCATCTAAGATTACACTATATTATAACCAAATGTAGTCGGTAGATCGTTGTTGACCTCTCACTGGTGATCCAGCTCCTTCCACTCACTATATCTCTTGGAATCTCCCTAGCCCTACCCTGTTATATTTTTATTTTGGGGATACTTTTGAAGATCTTGGGGGTAATTTTCATATTGAAGTTAATCATACTCAACATAGTTGTTGTCCAGGTTTATAATCGCAAGTTGGACTCTACTAATACAATTCCTATAACTACACTCGTCTATCTAAATTATTAAATTAATTAATACTAATCTACCTCTTAAAAATCTACTGAATTATCTCATATCAGTAAGTCATAGGGTGAGGGTGAGGGTGATGGCTGGGTTGTTGCCGGGGCTACTGGGTCGGTGCCGGGTCTGCTGGCTAAGTGACTGATATTCACCGGTCATTCGCTTTTCTCATCATAACACCACCTGACAATGCTTATTATACTCCCTAACAGCTATCTCAATCTTAGAGTACAAAAATCTACGACTACTCAGCTCTCCCAAAGGAATAAATGGCCCGTCACTCATCATACCTCCCCTCTTAACCCCAATCTTAATCCCGGTATTCTCTAAACTAATACTCCGGATCTCTCCGTACTCAATTCTCCATTTACTTTGCAACGTCACGATCGAACACATCAATATATACTTGAATGAAACAATCACAACATACTCATCTCCAGGAAGAACTACATGAGCAAGATACTCATCGCCAAAAAACAGACCAGCGTCTACAACTTTCAACCAGTACTGTCCTTGGGCTTCTCTCTCATCGAATGGCCTGATGATTCGGTCATGTCCGATATAACGAGGTAATCTAACCTTATCAATGCCCAGCTTATCTAAAGCAGTAGTAGTGTTACGAATCCCCTCACTCACATTATTGGCCAAATCGAAGAATCCAATGGCCGTCTTAGTAGGAAGTCCTACAATTCCCTTACCAAGACCTTTGAAGAATCCTCCAGCTCCGCCTTCCTTCGATCCTTGAATAGGAGCCAAAGCTATCCCCGTAATTCCAGAAGATATACTATCGACAAACGATGTGGCCCCGTTAGAGAAACTATATATCAGTTGTTTAGGTTTATTACGTCTCAATTTCAGTCTACGACGTTCTTGGAACTCTTTATCCAACGTAGCTGCTGTCAATCCCTTCAGCATTGACCCAGTGAACTTAGCAAAACTATCACTGAACCCATAAACCGATTTTTTGAGGAAACTAAGACCTCCCTTGGCCAAACCGATTCCCAACTCTTGAGGACGATCATTCATAATGAACCCTTGGTATGGCTCATAGAAGATATCCATGAATCCAGAACTGATATTATTAAATAAACCTACAGGATTACCTAAGAAGTCGGCAGATCCCAAGATCTTGTGGACTTGGAATAAGAACAGCTGGCCATAATGCAGTTGGACCATCTGGACTAAAAGAGGGATAGGAACTTTGACATTCTCCACGAACAAAGCATTAAGTCTGACCGGAGCATCATTGATGTTTCCGATGGCCATAGTTAACACGTTAAGGAAGAACATTACCGGGTTAGACGAGCTCTGCTTGTCTTCGGCTCCTAACCTATCAGTTCTTACAAAGGACAAGTTCATCTGCATAGGTTGAAGATGAAGCAGCTCAAAGTACACATCTGGAGATGAAATTGACATCGTAGGTTCAGGAACTTCCAACGATTCATCCCAGAGCTTATCTACAGTCTGCTCATTCCAACTAGCACCAGGAACTTGGGCGAAATCAAGAACTGCAAGTAAGAAATCTTCATCAATTTCCACAGACATCTCTTGGAGTAATATAGTAGCATACTTAATATACTGAACTCCATGAGAATCGTCCTTGACTCGGGAAATGGCTCCACTCAATGTTGGATGTTTCAGCATCTCCGCCTCATTCTGTGGGAGAACCGTCGGGTATAAAACCATCGGGAAAAATCCTCCAAAGAGTTGATTATCGATTTGGATCCACTTCAACTTCACACTCAAGTTCTGGTAGATCTCAGATTCGTTGTACCGAAGCTCTATACCTTTTACAGTTATATAACAAAGTTCTTGGAGCTCCATATTAATCAATGAGAGTCCAATACCTTCCAAACGGACTACAAATTGGGAATAATAATGTTCGGAGTCGTCTGGGGTTTCAAAAGCGTCACGAGAAGATCCGGAACGAGACTCAGATACTCCGCTTGACGACCCAAGAAGAGATGTCTGAGATCCAGATCCTCCGATCATGGCCCCAGAAGCCCCTCCTGCTCCTTCTTTACCCCTCAATTTATACATACTCTTCGAACTATCATAATTGGTAATAACCAACGTCTGTGTAGGACCATCAGCCACGACATTCAAGTCCAAAATAGCTGCTGGACGAGTCTCGGTGGCTGCTAACCTCATCGGACGCAAATTACCAATTTCTGCTAGCTGAACATGCCTTTCTCGTCCATGAGATCTGATTACAAGTTCCTTCAACACCGCAGCAGGATAATCCCAAGCATACGGCATCACACTACGAGCCGGAAGGCGATAATATATAGGTTTAAATACTCCTTGGACCTTTCTTTGTCCATTCTCATCCATATCCGGGTCACTTTGGTAGAAAATCACCTCCTCATTCGAGAAATTCGATATAGAGAACGGCCATTGACCCTTAGCGTCCATCACATTGATGAACAAGGTGGCATTCTCCATCACGACACTCACCTTTAACAAGACATGGCCCACTCCTTGCTTTAGGATCTTCAAATGAACCTGTCCGATGTCGGCAATGTTGAATGGAGAACTCCACTGAGATTGAGCCCCAAAGAACTTAAGCATCAACTGTTTACAAGCACTACGTCTCAAATTATATAACGGAAGCAGTTGCCCAGCCTCAAGAACGGTCTCTCTGCTGGATCCAACCTCCATGAGTCTCACCAGTTCTTCAAGACAATTCCTAAGAACGAACCTTGGAGCAAATGTCACAACTTTGGTAAGTTTATACCTTCCTTGACCTTCAGTAATATGCATTCCAATACTCATTTCGGTCGTTCGAGTCATTGAGGTTCCGGAACCTCCAGCAGGAACTGCCAACTCCACTGCTTGTCCAATAGCATCTAAACCTATTGGTTTCGTGGGTCCACTGGCTCCAACTCTCAATATAGCTCTATTGGAACGGTCAGGTTTCTCGAATGAGAACATATTAGGTTTCTTAGTGGTGACTACTTCCCTTCCTTGGTCGTCTACGGTCTCTTCACTATCGGTTCCACTCGATTGCATCACATTATACTTCTCAGACAAGGTCAAGTCGGCTCCTGTACGGTTGACAATCAAATAAGGTGCATAGACACTGACTTTAAGACCTGCTCCAGAGTTTTGCGATCGAGTGTAATGAAGGTTGAGGAACAACTTCTGCCCATTAGCATGCTTGAGAAAGATTCTCGAATCCGGAGAGAAGTCGGAGCGACGAGGAGCATTGATAATTGCAAACTCGCTCTTTCCAAACCCACTTCCTTCTGGTTGCAAGCTGAGTAACAAAAGATTCTCCAATTTGACTACATGAGTTGGACTGACACTGCCACTTTTGACATAATTCTGCCAGTCCTTCTTACGGCCTTTATCATAAATTCTATACGAGACATCGAAGGGAAGAAGGTTCTCGATTTCGATAGGAGACGAGATAATCATGGTCATGTGAGGGTACACCAGAGTGAGAGGTTCAGATGAGTCGAAACGAGCTCCAACTTGGAAGAAGAATTCTGTCTGGTCTGAGAGATCCATTGGGAGACACACCATGGAAACTGAGCTAGCTCCGTTACCGGCACCTGTACCGGCAGTTGGTCCAGAAGCCTTACCCATCAATTCTCTCCAATTCACCCGATTATGTGACCATCTATATTCCTGTTCAAGTTGTGGTCTCAAAGCAAATGATCCAGAGTACACAGAATCGATTGGGACGGCTCTCTCTTCACCAGGACCAATCACTATCATGTCCTTATCCTCAGTTTCATCCACTTTCAAACAAACAGGAACAATTGTCTCATTCTTCACGGTGATAGTCGACCTCAATACCACTCTCTTTACCTTATCCTCTCCCAAAGTGACCTCACAACACATCCGGTTATGAACTCCCTCAATAGGTGGCTCCAATACAAACAATTCCTCCCCTTCTCCCTTCACTGAGACTCTCTCTACAGTGGAGTAGGGACTCTTAACCATTTGTACAGCCAATAGACCACCATCTCTATCCATCAGAAGACTTTCTCTGACGGTTCTCCAGTCTTCAAAATGCCAAGGGATGTCCTCGCCATCCCCGATCACCTTCAGACTACTTGGATCCCCGTCTATCCATACCTTCACATCATAACCGGTTTGGTTACTGATCCGATACGGAGTTTTCTCGTCTCTTGACTTCAACTCTTCTTCCTCGGCCGATAAAAGTCCAAACATATGCGAAATCAAGGCAATTGACCGGGCAGAAACCGATACTTGAGCAAGTTGTTGGGAAATCACTTCAAGTGCAAGAGTCTTACCACCTTCCAGTTCCTCCTCAGTCCTTCTCACTCTCAATTCTACTCCCCAAGGCTCAACCAAAGGTTCCCAACTGGAAGTCGAATAGTTGAACACGTTCATAGAAGACTTGATCTCGGTCCTGGCACTCAAGTCAGTCGACCAGTTCCGCAGTTCCACTGAGAACAGTCCAACATTCATATCAACCACAGGAAGCTCATAAACATCTCCAATAAGAACGAGACGGAACCCTTGGATATCGGCAATGAGATTCTCGTCTCTCACCACGACAGCCGGCTGGGTTTGATTATGAGATACCCTGGAAACACTCGAAACATTCGAGATGATAGTTGGGGCATATTGAGTGATTTTACGCTTGAATTCTTTAGTGAAAGTGTAAGGTTCGGCCTCGTCAGAGTCAGCTTGAGCTCCATTGTCTCCAGCTCCTCCATTTTCCCCAGCTGCCACCTCGTACATCTTCCCCAGCTTGTCAACGATCCTCATAATAAGCTGGACATCTCTCAAACTCAATCTCATAAGCAATGGGTCTACCGACAGCTCGATCTGAGTGAGCAAAGTCGACTCATCGGAGCCTCTAGAGTCAATTGTGAACGACAGAGAGAAATCGTCGATAATCCTGAGTCGATTATCTTCAAATTGGTCCATCTTACACAAATAAACCCCAATCTTATGAGCTGAGAGTGACATGATGTTCTGGGAAGTGACAAGAAGTTGCTCGGCCTTGAAAACAATGGCCTCTGAGTCAATAGCTGAAGGGTCAGCGACTAAGATGGCAGAAGAATTAACGATATTCACAGTAAATCCAAATGATGGCCCAGAATTACCTCTACCGTCATTCTTCCCACCACTTCTAACCACCTCAGATCCACTCCGAGCTCTGTTACTTTTCGCACCTTCAATTTTACTGGTTCCTACGTCTACAGTTCCTACATCTACGGCTACAGCACCCCCCTCACCTATCACGTTCTCATTCTTTCCAACCTCCTCCCAAACTACCATCACAAATGACCTCAATGCAAACAAATAATCCAAAGCTAAGATCATCTTAGGGCTATCCACCGATAACATCGCATAGCTGTGTCTCTTGTCACCCTCTCCCTCAGAATACACAGACAGCATGAACTGGTTCGAGTCATGTTCAATCTCAGGGATGATCTCCCCGAATTTGTTATCTTTGGAGGCTCTAATATCTTCTACTACGAAGGATTTGATATGGAGTTCGGCTTTGTAGTTGCCGTCTTGACGTAATTCGAGAGAAACACCAGCACCATTAAGTGAGAATCTGGAGAGTCCACGATCCGAGATGTCCAGGATATTAGAAGTGTCATTATAAAGAGTCATAGCAAGACGGGAAGCATCAAAAGAGAGTGACACCTTGATATGATCCGAAGGGATTTCTTCTGGAGTTTCAGGTGTCTGAACAAGATTAGAATTCGATGTTTCTCCGATCATTTCAACCTTATCCACTTCCATCAGATCGTCTCCCTCTTCTAATCCATTTTCTTCTCCTTCTCCACTGAATACTCTGCCTACACTTCTCATCAGCTCCATCAAATAAGCAGCCTGAAGTTCACTCAACGATATATCACTACCGTCGAGACTACCTTCGACCACCATTGTTGGCTGTCCCTCTACATAGCGATCTAAATACTCTACTCCAAAGGCCAAATTCAAGTCACTGATGATCTCAGACCTCTGTTCTACGTCTCCGTCGAATCTCATTACAGAAACTATACGAGTGGACCGGATTCCCAGCTCTAACATATTGACCAACCCTGAACCTCTTGGGTCAAACCTGTTAGAAACGTAAAACTCACCTAAATTGATCGTCATCTCATCATAAACCTGCCTTTCGGCATCTACGACTCTTGGGACTACTACAATTGGGGTTTCTACGACCACGTCAAAGTGCATCAGACCCGGATCTTCGATACTGTTGGTCAGTTGGTTCAATGCTGCTTGTCTGGCACTGTCATAAACTCCCTTCATCTGCTGGAATCTGCTCAAAAATCCAAAGATTTGAGAGAACAGTCCCTCGATGAAGTTCACCTTGACAGACCCGGCTCTCATACGGAACAGAGAGCTATATAGGTGCTGATTGGTGGCCTTATCGAAAGTTTCATACGCGAACTCCACTAAATCGTCACCGGCAATGCTTACAAGTTGTCTCATTTGAGACTGAACCGGTGTAGATTCGTTGATCTCGTCGTGTAAAGTGAAGGCTCCGAGCCTCATCTCGACTCTCATCTTTTCAGGCACTAAAAAGACATCTACGTCGGCTCTGGAGAGCCTAAGAGTGGCCAACTTGATCCCGTCATCGTTAAGAACCATCATTATGCCCTCCATTTTGACTCTCACATCGATTTTCTGAGGAGATTCAGCTAAATCGTCGTCAGAATTATGTCTAAGCAGGTCAGCAGCTGTTTCTGGAGGATTAGGATCGGTAAAAGTCGCTAAAATGAAGTCAAGAAGCGTCAAAAGAGACTTTCTCGTCACTATACACTTAATTGCAGCTACACTTATATCTATATCCTGGTCAAAAACCTCGATTTCGTCACCTTCGAACTCAACTACCCGTCGAGTTCTTTTATAGTGAAGATCAAGAAGCTGTTGGGACTTTTTACGAGGCGATTGGGACCCAAGACGACTCACATCGGTGGAAATAAGACGCAGGAACTCAGGATTGGAGCTGGTCTCGATATGATCCTCAATCGAGATATCTCCGAGGCACAAATCCAAGTCCATATCACCTGAAGTTTTACGGAACAAAAGGCTCAATTTACTACCTACAAGATCCACAAGTGGCTGCCAATCGTTCTCGTGCGGGTCAAGACATCTCGAGAGCGACAATTTGATCTCCAGAACATCAAATTTGAACTGGAAGAGGGTCTGGGAAGATAATTCCGCATTTGGAGGCAGAGAGTCAGAATTCTGAGCACTCTTTCGACTCTCGGTCTCCGAATCTGACTCAATTTCAAGCAGAGAATCATTATGAGGTGACTGTAATGATCTGAAAAGAGTTCCAGGAGCAGAAGATCCGTCCCTAGCAGTACTGTCGTTGTCCTCAAAGTTAGGAATAGCCTTCTCGATCAATTCCATCATAACTTTGTACTGATAATCGTTCAAAGCAGCCCGGAATCGGTCAATACTGGCTCCTACCTTGAATCTAGGAAGCTCCACAGCACTAGGAACAATGGACATCTCTAAGACGAATTTTATACTAAGATTATCTAAGATTAAGGCCGGCTTTTCAGCCTCAGAATGCAATTGCTCAATGGTAGACTTGATATCGGGTCCAATTAAGATCTGAGCATCGTCAAGATGGACATTGAATTTATCGTAAAGAAGAGAACTGAGAGATCCAAGTGGAGAAGAGGAGTCAGTTGGTGTTATGATGTTGGACTCGCTCAGCCCGCTCAGCCCGCTCTGCTCACTCGACGCGTTCGTGTCTTGCGCGCCATTCGCCCCACGCCCCTCCAGCGCATCTCGATCGGCTAAATCACTCACTACGCTTATATGACCAGCATCTAAAATAGCCACCGGAGAAGCCCAATCACTCGGATCAAGGGGGAGGATAATTAAAGGCAGTTGCAAATCCAATTTACAGTTAATCGTAGAATGTTGCTCGAGAGCATGTTGTAATCCAAGTCTAGTCTGATTCGTCAACCCCTCCAACGTAGACTCCGCCGCATTTAATATCAGCCCTACAGTATCAAGATGTATTTGAGGGGGTCTAAAGAATCTCGCCACATCCTCAATAAACCGAGGGTTATGAAAAATAGTCATCGATCTCAATTTAGCTGAAAGAGCCGAGTCCGCGCACTCATCAAGAGGGTTCTGCTCAAAGGCCACTTGGAAAAAAGGTTCCGAATTGCCGTGAGGGTGCGGGTACCCGAAGGAAGACGGCAGTTTCCTTTGTTTGCGAACGGGACTCTGCTCATCCAGTTTATGTTCGTCGATCATGTTGACGTCCACGTCCATTTCTTCCTCTTCTTCCTGGGGCTCCTCATGGACTCCCGAATGCATTTGCTCAACACTCACAATGTGCCTGTACAAGGTCGAGTCGGTCCCGTCTTCCACCTTGAACTCTTGCAATTGGAAACACAGAAGGAACGAATCGGGTCTTTGGAAGAATTGTAATGTACATCCTTCACTTACCACTTCGGCCAAGTTTTTATCTTGACCAGTCCTGCGAATAGCAAAGGATCCCTTCTTCAAGACGGCGGAAACCTCCAATTTCACAGTATCACGAGGCATATTGATAGCTTCTTCGATCGCTTTTTGATCATCATACTCAATAGCTTCGTAAAACTCTTTCCTTTGCTCTTCAGTCATCTGGATTTCTCCATCTGGAGCTTCTTGATCGCCTTCTTTGGCATGCACACCCCAACCCCAAGAAGAAAACCATCCATTTTGTTGTTGTTGCTGCTTCAGAGGAGCCGTAACAATGCTCTCCTTCTTGGTCTGGCTCCTGGCCAATGATCTGTAAAATCTGATATCATCGAAGGCGAGTTCCAGTTCCAACTGGTCCAATTCAGCTTGTTTCTCTGCAGATAATGGGTTGGTGGACGTAATTTTACTCTTCCAAAGCAGAATGTATGCTAATCTCTGATCTCTACGAGTCTTGAAATGTTCCCAACTCCATTTATAGTTACGTTCATGTACTTCGGAGAGCACACTTTGGGCCAGGTATCGGAACCATTCTCTAGGCAGTTCTTTGACCGATTTCTGGGGTCTGAACCGACGGAATTGACGAGTTTTCATGTACCAATGGAACTTGGATGCGGTCCAAAGCACATCTCGGTACTGATGACTATCTAAATCTACACTGAACTCCTCAAAAAAGAGCTCGGTCTTAAGGTGAGGATCTTCGGCTGTGGCCCCCAGCTTATTCAAAGTAAGATGACCAGTTCCCGACACAGGCTTCAACAAGAACTGAGCCGAAGAATTGTTAGGATCCGAATGATCGGCTATCGATTTCTCGAACCGACTGAGTAACTCGTCCCCATCTTCACTGTATATAGTCTCCAATTGAGTATTCCAATAAACTTCAAAAGAGCTCAATTTGAGCAACTTGTTGGTCTTTGAAGCCTGGCCAGAAATGAAAGTAGGGAGCCATGACTCATCTGTAGATACCAGAGATAACTCCTCTAATGTGAAACCAACCGAATATGGATATTCCGTGAACACCGACTCGTCTTCGTACCTCACATGAATGTTTTTAATTGTGACTTGTAAATTATCGACGATTTTGGTGATCAAATTCTCGGTGAAAGTCATATTTTTGGCCTCGTCAGCATCATTGCCATCATTACCATCAGGATTGGCCTTAGCCATAAGCTCTAAATCCTCAAGTTTCCGCTTTTTCACCGCCAATTCTCTCTCCTTCTCCTCTACTTCATCATATTCTGAGACGATAATGGGTGATGCAAGGAGATACAAGTCCTCAATGATCACTTTAACGGGCTTGGATTTCAAGTTCGACCATGGGATCTGAAGTGTCAATTGTCCAAGATGTCCAAATTTCACATCCAATGGCAATTTCAACCGATCAAGTGACTCTTTCTTCAATCTTAAGTTCTTCAACTTGACATCTCCGCTCCAGATACCGATATTCAATTGTTTTGGGTCGAAATTTTCCACATATGACCCAAGAATTCGGTTCAAGAGACCGGCTACAAGTGATTCCAACATCTTAGAACTTCAATTGACTCAATTATCACCTACAATTCGGTCTTGATATCGGGCTAGATATATCTCTTCTCGATGCTCCGCCCAGATTTTTTGTTTTCCCTACCGCGCTCCTGCCGCTTCCCCAGCTAGTCTCGGCCCAAAATCTTAGTCGATCCCTGTAAAAAAGTTGCTGGACGGTACCATCTGGTTGCTTTTTTCGTAGATTGCTGAGATGAGTCTGGTGATCAACTTTGAGTTTTGCACGACTTCAAAGGAAAATTGGGAAACCCTACACGACTATAAAGGGGGTAATCTCACTAACCCCTCAGATTTACGTTTCTACATCTCGAATATTCCTAACATGTATTTACATTCCCTAATTAGCCCTATCTAATCACGTCCAAATGGATTCTCGGTACTCATAGTCTCGGTATTGAGTGTCGATACCCCCTCATGAGTATTAATGGAGTTAATATCAGTCTCATTCTCACTGTCAGCGGCATGCTCGGTCTGGACAGTAGTACTGGTACGTTGCAGTTTTGATGTACGCTCACCATAACCAGATCTACGCTTTAATCTGATGTGGTTTCCGAAAATTCCTTCGGAATCACCACCCTTCTGTTGCTTTCTCAAATAGTATACTACTCCGAAGGCTACGAAGATCATCACCACTACAGGAACAACTACGGCAGGAGCGATGATCTTAACCTTCGAAGAAGAAGAAGACGAGCTTCCTTTGCTAGTTGAGTCTACTCCATTATCAGAAGGAACTCTGCTAATAGTGGTCTTGGCATCAGATTTAGACTTGATAACTCTAAGCTTAGGACCAGTCTTAGTTCCAACATGCTTGGCATCAGATCCAGGCGATACTAAAGGTGTGATGGTCAAATAGAAATAGCCATCGGTGTCACTCATTTTATAACTCGACAATACCTCTAATGGATAGTATCCGTTGTTGTTGTTGATATAATCAGATGTGAAAATAGGATCTTGGTCATCCTTGATTGGATAAGAGATCATCTGTAATCTAACTCTGGTGATATCAGTAGATCCCCAATATGTAGGATCCCAAGTGATCCAATAAGTCTCACCGACCAAAAATTCTGCACCTGCTTTGAGACAGAATGGATAACTGGAGTCATCATCGTCTGGAACTCTGTCTCCGAAACATCTCAACACCGGTGGGACTCCCGTAGCTTCTGGGTAGTCGGATTCTGTAGGAGTTGGGGAAGCAGAAGTAGTCGATGATCCGGAAACGGTAGGAGTCACTCCATATGGAATACCAGAACTATCCAAAGATACCCATGGAGTAGCAGAACTTGTGATCGGAGAAGCCGAGATTGTCACTCCATCAAGAACTGTAGGAGTCACTTTAAAAGCCACCCCACTAGATGTAGAAGTCCATATAGAATCGGTCAATACCAGCTGGTCTCTACGGACAAGTTTTGGGCCATCTGTAATGGTAGCAGGTGCACCTTGAACTCCCAAAGCACCCAAAACAGCTGCTAATACGATATTTTTATTGAAAATCATCTCAAATACTACGTAGATACTACTTTTAGCTCAACGTCAGTGGACGATGGCCTCATTATATACCCCCTATTTAAAAAAAAATGCCAATCCTTCGGAACCATTCTGAATCGTGGGCGTATCCCAACTTTCTTACCTCCCACAGTAGTCTTGATCAGCTCTCTAAATTGCTGACATCCGCTTCTTCCACTATTACTCCATTCTCCGAACGACTGTCGGAATCTCCGAACATTGCTCTATCGCCGTGTCCCCATCACCGCATCTACTCCGCTCGCTCAAATCCCCGATAATTCCCAGTAGGTTACGGCCACTGAAGAAAAACTGAGAGTGTAGCGATGAGGATGGACTCGGCGGAGACGAACTGAACTAAAAGCGTAAATGAGGTGCAGACAAAGTGTCTCCGATGGGGGCTAGGACTATTGAATGATCTGCTCAGAAAATAAGAATATCATTATTCGGTGGTTATTTAGAATATATGAGATATAGATGATGCGCAGGGGGAGGGGGTAAAGAGGGTGACAGTGGAGAGAGAGGGAAGGGTGAAATTGAAGATGGGGATAATCAAGACAAGGAGGAACAAGAAGGTTGTAAATCGTCTTGGCCAATACCTATCGTAAGGATAATAGTAAAGATATTTAGTTGAAACTTATCCAATACCCCTTAAATAAACCGTACACAGAACTGTACTCACCACCCCCTTAAAAATTATCATTTAGAAAAGAATACCGAATGTGAACCTATCCCTTTAATATAGCCCCTTTAATATAGCCCCCTCAGTTGAGCCCCTCAATTTACCCCTTAAGAAAATCAAATCTCACCCCTTAACTGCCCCTTGTTCCCCACAAAAAAACTCTACATTGTCTACACTACCTCTCATTCTATCTCCATTAAACTATACCTAATTCTTATAGCTTGGATCCAAGTAAGCCTCATATTGAACATCATTTTGTTGATCAGCGTAAAGTGATTCAGGGTCAGCGTTCATATGATAAGTATAAGCGGCTTCCTCGTGACCGATGATTTGCTTTATGTATCCGTTACCGGCACAAGCAGCATCGACAGCCAATTGCAGTTGGCAGGCTCTCTCAGTCAAAGAGAAAAGGTAAGCAGCCTCATCGACGGTTTGACCACAGGTGAGTAAACCATGGTTCTTCAAGATAGCTACTCTTCCCTTCTCTCCAAGAGCCCTGGCAATCAGTTCACCTTCTTCGGCCTCAAGAGCGACACCACCAAAATCATTGTAGACCGCCTGGGTACCATACAAGGTACAAGCGTCTTGGTTGATCATCTCTAATGGCTTGCCAAAAGCAGCCCAGGACTTACCGTAGATGGAATGAGCGTGACAAGCAGCATTGATGTCAGGTCTGGCCTCGTGAAGCAGCGAATGAATAGCAAATCCGGCAGCGTTGACTGGGGTCATGGATCCACCAATGACATTACCCTTCTTGTCAACCTGGACCAAGTCAGAAGCCTTGATCAACCCGAAATGCATACCCAACGGATTGATCCAGAAAGTGTCTGGGTCGACCGGGTCTCTGACAGAAATGTGTCCAGCACCACCTTCGGTGTAACCTTTTCTGGCAAAGATACGGTAAGCAGCAGCTGTATGTTCCAAAACCCATTGTCTCTTTTTGTATGGATCATCAAATTCCGGGATTTGGTGAGGGTGCAGACCTCCCTTAGAAATGTTATGGGATCCCTGCTCAGTAATTTTGTACCCTCTACCAGTAGTGGCAGAAACACTCTTAGGTGGGTTTGGGGCAGTAGTAGTGGTGGCAGTAGTAACCGAAGACATCTTCACAAATAAATAAATAACTTAAGTGGACTTTAAAGTTCAAAAACTATCCAATTTACGGGCTTCCCAAACTCTTATATATATAGTTCTAAGCCGGCACGATGCTTCAAAATACTCCGTCTGCTTCTCCTCCTCTTTTGTTAGTAAAACTTTTTCTTATCGAAGCGCATATTTCCTTATTGGGAATGAGGAGTGAGAAATGCCACTTAACAGCTTAATTAGGGAATAAGCGCGGCGCAACTATTAGCCCATCTCATCCGACAATCCAGAGCAATTTACAAATCCAACTCGGGACCCCAACCCACCATCTCAGCAAGTTACGGCTTTTACCATTAGCAATTTACAAATTACCCGCCCTAACCAAAGGCGAAAATCTGAAAAGGCCTCGCTGTAAAGTTTTAGATCTCACTAGCAAGATAAACACGTAGATTAACACGGTATATACATAATAATAATGGTCAGATCTACAGTTATTTTCCGTAATGATGGTATGTTGTTTTGAATCCCGGAGTTTGTTTCTCGAAATACTAACTATTTTTAGGTCTTCCGTTGTGTGGAAGTGTCGATGAGGACGAGTCGTCTCAGCTTCTGGCCCAAAAGAAGCAGATCAAGGTGCTTGTCTCGAAAATAGGAGCATCTTCGGCTCCAAAGCTGTCGATTGAGTCTGGAGATTTCACTATACACTACATGACAGTGGATTCGATCGTGTATTTTGTGATTTGTGACCTGTCGTTCCCACGTAAATTGCTGTTTTCGTATTTGGCAGAGGTATCTACAGAGTTCAATAACTCGCATGGAGCTGATCTGTTAAAACCATCCACTAGACCATACCAATTCTTATCCTTTGACTCCTTTTTATCGAAAACCAAGAAGATTTACCAAGATTCCAGACTGCAGTCCAACTTGGACAGATTAAACTACGAGTTAGAAGACGTGAAGAAAATCATGACTAAAAATATCGAAGACTTGTTATATAGAGGAGACTCATTGGATCAAATGAGTGATCTCAGTTTCAAATTGCGGGATGAGTCCAAGAAATACAGAAAGGCCACACAAAAAATCAATTTTGATCTTTTGCTTAGACAATATGCCCCTGTCGCATTCGTGTCATTACTCTTTGTATTCTTAATTTGGTACATTTTCTTAAGACGTTGAGTCTAATTTACCAATCCCCAATTTCCACAAATCGTGGTTTTCCCCAATCGCATATGTAATGTTTTTTGAAGCGTAACCTTTGTTCCCGAAAAATTGTAAGTTGTCTATTATTTCATCTAACAAGATCAGTTTCCCTGCAGCAATACCAAATCCAAGTCCCGGATGCGCAACATTCACTACATGGATGTGGAAATGGTAATATGAAGGTTGGTAGTGCACGAACAATTTGAGCTCATCTTGCAGAATCTTGTATTTTGCACTGGTCTCACGTTTCAAAGTAGCACTCAACGACTTCAAATACTCAATGTGACTCTGATTCAAATCTCTCACAGATGAGATATCCTCTCTCTTTACAATACATACAAGATATAATGACTCCATCGTAGTTTCATCCCATTTCATATCTGGAAGTAAGACAAAATCTTCATCTTTGTATACGATCTTATCAGCCTCGTAATTATTGAATAAGATGTTTCTAACCCATTGGATTCTATCACCCTTCATTGTAGCAATGTAAGGCTTCACTATCTTCTCGTACATCTCCGGAGTCTCTGTCACCATGTGGGTCTTTTGAGTATCATATTTACTGATATGCTTAGCAGTTGCAGGGTAAATAAGATTGATTTTACTTGATGGTGCCTTCTCAACAGAAGCTTTCAATACATTCATACCCCAATAATAAATATCATTACCGTTGATTTGGGAGATTTCCGTCACATTCTCCAAGAAACTCTCACCATCAAAATGGGTCTTCTCTAAGGAGATGACGGCATTTTGGTCATCGATGGTACCTAACGCGGCTATTGTTTTGGTCTGTGGATCAGACGAAAGGATACGTTCAAACTTGAACTTTGGAAATAACTCTTCTAATCTAGACATCTCAATTGTCACTTCTACCTACTCCTGGTGAATAGTCAACTCCCTTCATCTTCTATACGAGGATTAGACTTTTGCGCACTACCATTAAGAGATCTTAATTTAACCGGAAAATGATATTGTGCTCAGTAAATTTCAATTAATCGAAAATACACGACCTATATCTATCGAAACCTTCTGTTAGTTTGAAGAGTTATCGTTAGGTCAAATAGCACTCACTCAGACATCGGAATGAATAATATGAACTCGCCACTTCTTCGGACCGAGTCTTCAGTTCGTATGGGACCAACTCCCTCATCCAATTCACCTCTGCAATTCCCCCTGCAATCACCAAGCATTGGGACGCCTTATGTGGCTTCGACAACGGCTAATACGCCTGCTATTTCTCAATATCTGCAACAGCTGCTGCTGAGGAGGTATGCGAACGATGATATAGCGGTATTTCAACAGTTGGAAACGCTTGAACTGCTCTTGTCGGATGTCGGAAAGTCGATCAGTGGGTTCAAGAGCCCCGAATTCTCCAAAATCGAACAGTTGGTAAAGACAGTGGGAAATATAGACGACATAGTGGGTCAAATTAAAGATTCTACACAATTACAAAGGGACAAATCATTGAAAATCAACCAAACAAACATAGAATTGAGTCAGCTATTGAAAGATATCCTCTTGGAATTGAAGCAATACCGCAAAATGCTCTTGGATTTGCCCAAACTGGATTTGGTGTCTGGAGTGGAGCATGAAAAGACGGTGGTGAGTGCTGAAATGTTACTTGAATATGCTTTGAAATTATCCAAATTCTCAAAAATTCCTCGTAGCGTCGATATGAACATCACCCCTGCCAATTTCGTTTGGCCAGGTGAAGATTCCTTGAGAAGAGGAGTCTTAGCGATGGTATCGAATGACCCAGCTAAGTTCGTCGATTTGGAAGGTGAAACCGATGCCACTGCTGGCCTGCTGGGCCTGCTGGACACTAAGGAGGATGTAGACCACCATGACTCCGATGGTGACGACTTTAATGACTTTGAAGATGTCGATGTAGGTGTTAAGAAGAACGAAACTTCAAATGCTGTCGATGGATTAGACCTTTTCGACTCCGACGACGAGTAAGATAGTTCTGAAGTGATATATTACTTTTATTTATCATCTCAACGGTAATTCCTGCAACTCGTTGAGACATTTCTCTAATAATTCGCCATAAACCTGGCCATATTTGTGTTTGTCAGTAAACCAATCTTGGAACGTCTCACTCATCAAGTATTTGACCTTGTTGAAGAGTTTGAACTCAAATTTGATACAATTCTTGATTAAGAGAATCTTGTATAAGTTCTTGTTCAACTCCAAAATCTGTAAATTGATATAATTGTTCAACTTATCAAAGTCGGATCCTCTAATATCTGGTTTACGAAGCCATGACTGAAGCTTTTCATTTGCTTTAGTGATCCTTTGAATAATCACCAGATTGGATTTCTCACTTGTAACTTTATATAAAACAAGTCTATCCAACATACAATTGAATGCAAGAAGATAATCGTAGAATTTCTTGAAATTTTCCAAATGGGTCGAGCTAAGAGCTCCAATCTCATCGTTCTCCTTCTCTCTTTTCTTCAGAAAATACGTTGAAATCTTTGAGATTGTCGTGTTAATGATCCCCAAATTCTGACTTTCTTCCCTTTCAAACAGGAAGAGGGGTGATTGTTGACTGATATCTACCAATTTATCCATTTGGAAGATCTTTGGATCGTTTGCTAAGAAATTCTTCAAAATGACTTCGAATCTTTGTTCATCCATAGCCATTGCCAACTTTCTCTTCTCGAAACGTTCTACTAATAGTGTTAATTTCCCCCAAAGTTCGATACTCTTACCCAAATTTTGGTTCAATTTGTGGAAATTCGAAACGAAATTGGCCTGTTGAAGATCATTCTCTTCCCATATATTTTCAATATGCTTAAATACCAGGTTATTGGCTTTGATGATCTGTTCGGCAGAGTCAGATTCTTCAACTTCCTCATATTCTTCCTTAGGGGCATTATTATATCTCAACCGATATTTAATAGGCAACACAAATTTGACTCCATCGAATTCATCCCCCATATCAATCTTAGCAAACTTCTTCCAATTACTGAAATCATTTGGAACGGTCAAGAACATAATTACCAAGTTCTCCTTGTTCAAAATTGGATGCTTAATCAACTGGTTCAAGAACCTTTGCAATCCACGTCTTCTATTTTGTAAGAAAATCGTATTATTAGACGTAGTATTACCTACTTTTTCACGTTAGTAAATGACAACCTCTGAAATGGGTCTCTAGAACTAGATCAACATACCGTTAAATTTCTTAGGAGGCAATTCTGGGACTGCTCTGAAAGGATATTTCTTCAATAGCACCTCATATAACCAATAAAAGTCACTGTATCTACGTATAGCCTTGATATCTCCCTTGGAATTCCTTGCCGCATTCTTCGAATCTCCAAGGAAAGTGATATTATGAGTGATCAAATAGTTGATATGTTTGAAGACCAACCCTTCTTTCTCGGGGATCTCTTTGACTCTGATGAAAGACTTGTCAGATGAGTTATGGAACCCCAAAGGATCATATGAATTGGTCAATTCAATGTCCCAAATATTGTTATTCAATTCCTCGTCTTCATCATGAGTAGCATAGCCTGTAGAATGAGTATCTATTTCGGCGGTGAGTTCGGAATTGGCAAGAATCTGATCTTCTAACACTTCCGATCTTGAGAGACCTCCATGAGCTCCCAAGGGATCTTCATTCCCAAATATATTGGTCTCTGCCGTCTGTGTCTGTCCATTGTTGTTATCTGAGTCGTCATCACTTAGTTGCGTGGACCAAGGATGAGAGTCGGCATCGATTCTGAGCGAATTAAGTCTCGGTTCAGGGAGTTTCCAAGGATCCTCTTCGAGCTGAGGATCGGTGCTACCGAAAATACTACGCTCCATCCTCCAATGCCAATACCTCTTGAGCTTCGTTGTTGCTTCTAACTGAAGAGGATTTGAAAGGCAAGAATTAGATTTATTTATGTGCGCACACAGGGCATAAATTGCTAAATTATACAGCTTTATATAAAATTTCTGTAGATTTTCCGTGTTTTTCTGCCGATTTTGCCCTTTTTCTTGCCCTCTCTAGTCAACTATGCTTCTCTTCCTTAGCTCCACGGCTCTCTTCTCGAACAGCTTAAGCATAATCTCACTTATCTTCTTTGCAAACATCAGTGACACTTGGTTATAAAGCTGACTCTTGAAACTGTACTTCAAATTCAACCTTACTTCGCATTGTTTCTCGTTTAATTTGACGATATTCCACTCAGAGTAAAGCTCATCGAATAGGGTGTCGGTGATCGATTTAGACTATTAAGAATTGGTCAGTAAATGTCATTTCAAGGGGAAATATCTGCTTATACTTACTATCACTTGATCTGGAATTGTACAAATCAAATCACAAGTGAATTCTTCATCGAAATTCTGGAATCCTACACGGAATCCTCCTCTGTTGGGTTGCCCTGTCTTCTCATCGTAAGAATCTATAAAACTTCTAGTACAATAAGGAATGAATTCCTCGTATTTGGTGACATCCTTGATAATATCGTAGATCAATGCTTGAGGATGATTGAACTTTTTCTCTATTAAGTACTCTTGGTCATATTTAAAATCCGACTCTGTACGTTTCCTTGTATTTAACCCCGGAATATTCAAAAAAGTTCTCGACAATTGAGGTAAAGAAGTACATCCAAGTCTTGCACCGACACTTCTTGTCTCCACGACTCTCAAATGACTGCCAAATATCAACCCATACATCATTCTAACTCTATTATCAGTTTCTAAAACACTCTATATACACGGATATCCTTCTTAGATGTAATTTCCCCAACTTATTCGACCTGGTCCCCAACAACTCTTCTCCTTTCCTCCCTCCCCAATGGGATTTTTTTCCTTCTGCCCATCGCCCACCCAAGATCGAGCCCAAAAAATTTTTTATTTAGAAGGACCCTTTTCATAAGTTCTTGTGGAAGGTGTTGATCAGCAATTGGAAAGCACCACAAGATGCGCTACATCCAGGAACAGATTGCCGCATTATCCGAGGTATCGGGTCTCGACGAGAACTCGTTGAAGACATTGATATGCTTATTCACCTCGTTCCCATTGAATGCCATCTTTAAGAGAATCCCCGACTCAAAGTATGCTTTGAAGAACTTCTATATCATTGGGGTTTGTACGTTCTACATCACTGGTATTTTGGAGTTATACAGTGGTCTCCGTACTTTGATGCTATCATCAATGTTCACTTTCTTGATCACCAAGTACTACAAGTCTCCATTGATGCCTTGGATCAACCTTTTGTTCTTGATGGGTCATCTTGCTACTAACCATGCAATTGCTCAGTTCTTCAATGAGTATGATTCTTCAAAGATTGATATCACAGGTGCCCAGATGGTCTTAGTTATGAAATTGTCTGCTTTTGGTTGGTCTATTCATGATGGTCGCACTTATCACAAGAACAGAGATCTTTTCGAGAAGAACTTGAACACTTATCAAAAATCCAGAGCCATCTTGAAGCAACCAAATTTCATCAGTTTCATCAGTTACTGTTTCTACTATCCTGCTTTGTTGACAGGTCCAGCCTTTGACTATGCGGATTTCAGAAAATTCATCGTTACCGACTTATTCGATGATGTCCCAGAGTCCAAGAAACCTGGAAGACGTAGAAAGAGACTGATCCCAAAAAGTGGAAGAGTTGCTTTGAGAAAGGTTCTCCAAGGATTGGGTTGGGCTGCTTTAATGTTTGTCTTACAATCACATGTCTCTCCTGACTACTTCTTCACCGATGAATATCATAACAGATCCTTCTTGTTCAAGGTATACTACTTGTGGATTACTGGTCTTCTTTACAGATTGAAATACTATACTGTTTGGTTGATTGCCGAGGGAAGTTGTATCTTGGCCGGTATTGGATATAATGGATATGATGAAAAGAATGACAAGTTCTATTGGAACAGAGTTCAAAATATTGATCCATATCTGTTCGAGACCAGTCAGAATATTCATACTGGTTTGGAAGCCTGGAATATGAATACCAACAAATGGTTGAAAAATTACATTTATCTCAGAACTGTTACCAAGAGAGACCCAGTAACCAACAAACCTCAACCAGGATTCATTTCCACTTTCCTTACTTTTGCTACATCTGCTTTCTGGCACGGCACCAGACCTGGATATTACTTGAGTTTCATCACCGGAGCTTTCTTGCAAAGTTGCGGAAAGATTTACAGAAAGAATTTCAGACCCATATTCATCAGTCCAAAGGGAACAACTGTCTCTCCTTACAAGAAGTTGTATGATTTAGTTTGTTTCATTGTCACTCAATGTGCCTTTGCCTATATGGTACAACCATTCGTGATCTTGGATTTTGGAAGATCTTTACATGTCTGGAAACAAGAATACTTCTACGTTCACATTCTTGTTTTGGTGACTATTTTCGCATTTGACGGTCCATACGCCAAATTGATCAAGTCATTCATGAAGAAATTCCACTTGCAAGATGTTGCCGAGGAGAAGAAAGAACCTGTTGTTGCCCCAGTCTCTCCACTTCTCAAGCACCCTCAAGTCAATGCCTCTAAAGAATCCATTCCTGAATTTGATGATCCTGAAGAGTTAATTGCCACCAACGATGATCCAACTCTCGGATTACCAAGTACCGGTATCAGTGAAATTAGAAAGGAGTTCAACGAGGATATGGAAACTTTGGGAAAGACCAGAAGAGACTCTTTCTTGGATGATGATGAAAAGGCCAGGATCAGAAAGCTGTTCCAAAAGATGGGTGAAGATATGAAAACATATGTTGGATCTCCAGAGCCTGTGAAGAGAGAATGAATATAATAATACATTTATATAGCTTTATTGATGTAGAAATTGGGGGTTTATATATTGTGAGGGAGACGTAAAGGGGTAAAGGGGAAAAGGGGCTAAATGGCGCATAAAATGTTCCATGAGATTCTAAAAGGGGCTAAAAACTAAAGATAAAGGGGTAAATGGGCTAAAAGGGGCTAAAACGAAAGAGTAAAGGATAGGAATCACATGCTTAAAGAGGGGAACGTTTCCATGGTAACACCTAAAGGTCATCTACATTCCATCATATTCAAAGATATATTATGCT
Source organism: Nakazawaea peltata (assembly GCA_001599355.1). Taxonomy (NCBI): domain Eukaryota; kingdom Fungi; phylum Ascomycota; class Pichiomycetes; order Alaninales; family Pachysolenaceae; genus Nakazawaea; species Nakazawaea peltata. The sequence continues at coordinate 802,413 of BCGQ01000005.1, forward strand.
ATATTTAACTAACCTTCTTAGAAGTATTGGTGAATCCAACACCCTTGACAGTGGCCAACAATCCATTTTCATCTCCGTCTTCGGTGTCCTTGAAATAAACCTCGGTACCAAACACCAGTTTAATATCCCTTAACAGATAAACCAACGACTCATCGATTTGGGATTTATGCAATCTTAATCTTCCAATATCCTCCTTTCCAATACACATGTAAACCAAAGCAATCAACAATTGGTTCCGAGCACAACACAGACTGTTTTGAACTTCTTCCATCAACTTGACACAACAGTTCATAGCAACATCTTCAGGTAACTCACCAGCTAAACCGATTTCCTCGGTGACAAATCTCCAATTATGTTTCTTACTTTCGGCCACCAATGCAATACCGAAACCTGGACTCTTACCGGAGTTTTCTCCCCTCCAGACATCTGCTGTGATATTAACCTCACAGCCTAAAGTCTTGAAATACGACCTCAGTTGGTCGATCATTCTGTTGGCTATGGAAGGTGACACTCTTGTACAGTACGATATTCCTCTGATAGCACTAATATGTGGGATGTCCAAAGCATGCAAAGTAAGCGGGGAAGATAACAAAGTATTACACATCAAATGCACTTCTCCTCCACCTAATGGAGGGGCACCCCTTTTCAAAGTATGAATAGTGCACTCTCTGACACCAAACTTCTCCAACATTGGAAGAATCCCCCATTTTAATGCCTCAACACCTGCATCAGTCTTGGATGATGTGATACCCTTGAATATAATACTGAACTTCTTCTTACTGAATGGTGCCAAATATAACATCGACTCAAGGAAGTACCCTACAGGTTTGGAGTCTGGACAGTTATGAACCAAATTTCCTCCTATTATGATACCCGGTCTGAATATGATAGTAGTACCAGTATAAGAGATCTCGATGGAAGAACCATTTGTCACACTCTCCAATAACCTCAAGAATGAGACTTCATAATCTTTTAAACCTGGATTCAAGTCATCGGACCGGATCTTTTCGATCTTAATTGCTTTTCCAGAAAGTGTAGCCAACACCAACCTTAATCTAAAGTTACGATGACCTTGGAACGTCACTATTCCATTTCCTTGTCTTGACATCTCTCCGCTGATCCGATATAATCCTATTTACTCAAGGTCTTCTCCTTCCCTCTTCTGTATCTTCTCCTTCTGGAGAAAAAAATTTTTATGTAGGTAAAATTTTTTCTCCAAATCGCGAAAAACTGAGCGAAAAATGGAGAAAAATCGTGAGCGAGGGGAAGAGAACAAAAAGACAAAGACACACCAGTTGTTGAAGGCAATAAGGCAACGACAAGGGAGCATTGTGGGCAGCATATATCGTGATAGATAAGACAATCGATACTGTTGCAACATGGACCCTGCTTTAAACGATATCGATCTCGATATCGACATCAATAATATGACTTTGCCCGACACCAACGGTAATGATTTTACAGTGCCGGATATCGATTTGGACAACCTTCTTCTGACTGGCGATGATATGGTACTGGAAGGTCTGTCGGGTGGCAATATTGACAATTTGGATGATACTTTGAACGCAGTATTTGATGATTTGCCTTTACCGGATGGTGCGAGCGATTTATCCTTACCGCCATCTAATGGAGCTTCGGCGGTTAATTCGGTACTGCCTTCGACAGTGGGTACACCAGGTGAATCTGGAGTACAAATGAAGAGGAAACCGTCTGCACTGAGTTTACAATCGACTATTAAGACCCAAAAGCCTAAGAAACTGAAGCCTCCTACTAAGAAAGAATTAAAAGCTGCGGCTGTAGCGGCTGGAGCTTCTGGAACAGCAACTCCTGCTGGGTTTGCTACTCCTAGTGGCCTTGGTTCCGTGTCTACGACATCTTTGACCGGTTTAGCTACACCTCAGACATCTACATTCCGTGCTATGCCTCAACCTCCTCAACAAACTCTGCCACAACCACCCAAAGAGAAGGGAGAAGACCCAGATAAATTGAGTGATGCTGTTTTCGCTGCGGGAATCGATTTAAAAGCTGAAGAATCTTTACTTCTGATTGCTAACCAAAACAAGATCAATACTATGACGACACTGGGTGGTATGACACCTCAGAAATTACTGGACCTCAAGCAATGTGGTGGATTTATGAACAGAGTAATCCGTGCGAACTCTCTCAGGCAATTGGATGTATCACGAGTTGAGATTGTAGAACTTATGCTGTTGGCATGCGATGATTTCATGAAGGATATCATAACTAATTCTGTAGTATATTCACGTCATAGAAGAAGACCTATAAAATCTAAGGTTAAATCGTCATCTACTCAGAGAAGTGAGATTTCCAGAGCCTTGAGAGATTTGGCAGTTAAAGAGAAAGAGGCGGAAGAAAAAAGAATGAAGAAGAGAATTGCGTTAGGAATGGATTCGGGTGATGATAAGGGCGAGAAAGCGGGTGTGGAGGAAAGTTTACACCGTGCGGCCAATGCGACTGCAGCAATGATGATGGCTGGACCGAAGAAGAAAAAATATAGTTGGATGACAGGGTCTTCAAACTCGTCCTCGGGAGCTCCAGATGAGACTAGTGGATCTTCTAATGCGGCTGTAGCTCTGAGGGGTGATACTGGTATCAGATATAGAGAAGCTAGAGAGGAGCCGGGTATTGTATTGAGGGATGTTGTTGCTGCTTTGGAGTCTAAACGTATTGGTGTTGATCGGACACTTACTAAGGCATATTCAAAATTGTAAATTAGTTATGAATGATGAGATGTAGGAGAGTAGATCAAGTAATTATAGGGATGAGCAGTTGGAGTATCAGGTAGATCGAGTCTCAGTAGGCGAAGGACCGGCCCATAGATCATCTCAGTAAGATCAAATCTGCAGATGAAATTATTTCCTAATATAGTAATTCCCTCTAAAGTAATCAAAATCCATTCTTAGAATTCCCCCATTAAGTACCTTCCTCTTTAAGTAATTACCCTTTGTTTACCCACGCGAAAACAAATCATTTCAAATCTAAACCAAAACAAGCCCAATCACTTCACTACAACTCCTCACCTAAAAAGGTTAACAATGGATTTCAATCTTTCTGAGTCTCTCACAGCGTTTCAAGATGCTGATAAAGCATCCTTTGAAGTCTCAGATCCAGAAAGATACCTCCAAACAGTAACCGACGCCCTCGCGGTATCGTGTGAATCAATTGGAAGAGATGAGATCTTCGAGAGTATTCAAGACTTAGTTCATTGTTTTCCGAAGCTTAACGCGAAAACTCAAAGGGCGCTTGGGTATTTGATCTCGTCTTCGACTATGAATATCGCCCAAAACGCCATTCACCTCCTTGAAGATGGTGATCATGACACTTTCCCAGCCTATAAAAAATACTTGGAATTGTATGGCTACTTGGTGTATTGTTATCTTGACTATTTACGTGAACAAGACTATAGTGTGATGAGCAAGACCAAGAAACAGATTGACAAGAAGTCCTTGGAGAGTTTCCAGAATCATTGTCTGCAAATTGAAACCGCCATGGAGGCCATCTCTAAAGTGTTCCAAATCAAGCTCTCCAGGTTCTTCGTCACCACTCCAGAACGTGATTTGTTCGTCAGTTTGTTCACTAGACCTATCTGGGGATTAATGGAGAGTAAAGAAAGAATGAGAGCTCCAGGTGTCAAACTCTTGATGTTCAAATGTATTTGTGAGCTGGTCAAATTCCATGGCCATGCTTCAGTTGCCCAAAGCTCGATCGTATCCAATTTGACCTTTTTTGAGCATCTTAATAGTCCATTAGCTGAGTTGCTCGCCTCTTTAGCCGATAATTATGATTATAGTCAGTTGACAGATGAGGTTCTCCGTGAACTTTCTAATAAAGATTTCGATCCAAATGATGCTACAGGTCCTAAATCCGTGGCTACTTTCTTGTCGAAATTATCAGAATTACAACCTAGGATCGTTATGAAACAGATGACTCTTATTGCTCAATTCTTGGATAATGGTTCCTCTTCATTAAGATGTGCTGTCATCGAAGTATGTGGAAATATCGTTCTCAATATGTGTAATGAGGATGAATTATTTGAGATTCATAAGAACAATTTGGATAAATTGATTGCTTTGTTAGAGCAAAGATTGTTAGATCAAAGTCATTATGCCAGAGCTAAATCATTACAGTCGTTGATCTCATTATGTGACTCTAAAAGATCTATTTTGAAACAACATCGGGCTGTTTTCACTGAGTTGGCAGTAAGATCTCTTGAAGACAAGAGTTCTCACGTTAGAAGATACGCTATTAAGCTTTTGAGTAAATTGATATTGACACATCCATTCTCTCTGATGCATGGATCTCAATTGAATAGTGTAGTATGGGGGAAGAGATTGGAGGAGGCTGAATTGCAATTGGAGGAATTGGATCCTAGTTATAAAGAGATGAGAAGGTTACAGGCGGAGCAGGAGAGAAATGTAGATGAGATGGACATTGATGAAGAGGTTGAGGGCGCTGAGCCTGAGGCTGATGAAGAAGGCGAAGTCGATGCTGCGGAAACTGATGCTGCCGATGCCGATGCTGATGATGCCGATGCCGATGCTGATGCTGAACCTGAACTATCTCTTCTCCAATCTGACCTGATCCATAAAGACCAAGAAACCTTAAACAACATCGCCAAACTCAAATTGACCATCCAATACTACATCGAAGCTATCACCTTCATTACCGAAGTTGAAAAAGGTGTCAAAATAGCATCACAATTGTTATACTCCAAGAACAAAACAGATGTCATCGAGACTATGGAATTCTTTGTCATTGCTGATGCTTTCGATATCCAAGGGAAAGATCTCGGTATCCGTCGTATGCTTCATCTTGTTTGGATGAAGAATGGTAATGATGAAGGTGATAATATCCCAAAGAAATTAGTCGAGTGTTACTGCCAATTGTTCTTGACGGCCCCATCAAATGTTTCAATGGAACAGTCAGCTGCTTACGTAGCCAAGAATTTATGTAAGTTGACGTTTGATTCCTCAGTTGCTGAGCTCGCCTCCTTAGAAAGATTAGTAGGAATGATGTATGAAGACGACTTGATCAATGAGCTTGTGGTGAAAGTTTTATGGCAAATTTATAGTTTCGAATGCCCTTCAGATGCTGATGACCATTCTAAAGCTCAACATTCCAAACAGAGACTCGGTTCAATCATCATTTTAGGTATGGTTGGATTAGCTGATCATGAAGTGATCATGAAAGGGTTAGATTTACTTCTTAACGTAGGTTTAGGAGCTGTTGGACGTGAGAATTTGATTCTTAATCGTTATTCATGTATCGCTTTACAAAGGATTGTACCATCATCCAAACTGAAAGCCAGCTTGGAAACAGTAAAAATCCCTAGAGAAAAAGATATTCTCGATAAATTATCACTGGTTACCTTATTTTATACGGAAGATAACGAATGGTATGGAATTTCTGAAGAAGCAATTAATGCTATTTACCGAATTTCTGAACATCCAGATCAATTATGCACTCAAATTATTAAACAAAAAACTTCCGAAGTGTTTTCTCCATCTGATAGCTCCACGGAGAAATCTGACGTTGCCCAATTGTCTCAACTCCTCTTTATAGTAGGTCATGTTGCTATTAAAACTTTAGTCCATTTAGAGAAATTAGAGGCTGAATTCAAGAACAAAAAACATCTTGCAGAACAAGCCAAGAATAATAATGACGAAAAAGATAAGGGAGCAGAACAAAAGAATGAGTTAGAAATGATTGGGGGTACTTCGGAAGATGATTTTGCCGATGCAGTTCATATCATCAAAGAACAAGAGTTATTATACAGTGAGAACTCATTACTTTCGAGATTCAAAGACGTAGTCAAAGTGATTTGTTCCAATAACGTTCAATATGATGACCCAATTTTGCAGAGATCTGCTACTCTTTGTTTATCAAAATTGATGTTAATCTCATCAAGATATTGTGAAGAAAATTTACCACTTTTGATCACGATAATGGAAAAATCAAAAGATCCAATCATCAGAAGTAATGCCGTTTTGGCTCTTGGAGATATGGCAGTAGTATTTAATAATTTAGTAGATGCAAACACCGACTATTTGTACCGTCGTCTCAATGATGACAATATAATGGTACAAAGAACCTGTTTAATGACTATTACTTTCTTGATTTTGGCAGGCCAAGTCAAGGTCAAGGGACAATTATCTCAAATGGCTAAATGTTTGGAACATAAAGATCAAAATATCAGTGATATGTGTAAAATGTTCTTTACCGAATTGGCTACTAAAGATAATGCTATTTATAACTCTTTCATCGATTTGTTCTCTGGATTATCGAATGATGATGAGTTGCAAGAGGCTCAATTCAATAGAATTGTCAAGTTTGTCGTAGGATTTATCGAGAGTGATAAGCATGTCAAACAATTGACTTCGAAATTGTTACAAAGATTGACCAATTCTAAGAACGAGAAGGAATGGAATAATGTTGCTTTTGTATTGAATACTTTACCTATTAAGGATGAGTTACTGGAGGAAGTGAAGGGTGTTCTTGAGGAAGGATTTAAGATGGTTAGTGTTTGAGTAGAGTAATATAGTTTATGAAGTGTATTAGGGATACAGTGATAGTAATCAGCTTTTAGTAGGATGCTCTTAGCGTATGAGTATTCAGGTAGTAAATGACTCATCGTAGTTAGCCGTAGTAATATTGACTCACTGTAGTTAATCATTGTTGTAGTGACTCATTGCTTTGACTCATTCACTACACTTACCGTCTCTACCATTGCCCACCTTCTCCAAATCATACCATTTAACCCCCGGATACTACTCATCTGCATCTTCCCCTTCATTTTTCCACAGTAATTCCTAGGAAGAAGGGTGAAAATATCCGATGAAAAATCGTCTGATAAGAAACGCAGATAAGACCTTTATAAATAGGGAAGTAGAGTAGATTGTAAAAAACCACCCACCCAATAATCATCTACACTATCAATTGAAATGTCCGAAACTCACGTCGTTATCGGTGCCGGTATTGTCGGTTTATACACGGTCTACTCCCTTGTAGAGAAGGGAGTTCCAGCCTCCAAAATCACAGTCAAAGCTCAGTATCTCCCAATGGATCACTCCACTTATTACACTTCACCATGGGCTGGAGGAAACTTCTCGTGTATTTCTCCATCTGATGAAGCTGCTTTGAGACATGACAAGTTCACCTACACTTCGTTATCACAAATCTATCGGAAATTGGGACTGGATCCAGAGAATGGTCTCACCATGTACCCAAGTACCGAGTATTGGGACTTTGACCCAGAACCACTGAAGATCGCGTCTCTTAAGAGTTATCTTCATGATTTCAAAGAGATTCCAAAGGAAGAGTTGCTTGAAGGAACTAAATATGGAGTCAACTACATGACATGGAATTTCAACTGCCCAATCTTTTTATCCAACTTCAAGAAATACTTGGAATCATTAGGAGTGACATTCCAAAGAGTCACCTTAACTCATATCTCTCAACTGTTCAAGAGTTCTAATACCAAATATGTGTTCAATTGTACTGGTATTGGGGCCCGTAAGTTAGGTGGTGTAGAAGATACCAAAATGTACCCTACCCGTGGACAAGTGGTGGTGATCAGAGCTCCTCATGTCAGATATAATATGATTAGATGGGGAACAGATTACGCCACCTATATCATTCCTAGACCAGGTAGAGCCAATGAGCTTGTCTTAGGAGGTTTCATTCAGAAGGATAACTGGACTGGAGACACTTTCAACTATGAAACCGATGATATCTTGAAGAGAACTACTGAGCTTTTGCCTCAAATCTTAGACAAACCATTAGAGATAATTAGAGTGGCTGCTGGGTTGAGACCTTCAAGACATGGTGGTGTTAGAATTGAGAAAGAGATTGTAGAGGATGGTAAGGTTGTGATTCATAACTACGGAGCTTCGGGCTACGGGTATCAGGCAGGATTTGGTATGGCTAATGATGCTACAGATTTACTTCTTAGTGAGATTTCTATGAGACTGAAATTGTAAGCAGATAGACAGGCAAACATACACGCAATGGTATTTTTCGTGACATGAATAAACTTTTTCTTCGTTGTGAAGTCATTCTAATTGATCTTGTAAGGAAGGAAGTGACGCAATCGACGCACCACAACAATAATATTTTCTTTAATTGTGTAATATTCTAATTGATAATTGATAATTGATAATTTGTAATTTCTAGTTCTGTGTGCGTTAATTGATAAGGTGATACGGTAGGGTATAGGGGTAGGGGTAGGGGTAAGGGTAGGGATGGGAAAATAAATGAAAGGGGTGGAGGGCTGGAGGGCTGGAGGGATGGTGATAGTGATCTATATATTCGTATCTACAATTGATGGTAATACAATAATAAGATTAGTAGTAAAGGTCTTACAGAGGCACCAATATTTCTTTACCCGTGCCACCCCACATCCACTCCTTCTTAATCCCACCCACCATTTAATCCCACCTCTTTTTCTTGTTTCACCCCTTTTAGATTTTTTATCCTTTTTACCTTTTTCTCTCTTCTCACCTTTTCACCCCTTTTCTCCTTCTGCTTTACCCTTTTCTCCTTTTCTGCTTGCCTCTCCTTTCTCCTTTCTCCTTTCTCCTTTTTCCTTTTTCCTTCCCCTTCTACCTCTCCTTTTCCCTACATTTTCGTTCCTTTTCTTCCCCCTTTAATTTCCGTCTCCAAATTTTCCCTCTCTTCTCTCCGGATCGTGCAAAAATCAAATTTTTTAAATCGATCCATCTCTCAATTCACAAATCAACACTTCAATCATAGAGCGCTGGACGCCATACTGAGATCCAAATCTCCACCCTTCCACATTACACTGTCATTGGATCGTGATAATGTCGCTCAATACCGCTAATTCCGGCGCTAACTCAAGCGCCATAACTAGCGCCAATACCGCCATCACCGCCCCTACAAACGTGCCCAAACAATCTTCACGTACCAAATTACTTCATCACGTCACCGAAGAACTCTCAAAAATAGAGTCCCTCCCGATAGATGAGCGCGAGCTCAACTTGCTGGACATGAACATAGTCTCAATACCACTGGAAGTAATAGAACTTCTCAGAGATAACGTATCGAAGCTTTTATTACACAGTAATTTGATCCCTCAGATCCCCAATTTCTTCAACCAATTGACCACTTTGAAGTATCTCGACTTGCATGCGAATAGACTCACCGAGTTCCCGCAACTGATCTGCCATCTTACCGGCTTGGAAGTATTGGATCTTAGTGGGAATCAGATCAAAAAACTCTCCCTCAATTTGGGTAATATGACAAATTTACAGCTCTTGAACATCAAAGATAACAAAATTGAGTACTTGCCATCTTCAATTTTGGAGCTCTCCAATTTGAAAGTGTTAGAATTGGGTGAAAATCCATTGATTCAGCCCTCTTTACAACAAATTTCAGAATTTAAGAAGAGTTCTAAAGATTGGATCGAGAAATTGAAGATTTATTTGCATGAAAACGGGAAAAGTATAGACAAGAAGATTCAGGAGGTTGATCGTAATAACTCTGTCGATCACCATATCTCCAGTAAAGCTGCTAAACGGATGGGTTTCATCGTCAATAAGAAACCTTCACAGGGATCCATTCCTTCTACTGAGGAAGAGATCCGGTCACTGCTGCAATTGCAGATGGAAAACAACAACAAAAACTTACACCAACATTCCTTATCACAGCCAGATTTAATGAAGCCCAATAATACTTCACCAATCACACCTTTAACTGGTACCAGACTGAGATCAAGAGCTCTGACTGTATCACTCAGAGAAGGAGCTCAAAGTGCGGCCGATATTCCCGTCCTTCTTCCGCCAATGGAAGAGGTCAAAGAGGAATCGGAACAACGTAGTTCTGCTTATTTCAAGAGACTCTCTGTCTTACCAGAGGTTAAGAAACCAAAGGATGCCACTATCATTGGAGTCTCCCGTAAATTATTGTACATTTTCACCCAATTGCACTCGAATGTGAACAAAATCACCATGTTCTGTTCCAACAAAAAGGTTTCCATGCAAATTAACAGTCATCTTTCATCACTGAGAGAAACAATTGACCAGTTTATTGAGGTTTTAGAAGAATTGGAGAGAGTTAAACCGGCTGAAAAATCCGTAGACAAACTCGTTCATTACATTTCGGATTCTTTGACAATCTACAAATCATTAATGAAGTATTTCCAAGAGAATCTGAGTGAATTTTTCAGTAATGTCGACGTGTGTTTCATCAGGTCTCTTTATTTGAATATGTTTGGTTCATTTATGGAGTTATTTAATGCCTCCAAAATCTTGTATCCTGATTTGACGGTATCTCCAACGGAACAAAAGCTCGTGAGGGGGTCTGTTGCCGAATCTTCAAGCTCAAATATCGCTTCAATAATGACACTGACTCAATCTCATCTTCCGCCACTGCCAATATCTCATAATCCAAGCTCCGGTCAACCTAACTTACGTATCGATACCGCTATGCTGCAACAACTGATGGGACAAGGAGGTGCTCCGATTATCCAATCGGCTCAACAACCTCCAACTCAAGTCAGCGATGAAAGATTGTTGGAAAGTGTTTATAATGCTACATCAGCAGCTCAAATTGTTTTCAGTCAGTTGACTAATGCTATTAATAAGACAGCTTGGCATAATGTGGCACAACAAGAGCAACAGCAACAGCAACAACAGACCTCTGGAGGGGCGGAAACTGATCCAAATGATCCAAACATCTCTGATAATGCTTCTTCCACTACAGCATCGTCTATCAACTCCACAATGACTGCCTCTACAGCTGCTACCGACCTGAGCTCCACCGCCTCCAAAGAAATTGTGACCACCAAGGTCAAAGAACTTACAAGCATTTGTGTCAGTGCCATTGAAAGTACGAAGACCCTCAAAAACTCCCTCCACATAGTAAGCACCACTATCCCCCAACAACAAGATAAGCTCAAGTTCTATAAAGATACCAATCTGTTCTTGAAATCGATCATCAATATCTTGAATACGACCAAACTGTCCATCAAAGATTTACCGATCTTGAACGAATTGAGACCAAGTTTACTGCTGTTGACCAAACTGACAAAGGATGTCACTATCATGTTGGAAAGTAGCACTTTCAAAGCGGTTTATATAAGTCTGCATCAACTGCCACAGACTCTGCCTTTACAATCGTCACAATCTCAAGCGCAATTACCCGAAGATCATCATTACCATCCTTCACTACCTCAGTCTGCAGTTACTTCCCATCCCCCTCCATTATCGTCGATTCCATCCTTTGCACTGTTCCCGTCGTTCCATCACCAACATAATACACCGTCATCGATTGCGGCAGGTCTTCCTCCGGTGACTACACCACTTGTAGCACTGCTTGGAAATGCTCAACTGCAACTGGTTATGCCATCGGGGACTCCATCACAACAGCTGCCTGGTACTAGTCCAATTAACTCGGTTCATAATATCCAACCTAACCCATTTGATGCTGTGTTCGCAAAGACTAATGATGATAAACATCATACCAATACATAAGCATAAGAAACCTCATTCATTAAATAAATGTAGTTCGTGTCTCTGCCTACCTCTACCTACCTCTACCTACCTACACTTCTGTCTATCATCATGCTATTTATTTACAAGTTATATCTTAAAAAACTCAGAAGGATGCTTGAAAATCTTATTCTGAGTAAAATCACCAGCAAGTTCATAATCCAAAGGCAATTGCTTCGAATATGCAACCTTGCTTTCTAAATGAGTCTTAACAAGGTCGGCCAATCCCTCAATAAACGTCTCGTTTCCATTCAAAGAGTCCAGTCTCTTGACAGTTTCTGGATTATCAAGCATATCTTTCAATTCGATATCCAATTCATGTAACGTCTCGATATGATCCGATGTGAACAGTACTGGAACTAAAATGATACCTGGGTAATTCTTCTTGTTCAAGAATGGGACGATTTTATCGGTCTGACCACCAAGCCACAGCTTAGGTCCCACTTGTGATTGCCATGTCAAACGGTATGGGTTCGAGAAATTCATCTCTTCCATAGTGGAATAAACTGTCAGAGCAACTTCAGCCGGGTACAGATCTCCTCTGTTGACGATGTCCATAGGAAGAGAATGAGCACTGAATACAATGGCAACATCATTTCTGATCTCCAGTGGGAATTCTTGTAATTTCAGGTTGATTAACTCCAGAAACAGCTTGGAGAGTTTTGGGTTCTTAGGCCATCTATCAATAATGGACCATTTGATCGTTCCCTTTGGATCCAACTCGAGAGCCTGTCTATATAATTCGTTAATGGAGGAACCGGTGGTGGAGTAACTGAACTGTGGGTATTGAGAAAACAGAACGGCCCTCTTCACACCATCGTCTAACATCTTCTGTAAAGTATGCTCGGTAAGTGGATTAGCGTATCTGAACATGACATATGGTTTGTGAGGAGCCGTCTCAGGGCTGGAAATATCCAATTTTTCACATACTTTTTGCAGTTGGTACTCTGACCAATATCTAATAGGCGAACCACCTCCAATCTCGCTATAATGTTTCTCAATGGTAGGTGTTCTTCTTCTGGCAATGAATTTCAGTATAATGTTTTGGAATTTCCCAAACTGAATCAAATCGTTATCACTGAATAACCTAAGTAAAAAATCATAAGTTTCCGGAACGGTAGAAGGACCGCCCATATTCATAAACACCACTCCGGTTGGAGACCGCAGTGCTTGGAATCTCCCGGCTCCCGTAGAGAATAATCTCACACTTCTGCCTATTCTTATCGTGTTCATCCTATATACTCTTCTAGATATCCGGATCTTCTAGCTATCTCCTAGCTATCCCGATCTCTTCTTGTTCTACACTAGTTTTTCCTCGAGAAAATTTTTTTACTTTTTCCGCTCACTATATATAATTTTATAGTAGGGGGTTAAACGAGAGGTTTTTAGGCTTGCTATGCAGAGTTAGGTGGATTAGGGGAGTCATGTAGAGTGCATCGGGAGCAATTGAGTTGGGATGACGAGAATAGGTGGCGATTTGCAGATCCTTTGAGTGCAATCTGCATAAAAACGTTATACATTAGTCGAGGCTTACCCGATTATTCAGCTCAATATTACTATTTGTCATATTGTTATTGGCTAGATTAACTAGGACAGATTAGGCGCAATAGGCGCGAAGATCTGATGAGATTAATAGGGAAATAAATAAAGTTAAGTAGGGATTAGCTAGAAACGTAGGGTATGGATGGAAGGGGATTGTGTTGAAGTCTTTCTCTTTCTACACTTTCCTGTTGCTAATCACCTCTTGCTACTCACATCTTCTCATCCTTTCATTCTCCTCACTCTTTTCATTCTTATCCCGCTTTTCATTCTTCTCCCGCTTCTTCCACCCCTCCAGCCTCACCCGAACCGTTTTGCTGTCTGTGCGCGGCGCGCGCTTCCCTTTCCCTCTTCTTTCCTCGATCTCACTAAATCTCACTATGCATATCTATCTCAGCAATTTACGATTTTCCATTTTAAAGTCGTGCGTTAATTCCCAACCACCCATCTTCACAACAACACTGTTTACCTCTCAATAACTCCCTACATCTCCCCAAAATGTCATTCGAAATTGATTGGGATAAGATCACAAGCGATGCCCGTCTCAACTCACAGATTCGTGATCTCATGAATGATCATATTCAAAATCTTTCCCTCCCCTCATATCTCAGTCAGTTAAGTGTCACCAACTTTTCTTTGGGCCCGGTCCCACCTGAGATCACTATCCGACATATAGGTAATCCATTTGACGAGTTCTATCGACCAGATGTGATAAATGAGCGCCGTTCCACCCCAACGTTAGATGCATACATGGCCAACCATGATAATACAATCAAAAAGAGTGATTCAGACATCCAATTCACAGTGGAGCTCAATTTCCAGAGCGAGTTGTACATTGAGATGGAGACTAACTTACTTTTAAACTATCCTTCGGCCAATTTCATATCATTGCCGATCAAATTGAAGTTCACAGGGTTGGCAATCCATTCCTTACTGGCAATGTCCATGATAGGTAAGAAATTTTACCTCTCTTTCTTATACGATATAGATGATGATGAGCAGCTGCAAGCTCAGGGCCCACCACAATCGCTGACTCTTCCTCCAAATGAAGATCTCTTCCCTTCAGCAACTAGCAGATCTAATTCATATATGGGATCTGTGCCGCTTAATTATAGTGCCCCGTTGCTGAACTTTTCCTCGGCACCTTTATCAGCTAACTCCTCTTCTAGTGGGACCAAATCTAACGACCGCATAGATATCATCAAAAGATTGAAGATTGAGAGTGAAGTGGGGAAACAGTCAAGTGAGATTGATGGTTCGATTTTGAGAAATATCGGGAAAATCGAGAAATTCCTTGTTGAGTTACTTAAGGATTGGGTGGTAAGTGAGCTTGCGTGGCCCAGCTGGATTGAGCTTGATTTTGATGAGAGTGAGGAGAGTGAAGATGAGAGTGAGGAATCGACTTCACAGAGCACAGATCCTGGTCAGACCACTACAGTGTGAGTATTGTGTCTACCTCTGCCTCTAGGTCCCTCTCGCTACTTCACATCATTCCCTCACTCCTGATATGCCCTCTCATATAATATCATAACACCATCAGAGATGGTTCCTAAGAATAACATCATTACACCAGCTGGCAATCAACGCACATCTGCGTACCCCTAAAAATAGAACATCATAACACCAATTTTCCATACTACTGACGATCCTACAGTTTGGTTCACTAATTTCTTAAAAATCGCATATAGCTCCTTATATATCTTGTAAATACATCTTGTTCTCTCATATACACCCCTCATTGCCTCCCCCTCGATTCTTCTCACTTCTTCTCACTCCTCCTCACCTCTCGTCACCCCGCCCCCCTTTTCACTCCCCACCTTAAAACCGTTATCTTTTCCATCTCCCAAAATCTCTGCAGAAAAAAAAAGGAGAAATCGGGATTGAGTTAGATTGGACGCCGATGATCGGATAATCCTTAGGACGTGCATAAATACCGGGAGAATCCAGATCTGTTCAGTATAAGAGGTGTCAGAATCGTCAAAATCGTCAGAGCCTCTTAGAAAGCTTAATTGGATTGATAAAATTATCATACAAATTCCTTTATTTTAATGTGGGGCTCCAGATCTCCTTTATATTGCTTTCATGCCAGACGATGGGCGTCTCATTTCGCCCAACAACCGGATCATTATAAGGTGTTAGGTATTACATCTTCACTGAGTGAGGCCGAAATCAAGAAACTGTATCGTCGGTTGTCCAAGAAATATCACCCGGATTTGAACTCGTCGCTCCCCGCAGAACAACTCAAGCAAAATAGTGAGTCGTTCATCGAGATCACCAAGAGTTATGAAGTATTGTCGGATAAAAAAGCGCGCCAACTGTACGATAGTCGGGGTCAAAGTAATGGACTGGGTGGATTCTCGTCTCAACTGCTGTACAACAGTCTGAAACGACAAGAATTTCATAGACAATACTACGGATCTAATAGCAACAGTATGAGATCAAGTGGGTTGAATAGATCACGTAACAGGGTTCACAGAAACCCAGGGACTACCAGTAATAAATTTAGCTCTATTTTCACAGGAGAATTCAGAGATCATTCTCGAGTCAACGATGTGCCCCATTTCGACTACGATAAGCATTTACAGAAGAATATCAATGTCGATAAAAGATATTCACAGACACAGACCTTCAAAAATGCCAACTATATGTTACATTTCATCAGGACATATGATCCACAGGAAGTTTCATTCGAGAATTCGAGACCTGAAACCCTGAAATACAAACCAAGACCTCCTCAACAAGACAAATCTTCAGGTAAACGCTCATATTCTTCATATAATCACACCAAAACTTTCCAGGATGAGGTCCTGGAGGAAGCTGCTACTGCTTATCAAACCAAACTGAAACTACTTGCCACGGTGATTTCTGTCTTCAGTATTTCGTATTATGTTAGTTCCGATGAATAATGATCAATTTTTATGATTTCCATATCTTTAACTCTTTGCTTTGATAAGATATATTTTTTATATCTTCTATTTGTAGCTTAAAAATGAGACGTAGTTAAAACGGAAAAGAAACAATCACCTTAATTCTATGAAAAGTTTACACAAACCTACCAAATTCAAACAGAAATGATACCGACCCTCTCCAGACATATCCAAACACCTAAACCACTTAAATACCCCCTTCCTCCCACTATTCCAACCATCTCCTAATCCCATCTACCTCATCTCATCTTAACCCCTCGAAAATTCATAAGTTGCTAAGTCAACACTTCTCGAGCCCAAACAAACCACAAAAGGCTCTTCACAGAGGAGATGAGAAGAGCCGATAACGCAAGACGGTTCAGTATAAGCAATTAGAATGACACTGCTTCCCTCAATATACTCTAAAGAAGGTTTAAGTGAGCTGGACTCGAAAAAATTCATCACTGTGGGCTATGAACGTTCTAACGACGGTAAAACTTTAGAGCTTCGAATCAAAGAGCGGTCTGACCATTTGCAGAAGGGGCAAAGGAGGTCATCTGAGCATGGAAATGATGACCTTGACACAGACGTGATGATGGTGGGTGCTGAAAATGAAGAAGAGGTTCAGACAATCGCGGATTTTGCCTCCAAACAGAGACTGATGCCTACGGCTGAGCCAGATCATGACGTTGAAATTTCCATGCTCATCGATGAAAGTATCCCATCGTATATTCCTCCTCAAAGGACTATTTTCTTGGTAATTGACACGAATTTCATTCTCTCACACTTGGATATCATCGATGAGCTCGTAAATTTGCATTCAAAGTTCAATGGTCTGTATCAATTGATCCTTCCAAGGACTACTATTCAAGAATTAGATGGGTTGAAGAGCTCATCTAGAGAGTCTCAAGAGAACAAAGATAAACAAGGAATATCGAGACACTCAATTCTGGCTTTACTGAGATGGGCCAATGATTGGTGTTATTCCAAATTGCTGGCATCAAATCCCCTGATCCGTGGACAAAAAGTTGATGAACGTTTGGACTTTTCTACTCGTAAAGATGATTCTATTTTGGACTGCTGTTTATATTGGCAGAAACAATATCCTAGTAATTTGGTGATATTGATGTCAAATGATAAGAACTTCTGTTTAAAGCTGTTGACGAATAACATATTGACCATCAGTTATCGTCCCCAAATGAGTGCCTCTTTAATAGCAGAGACTATAATCAAGGAAAATATAGCAAGGGGTAACCAGCAACCGGGGGCCACCGGAAATATATATGAAACTCAGCCTGAAATTCAACATATCAGCGATGAAAATGATATAGACATCGATATTGACACCTATTCCAACCCAATTTCCACCGAAACTACTTTTGATCCACCCAAACTGCACGAGAATCCGTACCATATCAAAGTAGCTGATAATTCCACCCTGATAAATCTTGTTTATGAAGAAATAGAAACCTTACTACGCTCACTGGTCGATAAGATCATGAGAGATATCTACGAGGAGGATATTAACCTCATAGACTACGAACCACCTACAAATATGCTGGATGTTTTCAGCGTTTTGACTCGATATTGGATCTCGAGTTTCCTGGGTAAGATCCACTCGGTAAACTTTCTAAGAGACTTCGATACCCGCAAAGGAGGTCAAGATAAAGGTAAATTCATCAGGAAGCCTGCCAATGCTGATGCCTTGCAAAAATTTGCTGCCTTCTGGATGTCTGTACTTAACGATCTCTACAAAGATAAATCACCTAAAGATCAAGATGCATTGAAAATGTTGATCAGCAGATGGAATGATGTGATCAGCCAGATGTCTTAATTGTATATATTATGTAAAGTAAATATCTAAAGAATTCTTGGGGCCTTTATTGGACTCGAGCTTCCAGCTTTTAGCTTTCTTTTACGATTTGGTGTAGAACCCCCACCTATCACACCAAAGACACGACGTCTTGAGGGGGAAGGGGATTGCAGCTGAGATTCCATTTCATCTCGAGTTCGTTTAGGAGAAACAGCCCTCACAGAAAGTGATGCTGGCGTCAATTTAGTGGATTTTTGTCTCAAGTCATCGAGATTTATGAATTCTGAATCGGGATTTTCCTCTGACTTAGTACTGAGGGTCAAAGATGAGGCTGTTGTCTGTGTAGAAGACCAGATATTGGGATCTGCAACAGTATCCTTGATACTAGTCCACACTTCATTGCCAGAAGATGCATTAGATTTCAACCTCGACTTCTCATAAACAGGTTCCACTCCCTTTTGAAATAACCCGTCTCTCAATAAACTAGACTTTGGGAAGATCCTACTCAAAGCCTTGTTAGACTTGACTCGATGCTCGAGGTCCACATGATTTTGAGACTCATCAGATGCCAGACTGCTCACATAAGAATTATTTAACTCTAAATAACTTTCTAATAAGATATCTATTATACGATCCTTGAGGATCAATTGCTTCTCAAACTCCTTCATAAGCCCTCGGGTGTTCCCGAGAGTACTGAATAGTTGAAATTTCAATTTCTGATCAAACTCATCACGAAGCGATTGCAGTTCTACATTTTTCAGCTCAAATTCCCATTTGAATGCTCTTCCTTTGAATGTATAATCCAATTTACAAACAAGTTTACCCCCTCCCTCAATGATTTGGATACCCCTTTCTTCTGTAGTCGCGTCGATCAGATCTTTCAAGCTCTGTAAGAGTTCTACGACACCCTCTCCTTGGGAGAATCCTCCTATATTCAATCTTTTCAACTTTCTCTCTATCTCCCAGGCCGTAACGGACTCCACATAGAGCCCTGAACTGGTCAAATCTGTCACAATGAAATGATACTGTGCTTCTGAACTATCAATATGAATTCCATAGAGGTAATTTTGACCACCTCTATTCACATGACCCCATTTCTCGGGTATTACAATCATTTTGGCAATATTCACTTCAATTCTGTTCTTTGGCTCCTTTAGACACCACTATGTTCGCCAACACGTCTTAGTAGCATCCGCCATCTCCAAGATGGTATCTCAGCAATATACAATATCTACAAGGGCATTATCAATATTGAGCAATATATCAATAAATTAATAGGGAAAATTATCAAAACTTAGCAATAAATCAATTTAATCATTGAATACTACACGAGCAATTTATCAATTTACTATCAAAGGTTATGAGCCTCCATCTACACTATCTTAGTAAATACAAATATTACAATTAATGTATATTCACTGCTTCTCCTTCCCCTCAACAACAGGTTCAGCAGCTTGTGATACCGGTTTATGCATCTGAGGTTCATCCACCAAAATCTCCTTCAACTTCAGTTTCAGCATAGCCTTTGATTGGTCGATCAAAGTCATGGTCAACTTCATCATCGGACCTAACATTTGCATGGAATAAGCCAAGTATAATCCCAGCAAAACAATCAAGAGCAAAGTGAATAACAATGGGCTTCTTAATACAGCCATGAATTCATTCCAGCCCAATACCAATAACAAGAGATAGAAGTATCCTGGGATCGATGTTCTGGACAGTACGATAGATCTCTTGGCATCAGTATAGATCAAATCGATCTGTTTCTTGAACTTAGTGATGATCGCTTGTTCTTGTTTGAATGTGAGTAAATGAGCGAACTCTTGAGGCTCGTCATCTTCGTCTTCATCGTAATCTATCTCCAATTGTATACTTGAATCAGGTAAGATTTCTACATTTCCCGAGGTCTTAGCTACGCTGAAGATTGGAACTAAGCTCAATGTCTTCGTTCTAGCCAATGTGAAGTAATTATCAATTTCTAAAGTAGTTTCCCAGATCTTTGGCAATCCCTTGTCATCATATCTGAATTCTTCGTCGAATTTGTCTCTCAAGATATTTAATACATTGTCCTCTGTGACATAGTCGTGGATAATATGATAGAAACGAGTCCAACATTTGGCCATGATTGTCTGATAAGCTTTGGAGTTCAGCTTTTGGTCGAGCTCCAAACCGAAATCATAAATTTCATCTCCAGTCTTATATTTACTAGTTAAATTCTCAACTAATTTCTCGAACAGATCCAAAATTTTATCCCAAGAATCTGTCGAAGGGTTAGTTAAATGATCTTGAACAGATTCTTTGAACGAAGAGTTGAATTTCTTCAAGATCCTAGAGATGATCGAGTCCAATTCCTTGTTCTTTTCCAAAGTGATGATATCATTCAACTTGGTATGTAAATCTCCCAACAGTTTCTCATTACTTAAAAGTTCAGTCTCGGTCTCATCGTCCTTGATAGAGAGGAAATTGGAATTCGAAGCAAAGAATTCCGATGCCGACTTGAGAGCTTCTTTCAATACTTGTACGAAAACAGCTCCCTTAATAACTCTCCCTTCAGCAAGAGTCTTTGAAAATGTCTCAACAGAACGCTGAGATAATACGGAGAGTGCATTCGAATGCAATTCTTTGATATCCAGGTCCACCTTTTGACAAAGAATCTTTCTTCTTTGAAGATAGACAGATTTTGAGTACCGGCTAGCACTAGAATCATATTCCAGTAATACTTGGGATCTCAATTCAGCAACTTCCTTACCCAAATCACCGAACTCATCTGCCTCATCAAATTGAGACTTTAATCCACCAAATTTAGACTCAAATAATTGGATACACTCATTTGCAATCTCATCACATCTGAATCTAGCGACCAATATCTGTTGTGTAGGCAAATCTAAATCCTTATTTAACTCGATTTGTTCCCAGATTTGCTCAGCATAGAACGACCACCCATCAATTGGGACATTACGATGATATTTCTTCTGGAACAATTGATCAGGAACTAAGAACTCATCTCCCAACCCTTTAACTCCGTCCATGAACTCATTCAGTTGTAAAATCTTATGAGGCAAAGCCCAGAACTTCAAATCAAAGAAATCAAAGATCGACGAATCCTCAGTACCTGGAGGCATACTCAATTGAGACCAAATTTTATTCAAATCTTCAGTCAAAGTCAGAGCCAAATTCTCCAAAGGAGTATTCCCAATATGATCTCTAATGACGAACAATAAACATGACTTTTGCTTGTTTTGGGCAAACAATGACAAATTGACCTCGAAAACAGTCTTCAATAAACCCATATTGGCACCTTGATACAAACCAACTTGGTGTTCCCAAATGTTCACTATCAATACTTCCGACGTAGAAAGAGCGAAAAGAGCCGACTTACGTTCAAAATCTTGATCCTCCCCTCTTTCACGACCATCGGTACCCTCGACGTCCATAACAAAGATATCTCCATTGACATTGCTCTCCATCAGCTTAGAATTGGCAATATTACCAGCATGAGCCAACCAAATACCCTTAGTCGTCTGCTGTCTTTGAACCTCATTCATGACATCGAACTGTGTACCAAACAAATGGTTCAACAACGTCGATTTTCCCGTCGATTGTGATCCAAATACCGACACTATATGGTAGTTCAACCCCGAATCATTCTCGGCGCCATAGTACTTAGAGAGGTATGGTAACAAGTCTTTATTGAACTGTTTGTTCTCGTCTATCACCTGGATAGAGCCATTGTCCACGTTCATACTGCGATTATGTGGGATTCAGGAACTTTTGGTGAGTTGTTGTGACTTGTTTAGTCCTGGTTATCTTCAGCTCCAAGTCTTGTAAAAGTCGTGTTTAGCGCCGATGGGTGGTGTTTTGTCTGATGATTTGCGTGAAGTGCACGACTTTTCTAAAACGGGAGAACTGGGGCTGCGTGAGAACTGCGCGCACTGCGTGGAGAGCTGGTGGAGAGCAGGCGGAGAGTAGGCGGGAGCTGGACGGGAGGTGGAGTGAGCTACTACAGAATATTTAACAATACATCCAACTAGGGGCGGTCTATTTAGTGAAAAGTAACCATCCAGGATGAGTAGTGCCCCAAACGCTAAATTACAACGGACGTTGAACAGATTCAATGCAAAGATCGCTGATGGATCTTACTACGAAGCATTATTAACTTTACAGACCATCGTCAACCGTTACATTCCAAGCAAGAACTATAGTGATGCTATAGATTTGTTGTACCATGCATCGTTCACCTTATTGGAACATAAGCAGATCTCGTCGGTATATGATACGATATTGAAAATCCTTGAGATCTTCCGTTTACAAGATCCGGATCAAGCCGAGTTCAAGTCTTCACAATTACCTAAATTGATTCAATTGTTACACAAATTCCCTCATGACGATCCAAGTTTGAAGCTGTTGTCCAAAGAGGTCATTGGATATTCTATTGAGAAAGGTCAATATAAGTTAGGAGAACCTCAATTGCATCTGTTGTTTGCTGAAAAGTTCTTACTGAATGGAACTCCGGAGAGTTTGCAATTGGCCGAGACTTTCTTGGTCTTGAGTGGTACTACCCAGTCATTGGACTCTTACGTCTCACTTTTGGTTCAATTGTACGAGGCAAACACATCTCAAAACCCTGCTTCTTTGGTAGGAAGATTAGTTATCAATTATTTGTACGTAGAGAATATCAAATTTGCTGAAGAGGGGTTCTACAAGTTTGTTTCATTGGCTAACTTATCCAACAAAGAAGACTACAAGGAGATTTTCGTATTTGATGATCTGAACAGAGTATTGAATTTCTTTCAATTATTACTTCAAATGATCAGAAGATCCAACGAGGAGATCGTCCCTGCATACAGAGCATTGATTAATAGATACAAAGATGATTTGACCCAATTGAACTTGATTTCTCAAATTGATTTCATCGGATCTACTTACTTCAACGTCAGTGTCGTTCAAAAACAAAATAACATGATGCTGAACTTATTAAGCGGGCTCATGGGATAGAAATAGTACATAAATTAATAAAACAACATCGCTTATCTTTTTAGATTTTGGGAAATATATAGCTGATACAAATATTAATACTCATCCGACTGAACATCATGATCAATAGTGGTCCCCTCATGCCCGAATTCAGGATGACGAATATCTTTTTGGATAGAACTGAGTCCAAGAGCTTCCAATAATTCAGGTCTCTTGGATTTCAATAATTCATGCTTAGCTTCGGAATAAGTACACCATCTTCTGTCTCTTTTCTTCAGCTCTGGCCAATCGGTGCTCAATTCCTCCACTACCATCTCATACAAATGAAATTCCGACCTTGGAATCACCTCATTCTCAATAGTAAGATCGACCTGCGATCCCTTCCCTTTGAACCGATGATCCTCCATCACATCCAACTTCTTCACAATCTTCCCAATGGCACCCAGCTCTTCCCATGTTTCACGCTGCGCCAGTTTCGAAAAATCATCAGCTTCATCGGTCTCTACCCCTCCTTTTGGAATGACCCACTTATTCTTATGCTTAGATGAGCTGATCATGATCACTTTAGTCTTCTCCTCATTTAAAGCCACGCACCCAGCGACAATTCGCGCTCCACTCGTTTCAGAATACACCTGATTCAGTCGCCCCTCTCTTGCCGCCTTGGTCTTTACAAATTCGCTCATCAATCGCTTCCCACTGATGCCCCTCGCTATCACTCCAGCCTTCATCAGGCCCCTCATGTCATGACTCTGCTCCTGCCCCACGCCCCCTACAGTTTTCCCAAGCTTGATTTGGGGGCTGCCGGAAATTACCTTTTTAGTATTTTGATATTTCATAAACAACCTTTCAATTATCTATCTGATTATTGATGAGATTGAAGTAAAGGTCATGGCGGAGTCATTTGGAGGAGCTAGAAGCTCCGGAAAGATCTCAGATGACGTCATTCAGCTGAGGTATGATGATTATCGACGCAAAGATTACATTGAGCACCTTCAAATGAGACTGTTACAGGCTCATGAGTCCGACTCTGACTCCGATGAGGGTAGTGACTCCGATGAGAGTGATGATGACGAGAGTGATGATGATGAATACGCCGAGTTTCCCATTACTCATCAATTTGAGATCCCTTCTGGTGACAAAAAAGTCACTTCTGTGGCGGTCAACCGTAATGCTACGGATTTCCTTGTGGGATCTCAAGATTCCCTCTTAAAATTCTATGGGTATAACAGGTTGCAATTGAATAGATGTGGAAGTTACTTTGAAACTCATCCATTTCTCGAGGAGGTGACAATATCAGAGTATGGGAGTACTAAGGAAGCTGGAAATTACCTGATTAGAAGAATTGTTAACGACAAGGCTACCGATAACTTTTTAGTTGTTCCGGCTTATTCTACTTTTAAGATTCTTAGCTCAAATGGGGAGGATATATGGCAATCTAAGAGGGGAGATGTCTTCATTCAAGATTATAATTTGACCAATGGTCATGTAAATGATATACAGGATGGTATTATAGACTCCAATGAAGTCTTGACTTGCTCTAAAGATGCCACGATTAGAAAATGGGATATTGTTAAAGAGAAGCAAGAGAGCGTGGCATTCTTCCGTGATTTGAGAAGAAAGAGAGGTTCTCTAGATAATATTCTGAGTGTCGGATTGAACAGCCAGAGTGTTATAGTTTCAGATTCGACAGGAAACCTCATCATCCTCGATAAGAAGACCATGAACCCTAACAGACCTGTCAGTATCTTATCAGAATCTGATCCTGTTATCTCATTGCAAGTCAATGAATTTAATAAGAACCAAGTAGTCACCAGAACTGAAGGAGGAGAAGTCAAAATATATGATTTGAGAAACTTTGAGTCCGCAGTACAATCCAGACAAGGTTTCTATCATGATAACGAGTACCAGAATTTACAAATATCTAATAATGGATCATTTATTATTGGAGCTTCGGCCAATCAGATTCATCTCATGGATATCAACAGTCTAACCACCAAGTATTCATTGAATTTCAAAGAGGAAACAACCTGTTTGAAATGGTGTTATCAAACTAATCAGATCTTAGTCGGTGACACTAAGGGTAAGATTACTACATTGTTTAGTGCGAAAGATGATGTGTCTAACAAAGGTATCAAATTGATGTTTTCAAAACCTGCTGGGAAGAGAATCAATGAAGATGCTCTGTCTGAAGATTATGGTCCTGGAGAGATCATGAATTCGGAAGATTTGTCTCAAAGATTACTGCAACAGAAGGATAAGAAGAAACAGCGTGTACAACAACCGGTTGCTCTGAAGAAGGAGATCACGATTTTCTCGAAAAAGGATGTACATGCTGATGAGTAATTATAGAGAAAGGAATTAGGTAAACTAGTGTAATATACTGATTAATGAATCAAGTTTCTGTAGCCGTTTATATGACAGATCACGTGACCAAAATCTCAAGTTCACTATTAAAGAAATTGCGAAATTTCCTTATTGGGAATGGGTGTGACTGCCTTTTTCAAACAGGGGCGGTCATTGGTGATAAAAAATCATGACACCAGATGGCAGCATTGATCAAGAGATAAAGAGAAGAGGTACAAATCTACAAGAAACGCAATGACAGGAAAGGTCAGGACTATGGAGAATCACGAGAGCTACCTAAAAAGCTTCATTTATCTCAAATCCAATTCCAAACAGTCACCACACTGGGGGGAACTTACAATTCATGGCCCTTCTTACACCATGATTCAAATGATAAATATCAAAAGACCAAATTAATATATTTTTGTGCGATTGAAAATTCGTTTTCGATAATAAATCTATTTCATTAATGTAGTTTTAATAATGGTGTATATGTAGCAACAATACTCCAAAAAGACTTATCTCAAACGACGAGCTTCTCTCTCGGACTCCATCAAACACAAGATGTCGTTTTCTCTGACTGGACCCTTGACGTTTCTGACAATGGTTCTGGAAGAGTCGTCAATGAATTCAACTCTGACTTGGGTGACACCACCACGAGAACCGGTTCTACCTAAGACCTTGATAACTTTAGCAAGAGTAACTGGAGTTTTGGTATCCTGAATTTAGTTAGTATAACTTGTTTGGTGTGAGACTAAAACGATATTGATCCAAATGAGAAGTGAGCAAACGGTGTGATGTTAACAGAATTATCCATGCTTGTACCTTGGGCCGTTCAAAACCCTTCAACTTCTTCCCTCTATTCTTCCACTCCTAGGGTACATGCCACACATGCCACACATATTGAAATACCACATCAACATTCATCTCTATACGCCCATACTGCCATCTTCTCGTTGAATCAACTCGTCTACATCATCTTAACATACCATTTTGATTTGTTTTGTATATGCTTAATATTAAACTGTTCAAAAAGTGAAAATATATGAACAAAATTTTTTTTATAAAACGAAAAGTGAAAATGGAAATGAAAATGAAAAAATTTTTTCCTTGAGTGAAGAGAAAAATTTGGAGAAAAATTTGCGTGAGGTCGTTTGAAAGAGACGAAAAGCCGGATCGGGAAGGTAGCAGAGGAAAAGCTGTGAGCGCAGAGGAAGGCTAAGAGATAAGGGGAAAAGCAGGAAAATGATTTTTTGAGATTTTCACACTCTTCAATTCTCTCTACTTGATCTTAACTGTTTGTTTTACTGTTCGTCTCTTACTATGTGCTCATCATTTACAATTTCTTAATTAAACACAGATCCTCTGCTCTTCTCGTCCCCTACACAATACACACGATATACTCTCTCTCCTCCACTCTTTTCTTCTAGGATTTTTCACCCACATCACCATTACATCTTCATATATCCTACACCTCAACATCAACTTAATCACCTCCCTGTTATCACTATCCCCCTCCTATCACTGTCCCCCTCCCTTCTCCACCCTCCCCTCCCCATCGCCCCTATCTACTATTGACACGTAAACTTACCCTCCGTCCAATGACAGTCACAAAATTTTTCCCTATTGCTCATGCGCAGAGGAGTCACTTCCCTTCTATAAATTCGAATCCAACGGCTCATCAACCATCAACCGCCAATACCAATTGCCAAATATGTCAGGTACTGATGAAGAATTATCGTTGCTCTTCTCCCGAATCGGGTTCGAGGACAACAAAATCAAAGAAATTTTGAAAAACAAGAAAGTATCCACCTCATTGAAGGAGATTGTCCAAGAAACCAACCAGGAAGCGCTGTTAGACAAGTCAAAGACTGCCTTATTGCACAACTTGGCTTCCTTAGCTAAGGGTGAGACTGTTGCTAACAGAGATTTAATCTCTAAGGCCATTGTAGACGGCAGATTGAAGACCAATTTACAAGTTTCTGAGGCTTATAAGTATGTCAAATCAGCCGGCGCTAACGCCACAAATGAAGGTTTGGATGAGAACGCCGGTGTAGGAATCGAAGTCACTGCTGAACAAGTCAAAGAAGAGGTCGCCAAATATTTCGAATCCAATAAAGAATCTATCTGTGAACAGAGATATAAGGCTGTTCCTCTGATAATGGGAGAGATCAAGAAATTGGAATCTTTAAAATGGGCCGAGCCAAAGTTATTCAAGCCAATCATTGATGAGCAAGTTTTACTGATATTGGGTCCTAAAGATGAAAGAGATTTGGTCAAGGAGAAGAAGAAAACCAAGGCTGCTTCTAACGATAAATCAGCTAAGAAGACTACTACTTCAGGTGAGGTCAAACAGAGATCGATGTTCTCTGAAGGTTTCCTTGGAGATTTACACAAGCCAGGTGAAAACCCTCAACTGTATCCAGAGTTGATGGAAGAGCATTTGAAATTCACCAAGGGCAAAGTCTTCACTAGATTCCCACCTGAACCTAATGGATATTTGCATATCGGTCACTCCAAGGCCATCACAGTCAACTTTGGTTACCTGAAATACCATGGAGGAAACTGTTACTTGCGTTTCGATGACACCAACCCTGAAGCCGAGGAAGAAGTTTACTTCCAATCGATTAAAGATATCATCAGTTGGTTAGGATTCGAGCCATGGAAGATCACTTATTCTTCCGATTACTTTGATCAATTGTATGAGTTGGCTGAAAAATTGATCTCCATCGACAAGCTGTATGTTTGTCACTGTACAGCTGAACAAGTCAAACAACAAAGAGGTTTGAAAGAAGATGGTTCTTTGGGTGGTGAGAGATTTGCATGTGAGCATCGTGATAGAGATATTCAAGAGAGTTTGAAAGAATTCAGAAGAATGAAACTGGGAGAGTACGAAGTTGGTAAGGCCACCTTAAGAATGAAACAAGACTTGACTTCTCCATCTCCTCAAATGTGGGATCTTGTCGCTTATAGAGTTTTGAATGCCACACATGCTAGAACTGGTGACAAATGGAAGATCTATCCAACTTATGATTTCACTCACTGTTTGGTCGATAGTTTTGAGAATATCTCTCATTCTTTGTGTACCACCGAGTTCTACTTGTCCAGAGAGAGTTATGAGTGGTTGTGTGACCTGTTACATGTCTACAGACCAGCACAAAGAGAATACGGTAGATTGAATATCACCGGTACTATTATGTCTAAGAGAAAGATTGCCAAATTAGTCAACGAGGGAATTGTTAGAGGATGGGATGATCCAAGATTATACACTTTAGAGGCTATTAGAAGAAGAGGTGTCCCACCAGGAGCTATCTTGTCATTCATCAACACTTTGGGTGTCACC
The DNA here is from genome assembly GCA_001599355.1 of Nakazawaea peltata. Classification (NCBI taxonomy): domain Eukaryota; kingdom Fungi; phylum Ascomycota; class Pichiomycetes; order Alaninales; family Pachysolenaceae; genus Nakazawaea; species Nakazawaea peltata. The sequence goes on from BCGQ01000005.1 coordinate 830,859, forward strand.
ACTGCTACTACTAACATCCAGGCTGTCAGATTAGACTCTGCTGTTAGAGCCTACTTAGATACCACTACACCAAGATTAATGATGGTTCTCGATCCAATCCCAGTTATCATTGACAATTTACCTGAAGATTACGAAGAAATGGTCACTATTCCATACAAACCAGGATCTCCAGAGTTTGGTGAGAGACAGGTCCCATTCTCAAAGAAGATTTACATCGACAGATCAGATTACAGGGATGAAGTGGACAAAGAATACTTCAGATTGGCTCCAGGTCAATCAGTTGGCTTAGTTAAAGTTGGCTGTAACTTAAGTGTAAAATCTGTAGAGAGAGACAGTGAAGGAAAGGTAACATTGATTCATGGTCATTACGACAACGATATCAAGTTTGTCAAGCCAAAGACCTACATTCAATGGGTTCCAGAGAGTAAGAACTACACCCCAGTGAAGATCAGTGAGGTAAGAATTCATAATCCATTGTTCTTGAGTGAGAATCCATCTGCTCATCCAGAAGGATACTTGAAGGATATCAATCCAGACAGTGAGGAAGTCATTAAGGGAGCTTTAGTTGAGAGTCTGTTCCATGAAATCAAGGCCAAGTCTCCAATGAATGTTCCTACTGTCAATGAGGAATTCAATATCAAAGAGAAGGAAGGTGCCGTTGAAAGTTGCAGATTCCAGGCCATGAGATGTGCTTACTTCTGTGTGGATAAAGATTCTACCGAAGACTCATTGATTTTGAATAGAATTGTTACATTGAAGGAGGACTCTTCCAAGAAATAAGTTTGACATCACTATGATATCGCTTCGATATCGCTTCTCCGATATCTTCTAATAAACATTTAACCGAACTTACATGTAAATTTTTAGTCAATAAGTGAAAAATTCTCTTCGTTTCTTTTTCTTCTCGACCTGTAATAATAGGAGTTTAAAGGTTAAGTGACGAGGAGGAAACGGAGTCCGTTGAGGAGGAAAAATTAGGGAAAAGAAGGAAAAGAAAGAAATAGCGAGAGAAGTTGAGTAGGAAGTGTGGAGGTGGGTGGTGAGTGGGTGTGGGTGAAGGGGTAAATGAGTGTGTGGTCAAGTAGTGAAGGGTGAGGCGGTAGTGGTGAATAGTGTCGGAAAAGTGTAACGGAAGCGCAATGTAGTAAACATTCATTAATGATCATCCATCAGACGCGTACATTACGTAACAGCCTCATACCTCTCCTGTGACACTATCACTGGTCGGCATTAACCCTTCATGCGTTCCAGACCGCATTGCGGTGATCTTAAATTCGTTTCAGCGCGAGAAAAAATGCAAACGCGCGCGTTCTCGCTCATAAAAACTCCACAAATTACCTGTCAAGGATACATGTATTGTTTTATGCAATATTGAGACAAGGACAGTAGAAAAATAAGGGAAAAAGCTAAATGCGCAATTTATCTAGCAGGCCGGAAGCGGAACTTAAAGGAATCATAAGGTTAGTGGGCTGATATTTAATAAGACGGAAAAGAGGATAAGAGGATAAGAAGATCAGCTAAATGATAATAAATGGGCTAATCAGATATTTTCTGGGGGAATCCTCGGATAAGGTTTGAAACTGTAATATTTACTGCTCCCCTAGAAACCCCCTCTTTACGCCTTCCCTCATCCCTTATTCTGTTATTGTTCGTGACCCAACATTTTAAAGTTTTTTTTTCTTTGTCGCCTTAACAATGCCTTTAGAATTAAGTTATGTTGCTGAGATCAAAGTGGGGAGTGGGGAGGAGTCAGACACTAGGGTGGAAATGAATTGGAGACACATCTAAATAGGTTTAAAAATATTATAGAACTACTAGTAACATCTGTCCATGTGCACCTCAGGGAGTTAAATGGATAACCACGGGCCCCACGATGGCCTCATTAGCTAATGACAGCTTTTTATCTCAGCCGATACTGGAGATCAAACAAAGAAAAATTTTCTCTTACACTCAAGATGCGCACCTTCTACAGCTGTATAGTACGATTTTATCTCCTGCAAGCAAAAATATGGAGAATAATAGCTGCTGCACCGCTCAAAAAAAAGTATGCAAGCAACATTGTAATAAAACTCAAATCCCCCCTAGCTATACGGAACTTGATAGAGGAAGTTACCGGAATCATCCAGTCCCCAGTAAAAAGAAATCACTGCCCAGATGAGGAGAAATGGTTAGCCTCAACATCTCATTAATGAGTTGATGCTGCAGTTTTTTTTTCATCTTTATTTAAATGTAGCTCATTATCCCCTCTTGCGTAATTAATTAGTAATTTTACTAAGGGGATACATTTTTATTATCAGGGATTGCACGGATACTGCACAGCCAGTTTCAAGTATATATCAGAAACGATCTTCCACAAGATCATTTTCATAAGGGTCTTCTAGTCACTTGATTGCATTTATTGATCATTTCTCGATCGTCCACCCGACCCTACCGATCTCTATCCACCACAGTCATCACTGACCGTCCATCATTTCGGTTGCTAAGACATTCTCGAAGCAAATCCCTTATCTTAACACAGAGAAGCGAAAAAAAACTTTTTTCGGACTGCATTTTGTGGCTTTTCTTTTTTTTTTTTCTTTCCCTTTTATTAACCCTCACCGCCTTCTGAAACGAATCTTTTAGAAGAGAGTGAGAAAATTTAATTAATTGCGATCAGAAGCTTTAAAGACTCCAAAAAAACTCGAGGAGTTTCAGCGTACGAGGATGCCTTACTCCGCTGGAGATGTCTCTACCTTGACATCCGACAACCTTCTACTTTTGAACGACGCCCTTTCGCGACATGTGCGTGATCAGCGGCGCTCTCAGCATTTCAAAAACTCATTAGTAAACAGCAAGAAGAACAATGTTGAAGAAACATCAAAGGAAGCTCTGCTGGCTCTGGTTGAGTCTGCTTCATCTGTAAGTTCATCTCCAGAATTGGTGAGCACTCCAACAAGCAACCTTTCTAGCATCAGCTCAGTCGAGAATTTGTCTGATCTCTCAGCGCCAAATAGCAATAATCTGTCTACCGATAAGATCCGCTTGTCATGCGCCACTTCTTCATCTTCACTTTCCACTATTATTGCCACCCAACAGCAGCTGGCCTCTGTTGGTGCTTCTCTGATAGTCGATGACGACCCAGCTACTCCAAGATCATATAGATCAATGGGCGCTCCTCTTTTGAGGAAGAAGAGTGGAGAATTATTGAAATCTTCTTTAAAATTACCTGATTTGAAGAGATGTATGTCTTTGCCTAATGCTAAATCTGTCAGATTTGCAACTGATTTGGAAAGAGTCAAATTATTCGAAAAGACTGAACGTCCTATTGCCGTGTCTACTCAAAATTCTCCAACAGGAGATGAAGATTTCGATATCAGCGATAGATTACTGAGCTTAAGACAAAGACTGCCACCTCTTTGGGACCTTAATGGTTCCTCATCTTCAGATTCAGATGAAGATGATGAGCATGACAAAAGCAAGAGACTGCATTCAAAGCCTTGGAATATCGTTTCTAGTAATGTAAGAAACTCTTTCCATTTTGTACCTGAAAATATGGTTCAATTGATGAGAGTATATTTGGACAAGTCCACATTACATGGCTCTGTCTTTGTTAAGAACGTTTCATTCAGTAAAAGAGTAGCTATTAGAATCAGTATTGATGACTGGAAGTCCATTGTTATTATTCATTCCGATTTTAAAAAATCGATCAGTAGCCAAGTGGATGAATTCCAATTTGAATTGAACATCAATTCTTTGAATTTCAAGTTTTATGAGACAAGGTTGACCATTAATCTTTGTGTTGAATATGAAGCAGCTGGCAAAGTTCATTGGGATAACAATCAACATAAAAATTATCAAGTTGTTGTTGATAAAGCAAATTCATTTTACAATAGTAAGAAATATTCCCCAACGAAAAAGGGATCGAAATTGTCCAGAGGCAGAAGAGACAGCAGAACTTCTACACTGTCTAACTCTACAATTACCGATTATTTCGGACCTCGCGTTCACGACGACGAGATTCATGACCATGGCCTGGTTTATAGCGGAGATGAGGATTGCCATGTAGAATCGAAACATGATGATTATGACGACTTGTTTAATTATAGATTGAGGTCTTCTTCACAGAAGAATTCTCGTTATGCATTTGATTTTGATAATCATTACGTCTTCAATGATTCTATTTTGGCAAAACCATCTTTGAACAAATTTGTATATTATACAGAGAAGAAGGCCAGTTCAGATGACGAGGTTGAAAAAACTAGTAAACCTACTAGAAATTTACCACACTCTCTGAGCTCTTCTCCAAACTTATCTTCATTGCTGACTTTTGGCTCTTCTACCAAGTCATCTTCCACCAGCTCATCCGATGAGTACAACAAGTTGATCAGAAACTACTGCTACGCCTTCAGCCAATAGCATTCCATGTACTTTTATTGACACTAACATCAACGATCTTAGCATGATATTTCCATAGGAGATCTAGCCGTATTTTCTTCACTTGTTTACTCTTATAAGAGTTGTTTCATTTCAATTACACATTTTATCAAATGCTTTCAATGTTTTTCATTTTATACTAAAAGGGGGTGCTAATTTACTAATAAACTTGACGAAGATGTTTCATATTTTTCATTTCATAACATGGTTTGTCATATTCATATACATATATTTGTTTTATAAGGGTTGATTTTTGGAAGTATCATAATAAATTCTAAATTCATATTTTATATTAAATGTAGGTCAACAGGGGCCCGGCATGCAGCAGGCTCCCAAACAGCACCAAGAAACAGAGCCGGCAAAATAAAGCCTATTTAATTCAGTCAGCAACTTATCAATTATCCACACACAAACTATATAAACGTCAGGAGATCCAATTTCCGCTCCCTGTAGAACTAATTAGGTGCTAATCACAATGTCTTTACTGCTGCTGGTGCTGAAAAAGCACATCTCCTTGAAATGTCTTGCTGATGTTTGTCTTATTCCAATTGGTACGGCCACACCATCTGTATCCAAATATGTTGCCCTTGTTGAAAATCACATCAGACAGTCCAACTTAAAGTCCACTTTACACAGTGCAGGAACTACAATTGAAGGCCCATGGACTGACGTTATGCAATTGATTGGAGAATTGCACTTATTATGCCATGATAACGGTGTCTTACGTGTCCAATCTGATATCAGAGTAGGTACCAGAACCGACAAACTGCAGACCATGCAAGATAAGGTCGATGTAGTCGAAGAGAGGATCCTGAATAGTCGTTACGATTAAGATTGCCGAATATGGCAATACAACCGTATCAGGAAGCTCATCTGTTTCTATATTAGGAAATTTTTCACTTTAGAAAATTTTTTTAAATAAAATTTTTATTTCTTCTCAGATGACGACACTAAGCGTTTATTGTAAGGATAGATTGATCATTATATTGGTATTATGAGTGATAAAACCAAGGGATCCACTGTAGCAGTGGCAGATCTGTATTTGGATGAGTCCGTTAGTTTTCAGTCATTCAACTTGGACGCCAGAATCTTACAACTGATCAACCAGTTGGGGTTCAAAAATCCAACTTTGGTTCAACTGAAGCTGATTCCTTTAGCATTACAAGAGAAAAGAGATATTATTGCCAAGGCGACCACAGGTTCAGGTAAGACAGCAGCATATCTGATTCCAATTTTACAGAGCATTTTGGAGGAAAAGCTGAAAGATGAAGATCACAAAATTAGCGCTATCGTGTTGGTTCCAACAAGGGAATTGGCTACTCAAGTGTCGAATTTCTTTGAACAATTATCGATCTTCTGTGGTAAACAAGTCAAACATTTGAATTTGTCATCTTCTGTTAACGAGAAAGTCCAAACTAGTTTGTTATTAGAAACTCCAGAAATTATCATTTCCACTCCTTCTAAATTGGTCTCCTTCTTAGAGAAGACAAAAGTCAGTTTGAAAGCATTGAGGTATTTCTGTATTGATGAAGTCGATTTGGTATTATCATATGGTTATGAAGAGGATTTAGATAAGATGAGTGAGTACGTGAACTTCAGTACCGTACAAGTATCATTGATGAGTGCTACAATGAATGAGGATGTTGAGAATATCAAACTGAAATTCTGTTCCAAACCAGCCATTTTGAAATTGAACGATGACGCTTTATCTCAACGTAAATTAGTTCAATTCTATGCTAAGACCACCGAGTTTGACAAATTTTTACTTGCATACGTCATTTTCAAGTTACAATTGATCAAGGGAAAGACTTTAGTCTTTGTCAATAATATCGATAGAGGTTATCGTTTGAAGTTGTTCTTGGAACAATTTGGCATCAGATCTTGTATTTTAAATAGTGAGTTACCTATCAACTCCAGAATCCATATCGTTGATCAGTTCAACAAAAACATCTATAATTTATTGATCGCTACAGATGAGACTAATGACTTCACCAAAGAGATTGACGAAGATGATGACGAGGGAACCGAAGATGTAGACCAAAAATCTGACAAGAAGCAAAAGAAGCAAAAGAAAGACAAGGAGTACGGTGTATCTAGAGGTGTTGATTTCCAAAATGTAGCTTGTGTGTTGAACTTTGATCTCCCAGTCACCTCCAAACTGTACATTCATAGAATTGGAAGAACAGCTAGAGCTGGTAAGTCGGGAATGCTGTTATCATTTGTAGTACTACAGAAGGAATGGGGTAAACATAAACTGTCATCTTTATTGAGTGCCAAACGTGATGAGAAAGTGTTAGGTAGAATTATCAAACAACAAACCAAGGCCAACTTCGAAGTCAAGCCATATCAATTCGATATGAAACAAGTCGAAGGTTTCCGTTATAGATGTGAAGATGCCTTCAGAGCTGTCACCCTGGTACTGATCAGAGAGGCTCGTATCAAGGAAATCAAGGACGAATTATTGACCTCTGACAAATTGAGAAGACATTTTGAAGAAAATCCTCAAGATTTACAAAACTTAAGACATGATAAAGAATTACATCCAACAAGAGCTCAACCTCATTTGAAGAGAGTCCCTGACTACTTATTACCAGAGTCTTCTAGAAAGCTGATGAAGAAAATCAACTTCGTCCCCTTCAGTAAACCTAATAAGGTACACAAAAAGAAGAAGCTGTCCAATAAGAGAACCGATCCGTTGAAAACTTTCAGAAAGAAATGAGCAATGCATAAACCTTATATAACTAATTCATCTAGTTGTAATATTTTATCTGAATCTGTATGCAAATTATGAATAATTTTGGAGGCCACTTTTTGGGTGCTAACAGTAGGTCTGATGAGGGGGGCCAATACATTACCTAACAAATTTGTGTTGATTTGATTGAGCAGCTTAAGACCAACACTAAAGTTGGATCTCAAGTCTCCTGATATCTCTTCGTCAAACATAAATCCTGGTCTCAGTACCAACACACTCAAATTGTCGTGCGCACTACTTTTTTGAATCAATTGACCTTCTGCCTGTCTTTTTGATTCGATATAACCTGATGGGAGACCGGGGAACCCACGATCCAGTGATATATATACAAATTTTAATTTCTTAGTGGGAGTCTCAATGTTGGCATTGATGAATCCAGATGAGGTTATATTGGCACTTTCTCTGTTCATATGGTCATATGAGTAATATATCGATTTATTCATTGGATTAGGACTCACAATTCCTTTTAATTCCTTCAATAAACTGGCTCCCCCTTTAACGGCTGATTTATTTAACGCCGACTTATAATTAGTCTCTAATAAAATACCAATAGTATGAACAAGGATATCTGTCTGTTTCAATTGATCAGAATATGATTCCGGATTGAAAACGTCCAGTTTCTTCCAATTCACCTGATTGATCCAGTCATGATCTTTATAAGTTGTTGAGAGTGGTGGAGCTCCAGAGCGTCTAAAGGAGGTTAGTGACTGAACAACAGATGTATGATTTGAAACACTTACGATAAAGATATAACGTTATAACCACTGGAAACGGCGGCTTGGCATATTCTTTTACCTAAAAATCCGTTTCCACCGATAACTGTTAATGTTTTATTCATTTGATGGAACCGAAGTGGTGTTATAGTTAAGAGATTTTACTTGTTTTCTATGTGTTTTTCACTATGGTTTCTACTGAGTTGCTATTGAATTTTCCAGTGTATTTTCACTATGCTCTGTGCTCAGTTTTTATTAGCTTCTCTCTGTGAAATCAAGGGAAGAGTTAGGTAGATCTAAGAAATGCGTGGGAAAATGTGGGAAATGTGTGGGAAAATCTAAGGAGAAGAGGAAGGAAAAATGTATGGAGAAGAGGAAGGGAAAATGTAGCAGAAAAGTAGAAATCTATCACAAATCCCCTAGCTTATCGTTGGTCAATTGACGTGATGACAAGTTTTCGTGACAATGACACTGAAAGTATAGCTTCTGGGCTCAGATCCATCGACACTGATTTCCTGTTCCCTTCAAATAATGAAAATACCCAGGACTTGTCTCATCAATCAGAGCTGCCCATCGCTCTTAACTCTCTTGACCCCACGGAGGATCATGAAACAAATATACTGAGAGATAACCGAGTTTTAAGGTATTTACAATTTCTTCAGGATGCTGAATTGATTTGTTGTGTGGAAAATAAAGGGTCTGCCGCTCGTGATCATGTAAGTTTATAGGTATCTCATTATCATTACAACCCATTTACTAACATTAGTAGTTGGCTAACGAAAGAACCGTTTTAGCCTGGATAAGAACATGTCTCAGTATGATTACAGTAGGGGTGGGGGTAGTACAATTTTACAAATTTTCAGAGAAAGCTTCGAAGGGGTCACACTCGGTCTTAAGAAAGTTATCCCTCAATTTCAGTGAGCCACTTGGTATCTGTTTCGTCTTTCTTGCCCTAGTGAGTTTATGGTGTGCATCTTACAGATATTTCTTAGTACAAAGCAAGTTACAGAAGGGCAAATTCCCTCTAGGGAGACTTTCGGTCTCAATTATTGTGATATTTCAGTTAATTGTAAGTAGACAGATCATATTATATACTAAATGGGTTACTAACAATATCAGTGCATCATTCTGCTTGCTGCCTCTATGATGATGTTCTTAGCTTCGGATTAATCAATGGAGAGCAAATTATCAATATTGCGTCATATGCAAGTGTTTTTTCTTAATATGAGGATTCATTTATTAGGAAGAAATGATAAGAGGGAGAAATAGCGAGAGAGAGAGAACTTAGTGCCATACAATCTGATTGATTGTTGTTCCAATGTTTTAATTCGTTGATTGATTCAAAGAAATCCAAAATATGAGCTATTCAGAACGTGAATCAGTGCGAGACCGCAAACAACATAAGCCTGTCCTCCCAGAGGCGTTAAGAAGCGAGATCCGTTCCCTCTCTAATCACAGTTATAAAATTTGGGATCTTGGTTCGGTCTATTTGGAACATAAAGCCTCTGTTGCAAGAGACCATTTAGCTAGTGAGAGGACTTTTCTTGCTTGGCTTAGGACAAGTTTATCCTTCCTGTCTATAGGGGTAGGAATTACTCAATTGTTTAAATTATCAGAAAATGCAGAATCCGAAGAAACCACAGCTATGAGGATGGGAAGAGCTCTTGGATTGACATTTATTTCAACTAGTATGTTGACTCTTCTCTTCGGATTATTCAGATACTTTATGATTCAAAGACTGTTGATTCAGGATATCTTCCCTCTGAGTAAGTTGTTCATATCCTTCTTATTCATTATCATATTTACGGTATGTCAACAAATCACCCCTCAATGGCTTGTCTCCTTCATACTAACTTCCACCAGCTTATCATATTGACCACTGCTCTTATTCTGGTCACCGCATCATAGACCCCACACATGTTGTCATATACACATAGAAATTTATAATTTGCTCCATATCAATGCATTCGGTCGTGAACATCAAAATTCCTATTTAGGAAAATCGCAGTCACAAAATTATTGTAGCTCTTATATTTCTGAAAGCGCGTAGCTTAGATTCTTCCGTTCAATTTGGACAGCCCCTGTCTGTATTATTGACACGTAAATTATATCAGTATACCCATTTACGCCGCGCACTCCCCTATAACTTTCACAAATGGCAGATTTTTCTAGAGGCAAAAAAATTTTTTTCATTCTCCTTTTTTTCCCTGCTTTTTTTCCTTCTTTCATCATATTAATTTTTTTTAACTTGATATTAATAGTTTTGATATAGTATACCATATAACCATATACATATAAAAACATATCAAAATGGTACGTGTTAATGAGAAGACGATCAGTTGGTGAGACAGAAGCAGCAGATGGGATCAATCAGTCGGATGGTATCAATACGTTGGATTTAATCGCTTACCAGTCAAGTGTAGATTTTGTGAATTAAGGAGGCGATCAAGGGTGGATAAAAGACTTTATGGATATTGTATTGCTCAGTAGAATGAGTGTCCAGTGAAAGGACACCCCTGATCATCAGGATTGATCATTTTTGACTCTTGAAGGAGTGTTCTTATCCTTAAACAGCGATCCATACTAGAAGTCAGGCCCTTGTACTATTATTCACTATAGCGTGACCAAATATTTGATCATCTGGCGCTTGGTTGTCATTTGTTACCACATCTTCCAACTCTATCATGCAATTCATACATATATACTAACTCATTTTACAGGGTAAAGTTCACGGTTCCTTAGCTCGTGCTGGTAAGGTTAAGTCTCAAACTCCAAAGGTCGAAAAGTCCGAAAAGCCAAAGCAACCAAAGGGTCGTGCTTACAAGAGATTATTGTTCACCAGAAGATTCGTCAACGTTGTTGCCGGTAAGAAGGGTAGAAACTAAGCTGGTTGTTTACATCTAGTTAATTAAAGACTATCATTTCGCGATGTATATCTTAATTGAATAATCATACTATATTGAGAAAAGAATTCGTAAAAACTTCAATTAGCTAAATCTCAGTACTCTCCTCACGTCAGCAGCCCTAGCATCACTGCTTCCCCTCTCGTAACGGGATGAAAATTTTTATAGGAAAAACCAAACCTTAATTAGCGTTTAGATATATAGTCAAATAGGTGTGTAGTTGGTAGAACGATGTCAGACGACGAACTTGGCCTTGAGGGAGGCTTATTTGAAGAGCCAAATGATTTCAGACCCCCACCTCCAGCTTCTCACTTTGTCTCGTATAAGAGAGAGAAGGACCTGGAGCCAAAGGAGATCAGCTTAAAATTGGTTGGTAGCTCACCTCTTTGGGGTCACTTACTTTGGAATGCCGGTAAATATACAGCTCTGTACCTTGATAACCATGCCGATGAGTTAGTTAAAGGGAAGTATGTTTTAGAGTTGGGAGCTCTGTCTCTGTTACCTTCGTTAGTGTGTGCAGTTAACGGTGCTGCTAAGGTGGTTTGCACAGATTACCCTGATGCAGATTTGATCGAAAATATTCAGTACAATGTTGACCACTGTCCAGGTGCCTTAAAGAACACAGTAGTTAAAGGATACATTTGGGGAAACGAGTACGAACCGTTGCTCGAAGAGATTCCTAATGGAAAGAAGTTTGATTTGATTATTTTGGCTGACTTGGTATTCAATCACACTGAGCATAAGAAACTTTTGAAGACTTGCAAGGACACTTTGAGTGAGAACGGGAAGTGTCTTGTAGTGTTTTCTCCACATAGACCTCATTTATTGGATGCGGATTTGGAATTCTTCGAAACTGCCAAGTCTGAGGAATTTGGTTTCAAAGTAGAAAGAGAGAATTTGGTTAACTGGAAACCAATGTTTGAAGAGGATGAAGAAACCGTAGAGATCAGATCCAGAATCTATTCTCATATCATGTATTTATAATTTGCATACTACGTTTAGAGTTTAATAATGTCTTTTTATTCAAGCGAGAAAGCGATATTGTAAAATGTAGAACCTAAATAAATAATCTCAATGGTCTTTCAATGGACCGCTTGGATGTCGTAGCTGTTTTTGTATGTTTCGTAACTCATTAAATGTGAAATTTGTCTTTAGCTTTTAAGCTTAGTAACTGTAGTTACTCTTCTCATTAGAGTAGTTACAGCCGACGGAGACGGTCTCACCAGAGTTATAAGCATAACATTCGGTTCCAGCAGCACAAGAGATAATAACCCAGGAACCCCAGTTACATTGGGCCAATTGACCATTCAGGTTACAAGCGTACTCACCTTCGTTACAAGAAGAAGCAGAGCCCAAGAACAAACCGTTAGCGAAGTTTTGGTTCATGCATTCGGCCTTCTCCAAACCAGAGTAGCTAGAGCAGTCAGTGTATCCAGAGGAAGCCGTAGCAGTAGCAGTAGCGGAAGTCGAAGAAGTAGTGGAAGTAGAAGTGGTAGTAGTTGGGGCAGCAACTGGAGTAACAGTAGTAGTTTGGCTATCGACGTAGGAAACAGCAAGAGTAGTAGAAGATGGAACTTCTGGAGTGAAAGTGGAGACATATGGGGTCTTGGCTACAGATGTAGTAGTAGCTGGACTAACAGTTTGAACAGTAGCTGGAGTGCTGGTCGAGGTGATTTCAGCTGGAGTGACAGTAGAAGAAGTGCTGGTAGTTGGATCGGCCTTAGCGATAATTGCACTCAGAGCTTGGAGAGTCTCAGCAGTAGAAGTAGTAGAAGTTGTGGAAGTAGAGGCGGTTGAAGTAGAAGTTGTGGAGGTGGAAGTTGTGGAAGTAGAAGAAGTGCTGGAAGTGGTGGTAGTGGCAGCAGCGGTAGAAGAAGAGCTACTAGAAGTAGTAGCAGATCCCGATTGTTCAGTCAAAATAGACTTCATAGCTTCAGCGTAGTTTCCACCATCAACTTCGTTAGCCCACAGTTGAGAAGCATCCCACAACATAATACCACCAAAGTTACTGCTTTGAGCACTGATGGTGTCGTCAACAGCAGACTTAACAGTGTCAACATCAACATAACCAGAAGAAGCAGCAGAAGAAGAAGCTGGCAAACCCAAGAACAACTTGATGTCAGAGTTTGGAGAAGTGTTAGCAGCAAAGTCGGCCCAAGTGTCCCAGTTGAAAGTACCATCAACAGAGCAGTAGTTATTGTAGAATTGAATGAAGGCAAAGTCGACCTTAGAGTTAGATAACATGTCACCGACATTAGCATCTGGATAAACACATTGTGGAGCAGCAGAAATATAGTAGTCTTTGGAACCCTTGGAGTCGAAGATGGATCTCAACTCGGTAGATAAAGCAGCATAACCAGTGTCATCGTTGTTTTCGATGTCAAAGTCAAAACCGTCAACAACAGCAGTACCAAATGGTCTCTCATCGGCAGAACCTTCACCAAAGGTGTTCCACAAAGTAGTAGCGAAGGTGGTAGCATCAGAGTCGCTGCTGAAACCATAGGATCCAGTAGCACCACCAAGAGATAACAAAACAATTTTACCCAGACTTTGACAAGTGGCAATATCGGTAGCAATTTGCTCACAGTCGAGTAAACCATCACTGAAAGTGTCAGAACATTGGTTAGCGAAGTTCAATCCCAAGACACCACCGTCTTCTGGGAATTCGTTTAAGAAGGAAAGGACGAAGATATCAGCAGCGTCACTTTCACAGTAGGTAGATAATCTCTCTTGAGAACCGGCGGAGTTTTGACCCCAGTAAAGAACGACGTTCTCATTAGAAGAAGCGTCAAAGGCTTGAGCAGCAGTGGCAAACAAAGTGCAAGCAATCAATTGCAGAATAACGGAGTGAATCATTGTTAAAATTGATAGTAAAAGAGTGAACGAGAGTGATTTGATAAGTTGATTTCCAATGTAAAGAATGACTATAGTTAAAAACTAAATGAATGAATTGGGTTGGTTGTGATAAAAATGAACGAAAGTGGTGGGTCAATTAATTATGATTCCCTGTCAAATGAATGTGTCTCTCTGTAACTCTGATTTCTTTTAATTAAATTAAAATTATGAACTAGATCGAAAAAGAGAAACGGGTTCTAATTTATAGAAGATCTACTGAAATCAAGTGACATGGCAAGCGTTTAACTCATGTCTCTATTGGTGACGATGCCCGCTCAGGCCCATACAAATTTCTATTGTGATGTAAGTCCCCTACATATGCTGGTTTTGTTTGATATCCCTTTTTTCCCCTTAGCGCAGTCGCCATAGTTAAGAAAAAAGGGGGTGAGATCTCCTCGTATTTCCCGATTCGTAAATTTTCCTTCTTTTCTTAAAGCGAAAAAAAAAACCGGCCCCCCTTTTTTCCCAAACTGAGCACTGTGCGCTCCTGCCTCTCCTACGTAAGGGAGGAAAAAAAGTATGTGCGCGACGCATAATAAGGGAAAAGTATAGCTAAGCGCTAGTCATAGCAACATGGTAGAGCCAGTAAGAGAGGCTTTGTGACAGGATGAGAGAGGTTGGAAGGTTGATTGGGAGGCCAAGCCGATCTGATTCGATCTGATCCGGCTTTTGAGAGAACGTGAAATTCGATTTCAAAGTTCAGCCTTATTTCATTTGAATCCCGGTTTCCATAGCATCGGGATCTCAAAGACACGATCTCACTGTGTCACGTACGTTGATCTAAGGGATGTGGTAGCGTTTTTTTTGACACACGGCGCACTTCGAGGAACTGTTCAAACAAAATGTTTCATCGAAAATTCTTAGGACATTTTACCCCTGAATAAAGTTTCAGACCTCGAGGTAAATCTCGTAAGTAGTCTCTTGGCTTTAAGTTTTTATCCGCGTAATTTGTCTTTTCTTGGCCCGTTAGGTTCTAGTACCCCTGGGGATACAATAGGTTGGGGAAATAAAGTTACGAGGTTGAGATTTAAGTCAGATGATTATGATGGTTAGATGGTCTAGATTGTTATGGATAAGTTTACGAGGTTAGATGGGTTGTGAAGTGATGCGCAGACTTAGTGACATAATAGTATAGTTGTATAATGACAGTGACATCACCAGTCATCGAGGAGGATGGAATATGAAGGTGGTCTGGATCGTATAAATTTGGAATTACGGAGAGACAGATTCTAGATCGTGAATTATTACTGATTTTTTGATATTCAGTCCTCATGTCATATTCTTTGTGATTGATCTCCCTATCTGCTCCTCTGTCTCCCCAGCTTTTCCTACCCCCCTTCCTCTTCTCTTTAGCTTTCCCTCTCTGCCTTCCATTTGCTCACATTTTATCAATTCCCAATCAGTAAAGAAAATTTTTATATACAATTAGCTACCGCCCTACAATACCAGTAAGTAAGTTCATCGAGTACCCACAATGTTCATCTGTTCTATCTCGGGAAACCCAACTACTGACCCGGTTTTATCACCTGTCAGTGGTCATGTTTTCAGTAGACTGTTGATCGAATCCTATATTGATAAACATGGCTCAGACCCTATAAACGACCAAGAGCTCTCAGTGGAACAGCTTGTGACGGTGAATAGTCCGAATGCCGCCAATTTAGGTCTGGCTCCAAACAACTTGACATCCATACCGAACTTGCTTTCCCAGTTCCAGAAGGAATGGGATGCTTTACTGATTGAAATATTCACGTTGAGAAAACAACTTAAAGAGTCCAGAGAAGAGTTAAGTGTACTGTTATACCGTCAAGACGCTGCTGTGAGAGTGGCATCTAAAGCCATCCAAGAGAGAGATGAGGCAAAGAGAGCAATGGAAGAATTGGCCATGTCCATTTCTAAGGGAAATTATAATGATCTGTTGGGTGAAGAAGAATCTACAGTTCCTGTTCCAGACCAGATAACTCCAGAATTTTCACTGGAGGTTCAGAATGCTCATCAAGAATTGTTCCAATTGCATAAGGCTAATAAGAAGAAGCCGCGTTTTGGAGCAGATTCTCCACTTCAATTACAAGCTGCCGATGGATTAGATCTCCAATCAATACTAAAGGATATTCCAGGGTTCAAAACAGCTCATGTCAAATGTACGTCATATTCTGAGACAACTAATCGTCTTCTCTTAGGATTCGACAATGATAACGCAGTAATAATCGATTACACATCAGGAGAGTTGATTGATACTATTGTTTCCAAAAAGAAAGGTTTGGTTTCTGTCAACTGGTTACAAGAAACTCTGATATTGGGATTCTCAACCGGGTCTATATTAGTGGATAATCAGGAAATCAAAGCCGACAAGAAATTGAAATCGGTTCTTGTACACCCATCATTGAATCTCTTAATTACCATCCATCCTTCTAAATTCCAAATTGTATACAATCATAATGTGATATTTGAGGCCGAGACAGACTACGAAATTTGTTCACAAGATTTGCATGGAGATGGAGTTTTATTAAGTTTAGGTGGAAATGATGGAATAGTTCATATCTTTGATATTTCTAAAGGATCAGAGGTGTCCACTTTGACCGTATCGGATCTGGTGACCACATTAAAATTCGCCCCTAACGGTTATTGGTTAGTTGCTTCCACTAAAGATAATCTCTTGAAAGTATTTGACTTGAGAAAAGAATCTGTGGTATTTGAATACTCATCAAATTCTTCACTCTTGGCAATTGATCCATCTGCCCAATTGCTCTACCTTATTTCATATGCTAATTCTTCTATTGAAGTTTCTGCCCTCAGATATTACAAGAAGCTGAAAACATTCGAATTGATTGGCGAGCCAATTAAGATCGATGATATTTCCAAAGTGAAGAAAACCCTTCTCACTCTGGTTCTGGGTCACATTTCCTCAGATTCCTTGACTCTTATTGAAAACTCCAACAGAGTCCTCGTCGTCTCCCCTGTCACAGTCTAATAAATCTGCCCTTGTTTTAATAATCTGCTCCTGTAAATGCCTTTTCTCGGAAATAACTCATTTCCCAAAAGGGTAATCCGATACTTCTAAACTTTTTTTGATGCGATTTTCTGTCACAGGGCTTTTTCCTTAATTTTAATTAAGGGGGCAAGAGATGGTAAATTAGTTGGCGGTATTGGATCAGAGAAAGTAGTTGCCGTTGGAATCCACTTGATTGATACTGCATGTCGAAACTGTTTGTGCGATCGATTAGAAATCTTTCAGGTTCTCCACTGGAGGTGAAAGTACGTAACCTGACATCGAATGATCCATGGGGGCCATCGGGATCAGATTTGGATGAGATCTCAAAGTTCACTTTTGATAATGAGAAGTTGAAGGTGGTGATAAAAGTGTTGAATAAACGATTGAGTCCGAAGCAGAAATCACCTTTGCATATTTTGAAGAGTTTGACTATCATTCAGTACTGTTTACAGGTCGGTTCTCAAGCCTTTGTCGATTATTATAAGGTTAATATCGAGTTTATTTCATTGTTGCTGGATTATGATATCTTGAATAAAGCTAATAAGGATGCAGTGAATATAAGGAAACGATCAAGATATATAGTGAGGTTGCTCAATGATGTGGAATTGTTAAGACAGAAGAGAGAGAATTTCCATAAATTACGTTCAGAAATGCTTATTCCTGGAATCAAATCTTCTGATCGTGATAAAACAAAGCATATGAGATATTCTTTGGATAGAGTATCATCGGATATTGAACAAATTGAGACAATGTCTACTGGAAATTCCTCAGAAGGAGCAAGGTCATCGTCATTGGATATGAGGAGATTGAATTATTATAGACCTAAGAGATCAGCAGTGGGATCACCAAGGATGAATGTGGATGAAAAGAGGAAATTACAATTCATTACAGAGGAACAAGTTGAAGATTTACCAGATTGGAAGCTTGCATCAAAAATTGAACTGCTTGCCCTGGATAGAAGCTTCAGAAATACAGTGTTTTTGGATAGTTTCGAGAATTCCAGTTTGAGTACAACTCCAAGTAATAGTAGCAGTGCTACAAGTTTGAATGATGGGTCATTGGATCGTAAAGGTGAGACTAGTGCCTACAATAACAATCCCTTCTTGAGCTCCTACAATTCCCCATAAATAGATATTCATTGCATATACATATAAATTATTCTTCGTCCGGAGGTCTCTGTTGTTCACCTTCTACTTTAGATCCCTTATCTTGTAGACTTTTGTATCCTTTGTAGTTTTGCATGATAAGAGACTTGAGTTTCTTCTTATCTTCCAGGCTCAATTTGGGACCAATTGGGGGTTCATAAATGGCTTCCCTCAAATTTTGAGGGAGTTTGTTACTTTGCTCTTTGTTGTATAGCTTAGAGGTGGATAACAATCTCTTTGAGCCTTGGGATATGGTACGAATTTGACTTGTCCTGATCATGAATGGGTATTAGAATATTAACTATGGTGTATCAATTATAGTTTATTAACTATAGAGATAACTGTGGTCGAATAATGGAGGAATATAATATTTATATACTATATTAATCATAAGTTGTACCCCTCTTATTTCTTATTAGCCCCCTTCCTTAAGTATTGCATGACTTACACTCAAATAACCCTAAACCCTAAGAATCGCCTGATTCTTAAGCTTCCTCTTTCCCTCTAAGGTAACTGCCAGATCCGCTCATCGTGCCCGATTACTCATCGTGCCCTGGTTACCCCATAGCAACTATTCACTCATCCATCGCCTGCCCCGGATTTGCCCCGGTCACTCTATTTTCCCCATCGCGCAAGAAGGGCACAAAATTTATAAGCTTTTGATCCATCACTAAGGTAACTAAGGACCACCAACAGAGATGCCCCCGAAAATACGGGTCACAGCCTCTAATTCGTCAAAGCATACCCCGAAATCCATAGTTAAGCACCAACTGCTCAAATCTACGGGGCTTAATTTATTTAAGAAAGAAACATCAAAGAAGAAGAAGCTGGGTATTCTGGGGGGCCAAAAGAATGTCACTGCCGATTTCACAGTCACTAGCTACGAAGGACTGGATTTATATCCAGAAGCTGGCTTCTCCATGGACTCTTTAGAGGATGAAGAAGAGGAGATCATTGAAGATGAAGATTTTGGTGAAGGGACCGAAAAGAGTCCCGTCATCAAATGTATAAACTTCTTGAAAAATAGCCGGTTCAACTTGAATCTCCCTCCAGTGGCCAAAGGTGTCATCACAGCTGCATATAGGAAGACAATTCTCGAGAAACAACAACAGTACCCACCTATCATAGTCCGTAATCAATTGTACTCGATTTTCATCAACCAAATCACCCTAGTCGATAAAGAGATCGAACGTTGTGTACGACAGGGCAAATTAATGACATTATTAATCAACCATATTGACTTTCACGATAACTTAATAATATTGAAATCGGATTACCTCCATTATATAGATACTCGTCTCAATGACTCCCAGCCAAAGGATCTACTGATATTTAGGAAATTGATACAAGAGAGTAACGGAGTCTCCATCTTGACTAGAAATGATTTAGAAGATTATGGGATTGAAGACACCCAGAGCTTAGTCAACCGAGGTTTCTTGAACCATTCCAAAGACCAAACCGAATTCTACATCTCTCTACCAAACCTAGGTAACTATTTGAACTTCTTGAAGAGGTCTACAATGTTCATTACTGCCACAATACAAAGGCTGAAGGGTAAACAAATACTCGAAAAAAGCTTGAAAGAAAAATGGGAATTGAATTATAATAATTGGTACAAATTTTATGGACTTGATCTTCGATTCGTATTAAGTCTTGGTTACGGAATGGGTCTTGTAGAAAGTTTTCATACGAATTTGGGACCGGGTTGGAAATTCACCTAGATTCTTCCACTATTTAATAAAAGCTCAACGTACTCCTGGATTTTTTCATCTTTGTAGAAGTCGGCCTTTCTCAAAGCTTCTTCATCAGATGCGGCATTTCCATCGATGTGGAAGTTATCACTGGATAAGATCTTTAAGAAGTTGGCATTTCTAGCGAGAATTTCATTCATGAATTCCGATGGGTTCTCCGACAATTTCTTGTAGAAATCGTACTTGTACTTGTTGTAGTTCAACAAGTTCAAATTGAGTGAGATTTTCTCTTGTAATTTCTGTAATTCTAAAGCAGTCTTTGTATTACTGACCAAATCGGTGATGAGTTTGTTAATGTGGGATACCTTTTGAGCTGATACTGCTTCGTTATATTTCTTCAAGTCCACATCGATTATTGTCTCACCTAAAGTGGAGTTTGTTAAGGTATTGATTTTGTAAGTAACTTTGATAGGGTCTATTGGTTTCAATAATTGAGTAGATAAGATCTCGAGCAATTTTGGCATTGGGAATTTCTCCAATTTGAAAATCTTGAATAATAACTCATCACTTTTCAGCATAATGATCGATTGTTGTTGTGAATGTTGAGATTTGACATCTTCTGGCAGTTTGGTCTTGTCATCTATCAATTCAAATAAGCCATTCAACTTGATGTAATTAAACACTTTAATGAAACAATCATGTTGGGTGATCTCGGTTTGCCCAAGTAACTCGGCCAAATCGGCATTGTCAACCTTCAACAAAAGAGGATACGATTTTGGTTGGATCAAAATCTCGGCTTCTATTTCTTTTACATGATCACCTTCATCACTGGATCTTTCAGATGCCGGAATTGAGTATCCAAATCTCTTGATATCCAAACCATCAAATTGTTGTTGCAGTTTCTCCATTTCAGATTTGCCTAAAGACATATCATCATGCCATTCGACAATATTATTTGGGATGGATGGATCGTTCAATTGAACGGAAATACTAGACAAAAAGGAGGAGAATTTCCTTCTAGTTGGAGAATCAGCCGGTTCATCATTCAAACAACGTCCCTCTACTCTCAATGTATAAGATGGTTGAGGTACTTGCAGAGGATCCAGTAACGGACCCACTTGCCAAGGTTGGTTCTCACTGATATTATAGATGAATATTCTCAAAGTTTCAGGTTTCTCATCCTCGTCATCACCAGTAGGAATGATATTGTTATTCATGCCAGCTTGTAAGTCTTGTAAATCGACCAATTTTCTATTAATGACCAAGTCGATCTTCTTTTCTCTTGCCTGCAATTTCTTGTACATCTCGACTTGACTAGGGAACATTTCCTCGATGGATTTTGGAATCATTGTGTCGGTAGGCTTGAAGTTGATCACTGGAGGAGGTGCTGGAGCCTGGCCCGCCTGTGGAGGTACGCCCTGTGGCAGTCCTTGTGGGGGTGCCGGCGCGTATTGAGGCTGTTCATAGCCCTTCTTATATGTTCCTTTAGGTCTTGGTTGATACGACATTTGAACGCACAATCACGAGAGTTTTGGTCTGTAATATCAACTGACACTTTACTTTTTGATCGATGGTCGGCTTCTTCGCGATCTACACAGTCGTTAATTTAACAAACTCTCTTTAAATCTCGCCTTTTCGAGTTTTTGTTATTTTTTTGAGTGGGAGAGTTTCTTAATTTGGGATTGAGATTTTGTGCACGACCAAATCAATCAGATCTTGAAGATGGATGTGGGCTAGTGTATTAGTGGCTGGTGATCTGTGGCTGTTGATGAGGGCTGGTGGTTAGTGGCTGGTGCGACCATGATCACAGCTCAACTGGCTCACTTTTCAATATCCCCTGATACTCACTACACTACATACATTACTTACACTACCTACACAAACACTCCTAACACTTTAAATGTATTACCTATAACAGTTCCTTCTTCAATTCCTCAACAACAATGCTCTCAACAAGCTTATAATCTGGCTCAGAAACTTGAATAACATTCTTCTCCAACTTAGCAAAGTCCTTAAATTGTTGAGGTAACACCTTATTCTCGAAATCATAAGTCTCGAAACCATCCAAAGCCTTGTTGACAACCTCAGAGAACTTGGCTGGGTGAGCAGTGGACAAAGAAATGTAGGTGAATTCTGGCTCCTTGGCAATCTTGGATAAGGAAGCCTTAATACCAACAGCAGTATGAGGGTCGGCAATGTATTGGTTCTTCTCATATACAGCCTTGATGGTCTCGACAGTCTCATCATTGGAGACCTTGAAAGAGTCAAAGTCCTTTCTAGTTCTGGCGATCAATTCTTCAGAGACGGTGAAAGAACCCTTGGTGTTCAAATCCTTCATCAAAGAAGCCAAGATCTCACCAGATTTTTGGTCATCATTACCTCCGTCGGTGAATCTAACCATGTACCATAACAATCTCTCAAAGTTAGAGGCTATACTGATGTCCATAGCTGGAGAGTAAGATGGAGAAGCTGGGTTCTTGGTATAAGTACCGGTCTTCAAGAATCTGTTTAAAATATCGTTCTCATTAGTAGCAATGACCAATTCTTCAACTGGCAAACCCATCTCCTTAGCAAAGTAACCAGCCAAGATATCACCAAAGTTACCAGAAGGAACAACAAATTTCACCTTCAGATCTGGGTTGGTCTTGATCAATTGGAAGTAAGAATGGAAATAGTAAGAGATTTGAGCTAAGATTCTGGCCCAGTTGATAGAATTCACAGCTCCAATATGGTACTTGTCGTTGAACTCGGTGTCAGCAAAGATCTTCTTGACAATATCTTGACAGTCATCGAAAGATCCCTTAACAGACAAATTGTGGACATTCTTATCAGTGACGGTGGTCATTTGCAGTTCTTGGATCGGACTAACTCTACCAGTTGGGAACATGATGAAGACACTTACATCCTTCTTGTTTCTCAACCCATAGATAGCAGCACTACCTGTGTCACCACTAGTAGCACCAACAACGGTAATGAATTCTCTCTCTTCACCCTCTTTCTTCTCAGCATTTCTTCTATTCAAGAAATACTCGAACAAATTACCAACAAATTGCAAAGCAACATCTTTGAATGCATAAGTTGGACCATGGAAAAGCTCCAACAAGTACAAATTGTCATCTAATTTTTCAATAGGAGTGATCTTTTCAGATCTGAAAGTGGAGTAAGATTTCTCGATCAAGACTTTCAAGTCAGCACTGCTGATCTCCTCCTCCTTAATGTACAATCTCATGATGTTGAAGGCCAACTCTTGGAATGAGAATCCTGCCCATTTGTCCTTGAAATCAGCTGGCAACTGAGGGATGACAGATGGGATGAACAAACCTCCATCTTTGGCCAAACCGGTCATTACAGCTTGCTCAAATGAGATGCTCTCGGCAGACCCAGAACGGGTCGAGCGGTACTCTTGCGACGACATTTTTTATCCTTGTTATTTATCGACTCTTCTTTTTATAACAGCGCTTAAATCACCCTCGAAAAATACCCTACCAAATAAGGTGAAAAAAAAGGTCAAAAACACGAGGGATGACACTCCGGAACAGGAGCGTTGGGGGAGAGAAAATTTTTGCGATGACTAATTTGATTACCGGATTGGGAAGGTACTGAAGAAGGAAATATTATTTGGAGATGTATATTGGATTGCCTATTTAGGGAATTCCCGATTGGGTTATTTGAGTTCCTGGATCTTACTTGTATGCTTATTGGTGACTTGAACTTTACCGTCTTTGGTGATATCGAGTTCTAATCCCATCTGAGCAAGCTTGCCTTCGTCACGAAGTTCGATTTTCTCCGGTGATAACAGTTTTACGAAATTTTGGTTCTCTTGATTATTCTCCAAAAGGTATTTTATGCAAATGATGGCTCTTTCTTTGATAAATGGTTCATTCTCATCGAGTTGACAGTTATTGAGGATAATTTCAAGTGTAGATGATTCTCTCACGTATTCTTGATTCTCAAAATTCTGATACACAAGATATGTAATTATTTCTATCACTACTGTTTTGAGTCCTGGAAGTTCACTTTTACTTGTATTTTTTTCAACTTCTTTCAAAGTCAACCTGGGGAACTTTTGTTCAAGCAGTTTGAGTAAGGTTGACAAGCTTGACAAAGCTGAATAATGATTTAAAAAGCTTCTTGCATGGTCAAATTTACCTAATGTAGAGATGATATCCAAAATTTTGAACAATTTCAAATGCCCGTTGGTGTCATGGTGATCATTATGTAAAGTTGAAATAAATGAAGAAGATATTTGTTGGAAGATTTCATATACCCATGATAATAAACTGGTCAATTCAAATTCGTCATAAGATTCTCTATTGATTAAAACTGTTTGAGCCGAGCTTAATAACAGCAATTGTTCAGTGTCTTTACCATTTAATTTACGCCAGAATTTAGTGAAACTTTCATGCAAAAATACCTTTTGGAAGAGTGATAACACAAGAATCTCTTCTGGAGATAAATCTTGGCCGTTTTGTTCAGTGATTACCTCTAAATAGCCCAATAACTTAAATGAAACTGAGACGCTCACCTCATGGTTAAGATAATTGTATAAAAATTCACTCGAATTAAATAAGTTGTTCATTAACGTTAGCACAACCTGAACCGATTCTTTATCAAGGAGATCGAGGTTGAACCTACCAAGAAAATCTTTATAAAGATCAAAATGGTATTCAAATCTCAGTTGTTTGATATCATCAGGGTCCTCAACATTCAATGGAGTCACAGAAGATGTAGTATTAACTAAAAATTGTATCATGGCCACCCTCAAATTAATTCCAAAAGGCTCCAATAAGCTGTTGAAACTCACTTCATTGATCACATGCTCATAAAACTCGCCAACCAACTGTCTCTCTCTCTTATTAATAACCACATTTCGTGCAACAATCACCAATCCACGAACTACTCGAAGCTTTTCTACCTCATGATACCCATTGCCTCTCACACATCTTTTCAACAGAGACCAAAAGCTAGGATCAGCTGCCAATTCTGCCCCAAATTCCAGGTCACCGGCAGCCCGAGTCACCACTCCCGATAACCCTGTCAACACATCTTCGAATGATCCTACATTTTCCACCAAAAAGCTCTCGCTTTCCTCGATATAATCCATTTTAACCACCTAATGTTCCGTCTCTTCCTCATCATCTCACTCGCTTACAAAAGGCGCTTGAAAATTTTAAGATGGACCCCTCGGGCGATGAGTCTAAATTAGGAAATTCATATACGATAATAGTTTAATAAAATGCTAAGTCTATTGGGGATATATACATTAACTAATCTTGGTCCATTTCATCCAGGGATTCGTCATCACTGCTGGCATCGAATTGGTCAGGATTAACTTTCTTGACTTGATCTTCGAACCATCCACCTTCTTCTTCATCTTGGTCGTCATCTCGATCGTCTTCGTCTTCTTCACTTTCTTCATCACCCCCAATTTGATCACCCCCAATTTCTTCATCCTCCAACTTCTTCATAACACTCAACTCATTACTAGATTTCAAGAAATCAATGGTGTAATTGTTATCAGCACTATACTTAACGAAATCCTTGACATATCTGTTCAAGAATCTCTGGATAAGTCTGACTCCACTGGCAAACTCATGCTTATTAGAGTTGATATAACGACCATGTCTAGAAAGAACTTCTTTGATCCAAATTAAGTGGAATTCCAAATGTTGAGAAGTCAATGATAATTCTCCGATGAATTTAAGAAGCTTGGCCAAATATAATCTAGGAATCTGCGATACTGTCAATTTAATCTCAGAGACAGGGATACTCTCATATACTTTATGAATAAGATAATTCTCATTCAATCTGAACAGCATAATTAAAGCATTCAAATATTCCTTATCATTCAAAGTTGCAATTGTGGATTCTGGAGTCACTTCGACATCCAATTCAAAGGGATCGAAAATCATACTATCGTCTACACTATACACTAAGATACCTTCAGTAGTAGCGGCAGCAAATTGCTGGGCAGTTGGAGAGAATTGTAATGATGTCACTCTAATGGCAGGTCTCGAATTTCTATAAGACAGATCACCACGAGCAGATCCTGGTAATGAACTATCAATTCGATCTTCGAGGTCGGAGTTTTCTCCGTCTCTGTCGATCAGATCTAAAGAACCCCCCTCAGTTAATCTTTTACTATTTAACATTTCTAAAGTACCATCGATAGACATGTTCAAAGAGACGGTAAATCTCTTCAAAAGAACCTCATTAGCAATATCATAAAGACAGATAGAGTTATTGTTGCCTCCGGCAATCATACTTAAGCCATCGAATGAGTAACTTATAGTAGTGAAATATTTAGATCTGGCGGAATTCTTAGCAGTAAATCTATCATTTAAGTAACGACCTCCTATGATATCTTTTCTACCGTCAATATGACCTACTTGCTTACCTTCTTCGATATCCCAGAATTGGATATATCCATCTAAGGTAGACACCAGTACTTGTTTGGAATCAGGTCTCATTGCAATGCTTAAAACATCGGAGTAAATGTTGAAAGGTTCAACTTGCAGAGATCTACCAAAGATATTCCAAATTCTAATAGTTTTGTCCCATGATGCAGAGGCCAAAGTGGAGTTTTCTACACCAAAAGCTAAGGCCGAGATTGGTCCTTCATGTCCACTTAAACTGTCCAATAATTGGGCAGTTTGAACAGACCAGACATGAATTTCGAAGCTGTCGGTAGAACCGGCACATACAACTTCACCAGCTGGATCAACAGCTAAGGTGTTGAATTGTAATCTCTCGGTAGCAGTGAAAGTACGGAAATTTCTAAATCTAATTAAATCCCAAGCTCTAACAGTACCATCCAAAGAGGCACTGAAAAGTACTTGACCACGTTTAGCAAATTGGACAGCTGTTACAGCAGAGGCATGCTCTTCAAAAGTAGCCAAACAGAACCCAGAAACTACATCCCAAATCTTGATTTTACCATCATCAGCAGCTGTCACTACCCTGGCTCCGTCTGGAGAGTAAGCTAATGCATTAGTGGAGTCGAAATGGCCCTGTTGTTTCAAGATATAGGACTCGGATTGCCATTCATAGACTAATAATTGACCTAATTTGGCCGATCCAAACAGTAACCATTCACCATTAGCATTGATTTCGACAGTGTTGACCTCATTTTGACCCATACTCAACTGTTGAATTAAAGTGAAATCTGGAAGCTCATAAATACGGAACTCTCCATTACCAAAACCCACGATTAATAAGTTAGATTTAGCATGGAAAGCACAACTGGTCACTTTAGAGTCGGAAAAGAAGAACTCCTTCGAAGTTATACGCCAACTTTGAGGCACACCTTCCTCTGGATCCTCTTCAATAGCCCCATCTTCATCTGGCTTGGCTGTGTATTCCCACTTGAAAAGAGCTCCATCCTTAGATACAGTATAAATGATTTCTTGAGTCTCGTTGAAGAATGCACGTACTACATAGTCTCTGTGTCCCGAGAAGGTCATAGCAGCACTCTTTTCGTCACTTTCCAACGACCAAATACGAGCAGTCATATCTTTAGAAGTGGAGATGAAGAATCTGGAATCGTTGGACCATGTCAAAGAGATAATATCATTATAATGACCTGCATATACACGGTGACGAACAAATGGTTGAAATTGACGGTCCTCAGTGAAGTCAGGGGTCTTCCAGATTTGTATAAACCGTCCACAACATACACTGAAATAGCGCCCACAAGGTGAAAATTGTAAATCTGACACAGACTCTTTGAAATTGAAATGATACAACACAACATGGGTGCGGAAATTCACCAATATCACTCTACCATCCTCATCGACTGAGAGCATCAAGGTTTCCTGGCGATTTAAAGCAATTCTCTCGATATTCTTCCGGTGCTCATAGCTGAATGTGAACGATTTATTGTTGATGAGGTCGAAACATGACACTCTGTTACCCACAGGACTAAGTAATTTGGTTCCATCTTGATTAAATATGATATTTCCGTCACGGTAGACGGTACCAAGTAAGTTGCTAAGCTCAAAATCACTCTTCATTCTTACCAATGACCATAAGTGAAGACTTGGATCTTGCCTTAAGATTTTTATAGGGCAAAAAAATTTTTCAGGTGGAAAATTTTTGAGATGAGGAGCGGATTACGAAAGAGGGAGGGCAGGGTGAGGGGTGGCCAGATGGAGGGCAGGTAGAGAGAGGGAGATTTAGTTTGGTGGAGAGTGCGCGGAGAGTCGGTGGGGCTTGGGCAGAGGATGGGCAGAGGATGGGCAGAGGATGGGCAGAGGATGGGCAGAACTTGCGCAGAGCTAGGCGGAAACTGCGCTGGCTGGAGAATTCTCTCATCTCTTCAAGATCCATCTTCTACACCACTGTACCACTACACACTACATAGACACTCCCTGTACTCCCTGTACTCACTATACATACCACATCACACCCCATTGCATCATGTCTGACAAAGGTTTCAGTAGCAGAGTGCTAAACATGAAATTCATGAGAAGAGCTGAAGGTCAAGCTCTGGTAGAAGAGAAAGGCGATGAAACTAAGCGGTTAAAAGACCAAAGTGAATGGCATTTGCCAACTCTTTCAGCTGCTGCTAAACTGAAGTTGATAAATAAACCCAAAATCAAAAAATTCGGGTACTCTTCCTTAATGGAAAATGAACCTGAAGAAACTTCAAGTGGAAGGAAGAAATTTGGAGCCGAAGATGAGCAAGAAGGTGAAGGAGAAGAGACTGAACTGCCCGAGAAATCCGGTAAGAAAGGCCCTGCAAACAAAAGCCAACGTGAATCTAAACTGTTTTTAGAACAAATGTGGAAAACTCAAAAGCAAGAAGACGATGATATTCTTGACTCATTATCACAAGGGATCTCTGGAGCTGGGTCGGTGCCGCCAAAGAGGAAAGGCGGACAAGACAACAACGGCTCCAAATCTAAGAAACAAAAGAGAAAGAATTAATGTAATTTTATGCTATATACTTTGTAGATCTATTTCTTCTTTTTAGATGGTTTGGTCAGAGACTTGGTCGACTCAGAACTCAATCCACTCTTCATTACGGCCTCACGGGTGGTCGAATTGATGTGCTTGAACCTGTCAGGTCCAATATGAATACCTCCGAACCATCTAGATACGACAACGACACAATTCCACAGGTCCATGATCGTCAAAAGATGGAGCATCCGACCTCCAGCGGCACTTTCTCCGTCATCGTCAAAGTCTTGGTAAATGTTATTCCCTGATTTAATACGGTAGGCTAACATATCATGAGCTGATTTCATGATCTTTTTGTCTTGTTTAAGTAGCTCGACCAGTTCCATTGCCTCATCTACAGAATGTACTTCTTTGATGAACAGTTGGAAGGTGGATTTTCTGTCTGTAATTGGGTCGGAAGTGATCCATCCTTTGAGTGGGTCGATAGTTGGGGTAGAATCTTTCAGAGCACTCGGAGACTTGATAGTAGTGTTAGCTATGTGCTCCAGAAGTTCTTCAACCTCATTATCTTCCTCCTCCCCTTCTTTCTGACCATCCTCCAGACCTCCCTCATCACCCACTTCCTCACTCTCCTCAACATGCAAAACAGCCTCCAACTCAGTCAAAAAATCGAATATACACACCATATCCGCGTTGAAAATACTATCTAGCACCTCTTGGAACAATGTTTGAAGGTATTCCCGGTCACAAAACCGACTTGTGGTCTCGGTAATCACCTGGATTATCGACGGTTTTATCTCCGGATATTCTTCGGGGAACGAAATTTGAACGTTGACATCCTCATGCTGTGGGACCTTGATTTCATAGATCAATGGTGCGAGTTTCTTCAAGTATCCAGGGTAGATCAGCTCGATCGCCTCAAGCTCATCACGAAGCTCTTCTGACTCCATCTCCTCACCTCTTCAGGTACTTCTATAGGCAGAAATCTGAGCTTGTTAAATAGTTCACGACTTAGCAAATTACGAAAATAAAGGGGGTAATTTGAGGCTTCGAGACAGAAGCTCAGATGGTTTGTTTTGTTAAGAGGGGTTCTACACATAATACCTCAAATCATTAAATTATACGACCTAGTGCCCTATATGGTATGGCGGGACATATCCACTCAATCCTTGTCTCGGACTTCGTGGAGTTAGGGGCTGCATCACGAGATCAGCAAACCTTTCGGGTAACAAAGAAGCAATATCAATCTCAAGATAATACTTTAGAATATATGGACCTGCAAAGATACACAGAAGTGATATTAATTGTAAGATGAAAATCCCACAATAAGATGATATTGTAGCCTGTCGCCTTTTTTTCTCATGTTTGCTGAGGATTCGAGGTCTCAATTGTTGTTCTGGTTTAAGCCATAAAAGAATGAGAGAATGCCATTTGTCGACATATGGGACCATGAGAATTGGCAATTGGATGCATAAGATGACGTTCCCAATGAAGATATCTGCTGCAAATAAACTCATCTCTGTGAGTTTGCATACGAATTCTCGAAGTGGTTGAGAGAGTATATGGATTCCGAGACCAGCTGTAACCCATTTGCCTGACCACCATGCTCTATTTGAAGAATCATCTTCGGGCTCTCTTGTTAAGAGTAAGATATTGACCAACTTGAAGAAGAGAATTTGAATCGATATTGTATTACAGAATCCCAAGATCAGTACTGAGTATTGAAGATTTTGTGATACCAACATCAACTCAAATGAAAGAACATGTAATATTGTTGTCAACACATGACATACAAGAGATAACACTGCTGGGAATCCTTTGAAAAATAAGGTCAAAAGTGGACCAAGAATCAGAGCAATAAGGAAAAACAACAACACAATAACTATATTCACAGCTATAGGTCCCAATGAGCATATTGCCAACCTGGCAATACTATTCGACTGAGATGCCTCATTGGAGCCTACTTGTGAGTTCGCGTATAAATAAGCTATAGTGAGCATAGAGCACCATACCAGACTAGGTAAAATATCAGATAAGAGCAAATTCAACCTACTCGCTCCCCGGTGTCTGATATCTTGACGTCCATTACTCTTCTTTGAAATTTGTTTGTATCCCTTAATTTGAGCTCTAGTTTCCTTTGAATATCTGATCCATGAATCTTGGTTACTTTTGGAGTTTCCTCCCAATAACCATTTGAAATATTTGTGGTCATCCAAGAAGAACTCTCCCCAAAGGAATTGATTCGGGTTGAAAATTATAGGCGATAAACAAAGAGCCAGGAGCGTATACCATAAATAAATTAGAGGGGGGTTCCACATTATCAGGGAAATGTATATCAAAACTCCAATGGCTAAAGCTTCGGAGTAAATTGCTTCTAAAGCGAATCTTGAATACAACGTGGCAAGAGGAACTCTCTTTGTTGCGAAACCTCTTCCTGTTGCGATGTATCGGGCACCACCCACTTTCAAGTCATTGATCATCGACTGGGCATAAATCTTGCAGACAAATACTTCAAAAACAGGTGATAGGGAGGCAAAATGTTTTGCCAATCTGGCGGCAGCTCTCATAACCCCTCTTTCAGCCATCTCATGAACTACCAAAGGTGCAAAAGTTATTCCAAATACCAAGCAGATAGATACCACATATTGTTTGATCCATAGGATCACAGGCATTATATTAGAACACCCGGCAGGTCTTCTGGGATCCGTTATTGGTCGGTTTGGATCAAATTCACAAATGGTCACGCTATAAGAAAACAGAGAGATATGAAGGCATGCCATAATAAATAACTTGATTGAAAGAAATATGGCAACATTATTGATATGGAATCCCAGATGAGCATAGTAAATGGTCAAGAATCTATC
This sequence comes from Nakazawaea peltata, assembly GCA_001599355.1. Lineage (NCBI taxonomy): Eukaryota > Fungi > Ascomycota > Pichiomycetes > Alaninales > Pachysolenaceae > Nakazawaea > Nakazawaea peltata. The sequence goes on from BCGQ01000005.1 coordinate 862,125, forward strand.
TAGTGGGAGTTGTGTTCCTATATAGAAATACTCTCTAGATAACAATTGCTCCCCCATTCCAGAGCCAATCTTGGTTGTGAAGTTCATAATTGACCCGAATCCTAAATCACGACCTTTTCCACATTGTACATATTCACAATGTTTGATACGACCTCCTCTCATCAAAACATTCATACCCGCAAAGATATCTTCGTTCAAGTGCAACCCTTTCTGAGCCTTAGAAACACCTCCTCTCGTCGTCATAAATACTGAATTTAAGAAATCAGGATGACCATAATGCAATTTACCCCCAATTTGAGCTAGAGTTCTGGCAAACAAAGTCCCAAATGTTTGCTCCTTTGCTGCAGCGACATCTCCCAAGACTCCTATATTCTCAGAAAATATATACTCTCTAGTTCCAATTATAGCTACTGGAGATCTGTGCTTGTGTAGATCTTTGTTTAAGGCATAAGGATTAGAAGGGGGTGTTAGCTCTTCAAATTCTGCCAATATGCTACGTATTTTGAGACATTCTTCCAAATAATGATCTTGGTTTGAGTCAATTAATTGGAGGTACTCACCTCTAGTAAATGGAAGAGCATGGTTCTGGTTATCACTCTTACCATCCCCAAGAATAGGATTACCTGATAATCTTAATCTATATTTTGGTTTTCTGAATCCGTTTTCTAAGATCTCACAACTTCCGTCAACGAGACAAGAGAAATATACAAGCTCACCTTCGATTACCTCCGACTCCAAATAACAAATTTGGATCTCAGGGTATGTTCGTAAAATAAACTCTACATTCTCCTGCTCTTCAGGAGTAGCCCAGGAAAATCTCTGCATGGCCACAACAATTCTGGACTTTCTCAAAGCCAACTTTGACGCTATTTCAGTTTTGTCATCCTCTCCGGATTCTTGATCAGGTTTCCGGTGTTCTACATCATAAATTAACTTAATTGCCCTTTGGTAATTCATGAATCCAGAAATGGTCCTGAAGAGGGTTTGAGTTCTCAAAGAAGCCCAAATTCTAGTCCTCAATATATACTCAGGATTTGAAGACTTGAAACCTATACAAAAATATGCCAAATCATCACATGCTGCTGATGATATTTTGGATGATACCCCAAACCTCTCAACGTCACTCTCTTCTCCTGATGCAAGTAATTTCGTATCCTCGACGAAGTTTACCCATTCATTGGGATGTAACTTCTTCAAATATTCGAGTAATGTAATCCTAGAATATTCGTCCTCTTCCTTAATGATATCTTTTAACGAAAGCAAGATCTTCTCCTGGTAGTGAGGAATAAGAACAGAGAAGCTAGGCATATTTTCTACCGGTAGTGGCTCAGGGATAGGCGTAGAAAGGGACTGAGCAAAGAAGGTTATTCTTCTTTGAGCCTCGGACTGAGATGTGAAAGTAGACCCCTTCATGAATTGATCTTCTTGTGAGAGAAAGAATAAAGGCTCTTTTGTCATAGTGTCTCCAGATCCCTGTATTCTTACTTCCTGGTAAAGAAGCTTCTGCGTTTGTTCGAGAGAGACCAAGTGTTCTCTGTACATTGAAATGATAATCGAATTCCATATTTGGGCAACTAAAGCCTTTCCAGAATTTGGCTTGTCTTCAATATTTACAATTAACTTTGAATATATTCTTTTGGGTAGTTTTGCAAAGATGTTCCTCCATGGAGTCCATACGGAAATTCCAAAAGATAGAGAGATCCAAAATGAGAATATGGTGTTCCACACTATATACCAAAGGTAGGTATCGAGAAAGAACATAACCAGATCCGTTACAATAATCAACCCCAGAATGAATTTTGACTCATGTCTACAAAGTATTGATCCAATGTACAAATCTCCAGAACAGTTCTGGGGCCTCATATTGATCAACTCCCTTATAGGGTCTCTCATGGATAGCGTTAAAAAGAAATAAGACTCCGTAAACTTACAAATGAAAATCAATGCCCATATTCCTAAGGAAGTCATCCTGTTGCTTTTGTCTAAGCGGGCTGGGGATGAAGTGAAGAACACATTTGAGAGATATTTCCTTCTGTTTCTAGAATCTGTCAAACTATTTCCAAAGAGACTACATAATGGAGTGCAAGAGAAGTACACGACTATCACCATCGAAACACTAAGCTGGCAGATTCCCAACGCCTTATCAAATGCGGAGTTTGTTTCTAGCCCCCCAAAAATGAAAATATAAGCCGATGGAGTTGCACAGATGATCAAGAATAGAAAAGTTGAAATCATTCGACTAGCGAGTTTAGGGGCCCCGGGCCAACTTCTTGGAACAAAATAGAACTCACCACACAAGGCGGCTAGTTCTAACATGCAGCTCAATGGACCGGCCAACGCAATCGATGATAGCTGCAGAGGAAGAAAAGGCTTGTTATCCTTATCCTGGCGATAATTCTTGGTATAAAAGATAGGAGTGTTAAGAGATGTATAGATCCAGAACATCGATAAATGTAAGATCCAAATTCTGTTAAAGTTAGTTACCAGGTGAAACCATGTTCTTGTTTCTCTATAAGTTTTGGAAAATGCTTTAGGCCAGTCAATTCTGTGGAAGGCTCCGTAACGTTCATTCGAAGGCAACAGCATGAATTTGGGACCCTCGATCAAAGAAATTTTCTCTAATCCTCTCCTGTACCAAAAACATTGGTTCATGTCATCATAGCCAATGACCTTGGAATGGTCTTTATCTAACCTTGTGTTATCTTTTGGATCATATAATTGGGACCTATAAAAATTGTACAAGGGAGTGATCAGATGATCGAGAAAACTCTCCTGTGTAACCTGTTCCAACGGCTGATTAAAATCAATAGAATAAAAGTAATCGTTACAACACTTGAAAATAAAACAAATACATTCAGGCATAAACCTGATGTTGTTGGCTTCTCCCCAAATCAAAAGATAGAGTGCGAGTTGAACCACACAGTCAAGCGTTGATAAAGAGGCCATATTTTCTGACCATCTCTGTTCACATTCTTCCAAAGAAGGGAATTCCAGTTTCCCAATACCGGCGTCTCTCAAAAATCCTGACTTCGGTATTCCATTTTGTTTTGGATTTTCGAACCCTATCACATCGTCAATGTCCAATTGAGAAGCGAAATACCATCTCCGGAAATTGGCATTGTAGCCGCCGATGTAATCAGCATGAAGAGTTTTCAAACCTTTCTCAGGGCCCATTCGGGAAGACCTTGAATCCAATAATTTCATAAAATAATCATACATGTTTCTCATATTATCATCTTGAAACTTGAATACTTCTGCAAGCTGGGTAAAAATGGCTTGAATCTCATATCTCGTGATTGGAAGATTCTTGTCATACGCCCAAGTGGGATACTGGTCATGATTACTTTCAAACAGGTTATATGCACCTCTTTCAGCTAGTGGATCCAATTCTCCAATTGCTTCAAATCCGAATCTGATATTAGTTCTCTCTTTTAAACCTCCTGTTCCAATATACGGTGTATTAAATGAGCTAAATAGAGGAGCACTTTTGTCGACTACGGCGGAGATATCTTCATTAACAGGAACTAAAAAAAATGCAGTTAGAATAAGATCTTGGCATATAGTTGAAATGATTTACTCACAATTCTTCCGCCTCTTCTTCTCATGGTTGTGAGACTCTGGTGAAGCGCCTTTACTTTGGGCCTTTCCACCATCTCTCACTCCTTTCAGATCTCCTGATTTCATCTCATTATCGCGATTTTTTCCAGGCGTCGAATGAAATAATGAGCCTGGAACAGCACTGTTCATCCTTTTAGGTGACCCTCTCCTTGACATATCGATAATTAGTGAATTAAGTCTTCGTATCAATTCCAATACTTTAAGCGCCAATACAAATACAAAAATTACCCCCTTTCTATAAATAAGTCGTGTACTACACAAAATCAAAACACTTTTCTACTTGGAATGGACGTGCATGACTCAAAACTACACCCCTAATTTAAGACATAAAAAAGAGTAGATTGAAGATAATAAATACATCTCAGTTGGACAACACATTAGTGGAATATATATAGCAGTTCTATAAGCGAACACTGCAAACTCGATCCACTCGTTTTTTTGGAATTTTCTGTATTTTCCCCATCAAAATCAAGCAAATATAAAATTTAAATCATTAGCATAGAATTCATTCATTGATCTCTGAATTTCAAACGATCTCTAATGCTGAAAAGAGCCATTATCCACCCCATAAGCAAGGTAATTAAACCGACACTGATGTTAAGTGAGAACATGGCTGTGAAACCACGGTATTCCATGGCCAAAATGACCGGATCTGTGCTTTGCATAAAGACAAAACCACCACAGAGTAAACAGAAACTGGTGATTAACTCTGTTAATGGTCTTGCAGGCTTAAATAATGATTCGTAACTATTAAATCTCCAGAACATTAACAATAACATGGTGATAATTCTCAAAATAGATCCATAACTCAACAAATTACCCCATTGAACATGGATATCGGTCGATAATTTCGAGGCTTGTTCATGAGCAGACATCAACAATCCAGTAAAGAAGATAGTAAATGCTGGGAAAGGATTAGGAGAGAATCCAGGTGTACAAGTGTCGATAGCTTCTGGCTCAACTTTGGTGTTGTCATTAAGTGAAGGAACTTCTTGTAAAGTGCTCATGAATCTTTCCCTTCTCCAACTAGAGAGCTTGACTTCGGTCAAAACACCACATAATCCACAGCCGATGTACATGAAGGCAATGGAAGCATGTTGTAAATCCTTAGCAGACCAACCTTTTCCAGCGTCTGATAAATGCTCCAAAAAGACATTAGTGCATCCGTAAAAGAGAATCAACGAACTTTCCAACATCTCCATAGTGAACATCGAGACCTTTGGTTGCATTCTTGAGTAGACACCGTATCTTGGTTGGAATTTTCCAATAAAAGAGTAATTCCAAGCTAAACCTGATTCTTGGAAAGCTCCAAGATATCTCAGTAAAGTCATAATACCCAAAGCAAAGAAAACACCACCTTTAATGAAATGAGCCAACAAGTTGAACACAGTGTTACCTTTTCCAAGACAGTTCAATACCGAGACACCAGTAACATAGTAGACAAAAAGGTACAGTAACAATGGATAGTTGGTGAATCCGAACACTATTTTGGACAATCTGTCGAATCCGTCACTAAGTTTGAGCAAAATAGGATTGGCAAACATCTTGGAGAAGACAGAATCTCTCAATTGAGACAGTTTGGAGTTATTAGAGCCATTGGCAGTAGTCGAAGAGTTATGTTGTAAAGGTTGGACTTCTGGAGTATGTACACCACTACCGTGTTCGATAGATTCTTCATCGTCAATCTCGAAATCGGCACTTCTGGAGTCAGAATTTCTGTTATAAAGCGTAGAAGCAGGAGAATCTGAACTGCTGGCCTCCAAATCGTACAATGGGATACCAGATTTTCCAATGTAGTCATAGTTAGGAGATCTAAGATATCTTGTAGTCTCCTTAATAAGCGAAGCAACAAAATGAGTAATGACCAGGAAGAATAATATGACACCCATCTTACCATAGACATTGCCAGGGTAAAGGTCCTCGACGTTATTTATAAATACCATGTATAAGAACAAGGACAGGATTAATGCGGTATCGTTCAAGACCAAAGATGGTAAGAACCACTTGGACTCGGCATTGTTCAACATCAAAGAAATAGGATAGGTGAAGAATAACACCAAGGTCAATAAAGCGAAATGACCAAGAACATAGTTATGGTAAGGAGTCTCCATAGTGAAGAAAGTGGTGGTGTTATAGGCCTCCCAAAACAGTCTCTCCAGAGGAGTCAAGTCGGTCTGCAAAATAGGCATTCCATGCATATGTTTCATTTCATGGGGCACTGGGACGATTTCGGTGTCGTTGCCACTCATTGCCTCCGAGGAATGGCCGGAATGTTGGCTCATCGCCATATCCATGTCCATATCTGGAAGGGCATATGCCAACTGGGTTGACAGTGCGAGAGAAATCGCCAATAGAGATAACGAATTGAACTTCATTTTATGTGTGACCAACTTAAGAATCTATTTAACTAGCAAAGCATTCAATTAGTATCCTTTTGGACGATTCCGAGGGCTTCCTTAAATATATATGCAAGTTCCGAGAACTTTTTTTTTTGACCCGTAGTTGCGTTTATTCCGAGCAGATCCTTAAAATACTTTCTTGCCCCTAAATTTGCAGAAAAGAGTAAATTTGCCCGATGGGTTTAATTGTTTGCTGTATATTACTAATAATGTGTCACAGGACAACAGTAGAGGAGGGAGGAGGGGCAAGAAAAGTAGGGGGTGAAAGGGTAGGAATTAAGGGGGATAGTGGGAATAAGGGAGAGATAAGAGTACATTTAGGTTGAGATAAGGCAAGTATCAAGTGGGTACAGCCTTCCCATAGCCTTGTAGTAGATCATCATCTGCCTGATGCTATTAATAGACTGGACCCCTCATCGATTCGACTATAAAACTGTTGTAGTCGTATTCGTTTCTTGTTTATTGCCGAACAAAAGTTTGGAGATGTTCGATTTAGTATGACATTGGGTCAAAAATATGTAGAGTTAACTTAATTAAGAAAAACTTGCCCCTCCCCCTCCCCCTTTTTTTTTTTGCTTTTCTGACCTTCCGTTCGAATCCGTAACTGATGAGATGAGGTGCGCTCCAAAAGTTTAAGACTAACTATTATGCTGAGATGGCTTAAACAAAATCAGCAGATTTTAATATGGTCGGAGAGTGCTCGGGAGAGTCTGACTTTTCGGTAACTTACCAAGCCACTGAATCTTGGTTAAATTACTCGCGTCGGTTCTTATATGAGGACCAGCTAAGTCGGACCGACCTTGCATTTGAGCCCTAAGTTGTAGAGGGTTTTTCTCTTGTTTTTTCTCTTGTTTTCTGCAAGTTTGTTTCTATAGATGGAACTTTCTATTTGTTCGATCGATGCGCTTGACCAAATGGGCAAATACGTTTTCAGTCATTAGGGCAGGTTTAAGTTTATTTACGCGCCCTGCAGAACGGAAGAGTATGGTTGGTGTTTGCTAAGATGGTGTTGAGTTGGAGATGTTAAGACGATCAATTACCTACGCCAAAGAAGCAGAACTGATAGCATGTACTAAGAGAGGATGAAAGTAGCACACACAAGGACTAAGTATACGAGATGGCTTATCGCATACAAACTATACAATAGGAATTTAACCATACCCAGTAACACCAGGAATATAAAAGTAATCAGTTCATAATTTGTAAACCTACCTTTTTAATAAATGCTCATTCAATTTAGAGGTAGATCACTATTTACTTATTGTGGCCTTACTAAAATCACTATGCCTCTCGGTTTTAGGTTCTAGCCTCGCAGTTAAGAAAAAAATGTAAATTGGAGCTTCTCGGGTAAATCAAATTATATAGAAGTTAAATTTTACGTTTGGCACACGATTTTAAATCAGCTTATTTTAAGAAGCAATCGAATAGAATTACCATTTCTGGCCGCCTCTGTTTCCAAACATTTTGATTACCGCTTGGATTCTCTCTTTATTTCCTCTTAGTATTAACGCAGGGGCCTCGTAACAAAATAAATTATATGACTGATTTTTTCCTTTTTGGGATTCTACGTAATTTTCCGGGATGAGCCCATACACCGTGATGGGGTTTGGTAGGAGTTTGGGTGTTTGAAAAGAGGGCAAGGCTGAATTATCAAGAGAAGGAATTGCAACCAACATACACAGAGAAGATCTTTACATCCATACAGCCATTCTTCCCCACCCCTCTCCACCTCTATACCCCTCTGCTCCTCTTCCTTAGTAACCCCGACACCCCATCACCCCCATTTTATGGCCTGTTTTTGATGTCCCTCCCTAAACTTTAAAACAAAGAAAAAAAAAATTCCTACATGATGCGGCTAGTAACAAAATTAAATTCATAAATATATAGAACGACAACAGTTTATATATCATTAGTCATTGGTCTATTCAACGGTCATAATATCAATAGACGGTATTGAATGGGTTCGTTGATGTGTAGTGAATGTATATACATAATTTAAACGGTAGATTCTTCTTCCTTCTTTGGATGCTTGAAATGCTTCTTAACATATTGTTGAGATTGTTGCAATTCTGGATGCTCTTTTAAAATACGTTCTTTAGTTTCTTCGACATCGACAATTTCTTTCCAACTATCCTCAATCTTGAACAGTTTCTTCTCTTCCTTCTTGTGGTTCTCTTCATAAACAGATAAACCGACAGAAGCCAATAACAAACCAACGGTCAAGAATTGCAGGTACATTCTGGCAATGACCAATTTTTGGGTTTGAGTCAACATCTTATCTCTGTTAGTGATCAACCAAGATCCATACAAAGACAGTAACCAAATACCGGTAATGATCTTATATCTGTTTTCACTTAAAACCTCAATGGTCTTATCAGTAGTACTCAATGATTTCCATCTCAGGAACTCAGCCATCATACGCTTTTGTTCATATTCGGAACTGTACATGGTCTTATCAAAATCATTAGAGGCCAACTCGGCGAAAACCGAGGTGGTCATCAGTGGTGGCATAATGGCAACAGCGGTTCTAATCGACCATGGTAACTTGAATAATTGAGGGAATTTTCTTGGGGCGATGGCGTAAATTCCTAAGGAAATACATGATCCAAGAAGCAGACCTTTAACTGCTCCTCCAATAACAGCGTTCAGCTGGGCTTCGGCTTCCTCTTGTGAAAGTAACTTCATCTTCTATTAACTTGTCTGATCAGTTCAATGGCTACTTTTTTCCAGCAGCATTCCCCGTTTATATAGCGCAGGAGTTTGAAAAAGATTTCTCTATTGGCTCGAGAAAAGAAACGAGGAGCAGGGAGTCGTTTCTTTTGGAAGTGATAAATAGTGAGCAAAATATGCCTCGGGAAGGAATCCGATGCAGAGAAGGAGGCAGAAGCAGCAGCAGAAACAACAAAGAATCAGGGGAAGTGATCAGGAGGTCATTTACATGCATTAGGTGAGATATTGATTTGTAAGCGAGACGGGTGGAGAATATTCAACGGTTGTGTTTTCCACCTTTTCTAGTTTATGGAGAAAGTCGGGTGCGCTATAAATTGATTAGAAATGAGCGGATATTACTTGGGGTGAGCGAATTTTTCAGAGATTTAGTAGCGGATATTTAGGTTAGGATTTTATAAGGATTTTTGCAGGGGATATTTCTAAGGATTTTATTAGCGGATAATAGGAAGAGAGCGGATATTAAAGGTGTGGGGGTATCTGCACAGTCAATAATTATCTTCTACTCATATCTACACTCTACTACATATCTCTACTACACATCTCTTCTAGTCACACTATCTCATACTATTGTCCTTAATTATTGTCCTAATTATTGTCCTAATCACTATCAGATAATACAATCGGATTTGATCTCAGCCGTGTACTTCTCGTTGGTACATCATAATCATCATCACTCGATACCTCATATGTCCTCAGATAATCATCCCTTTGATTTCCCTCATCAAATCCCCTTGTATCTTCATCATCAAATCCACTCCAATCATCCACCTCATAATCCTCCTGTTGGTCATCAGAATCCACAAGTTCCGAATACAGATCTTCTAAATCGGCATTAATTTCATCGAGATCACGATCATCCAAAAAACTTGACCCATCACTCTGATCATCGACATCATCCTCTGATCTATCACTATGTCCAATGACAGGTCCATCTTCATCGTCAGTATACAATGCTTCACCGTAATCGGCTGCTCCGTCCCCATCAAATTCTGTACTATTAATAAAAGTAGCCCCACAGTTCAAACAACTAGAACCTTGTACTTCCCAATGACATCTTGAGCAACGGGGCACCCCATCTGAGGTATCAAGTGTTGTTTCAATGAGATCTTTGAATATACGTCCAAATAATGACTCCGCTTTGATATCCTTCTGGTACAGTTCATCGGCATCGGCTCTTGCCTTAAATATAGTCTCATCATTAGTCAGGGCTACCATATTATGGTTAATTTCACGTAAACCCAAGTTTAAAAGTGGCAGACGTTGAACAGCCGCCCGACATAAGGGACATTCACGTCTATTACGGAACCATTCTTTAAGACACCCATAACAAAAGCTATGTCCACATACAAGGATGAAGGGAACGTACATTACTTCCAGACAAATGGTACATGAAGCTGTCAGTAGAGTTGCTTTGATGAGGTTTTGAAGATCATTTTGGGGTAATTTTTCCAAAGCTTCCTGCATATCTAACTTAGACACAATGGCCAGCAATCCTCTGTCTAGATCAAGTGATCAAACATCAGTCAACATCAATCAAAACATCAAGTCATCGTGAGCCAAGATGCGCAGGCCAAGCGAGCACAGTTTGCGCCGTTTAAACAGAGCAATCTACAAACTTCCAACCTACGCTCCATCTTGCGCGGCTATCCACAGCAATGTACAAGAAAATTCATGTTGATGAGCTGAGCTGAGCTCTCTGTGCTCACTCAGTGCCCGCTCTGTCTCAAACGCGTCTCGCAGCCCCCAAAATGTAAACACTGCGCACGAAAAAGGGCCCCTTTTGTTGAGCCAAAAGGGGCGTTAAAATTCATCTAACCGCGGATGATCAACTTCTCCATCACCTATTAACACCCAGTACCACTTCAGTACCACTTCCAACTAATGGTTCAGGACACAGATACACCCATTGAAACTGCTTCCATCGCAGATTTCATCTTCAAATTATCATCTGTACTTCTTTCCGCTACTAAAAATGATATAGTCGATTTCAAATCGAAGGAACTGATGGATCATTATGATACTTTCGCCACAGACCCTTCTCAAGCTGGGTTGTTCATCTACAGGATAGATCAGGCAACAGCGGCTGATACCGAGGAAGCCGCCAATGCTGACGCCGCCGCCGAGTCGCGTCCGAACTTCGTCATCTCCCTACAATTGCGCCACCTACCTGACCTGGCGCTAAGCGCCGTTGCATTAATTAAAGAAAGGGGCCCCCTTAGATCCGATCTCGGGCTCGATTCTCAACTCCAAGTCATAAACTTACCATTATCAACCATCAAGGATAGGAAGAATTCATTCGAGTCGCTTAGGGCTTTGGTCAGTCTTGGAATTGCCCCTTATTTCGATACTTTATCAGCTAAACTGTTGAACAGTCAAGACCTTGTGGAGGAAGAAGCGGGGAGCGTGGGCGTTACAAGGAAGAAGATCAATGAGTTGCTGTTGTCGTTACAGCATTTACAACAGACGGTTCAGATACCTGATTTGATAATGAATGTTCATCCCAAGGTGAGGGAAATAGTGAGCTCTGCCAATGGCTCGACCGATCTCATCCAACTTGTCGACCCCTCCCTTCTAGATGACTCTCTGTTCCTTAATACTCTCCAATCAACAGTAAACAAATGGATAAAATCCGTCCAAGATATCACTCAATTGACTCATGACCCTAAAAACGATAACTCAGCGGAAGATGAGATCAATTTTTGGATCTCAATGGAAACTGCTCTCAACAGTATTCAGGAACAGCTTAGACTGCCCGAGATAACTCTCACTTTAGACATTTTGAAACTGCTGAAAAGATTCCATGCCACTATTGGATTCCTCTCGGATACTGGTATCAAGGAGTCGGTGGGTGTGGCTCAGAAGTACAATCTGTTATTGAGGGATCTCCCATTAGACGAAATTTTGTCAGCTACCACGTTCAGACGTCTTGACGAGGCAATTATTATTGTTTTTAATCATTTGAAGAAACTTAGAGTCACCCAATACCCGGTGTCACGTGCCATAGCCCTTGTAGAGGCGATATCTATCGATGTTGAGCATCGAATGAGGTCTATACTATCACAACTCAATCTCATGGCATTACCTTTGACTCAATTTCAAGATACAATCAGTGAATTAAGTGAATGTTTCGACACATTTGATTCAAATGTCAAGGAATTCACTAGTTTAGCTCGTGAGTTACTTCGGAAACGTAATGAGAAGTTCATTTTAGTCAAAGTTGATTCAAAAACTATCAATTTAAAAGAAAGAATCGAGTATATTTCGAGTTTCCGTCAAAAACATGACGAAATAGCTCAGACTATCGCTAAAATTCAATCGGAAAACAGTCTTATTCCTGATTTGCAGCATGCTTATGCTGCTGTATCTTCCGTTGAAGTCACTGATCTCTCCCCAGAAGGTCGTAGAGCTTGGGAATCCGCTGAACGTCTTTACAATGAAAGATCTCTCAAAGTTCAGAATTCCATCATTAAGATGTTAAGACAATTATTGGCAGCCACTAAGAGTTCCAATGATATGTTCCAAGTATTTGAGAACTTCCGATTCTTGCTTACTCAAGATCTGATTCGTAATGCTATTCAAGAATATCAATCCCAACTTTTAAGTGTGGTTAAAAGTGATATCAAGAGTTTACAATCGCAATTTTTAAAGCAAGGAGAGATCATTAAATTATTCAAGCTTCGAGATATTCCACCCGTTAGTGCTACTATTCTTTGGGCTCGTCAAATCCAGCAGAGATTACAGTTTTTGACAGACAGATGTGAGTTGATTCTTGGGCCCAAATGGCGTCAATACCCTGAGGGTCAAAAAGTACATGCTGAACTGGTTGTATTTCAGACCAAATTAGGGACTGAACAGATATTTGAAGCTTGGGTTAAGGATTCTTTACGTCAAACAGAGATTTCAATGGAAAGTATAAGTGTATTTCGGATCGTCAAGACAACACCATCAACATATGAACTTGTGGTGTCTTTTGATCATTCTGTAATGAACTTATTTAAAGAGGTACGACATCTTTGTTGGCTCGAGTATGAAGTTCCTCATCGTATTATTTCAACAGCACGTACTTTAAGAAAATTGTATCCCCATGCAATTGGACTTGCAGAGACTTTGGCCGAATGGGGACGAGCATTAGAAGAACTGCGAAGACTTGATGAGTTGGGAGTCCTTGTTCTGGGAGATATTCGTGAAATAACCACTATCATCGAGTCGGTTGTAGGTTTAAGATGGGGTGCTCTTGCTAAACTGCATGATTTAAATAAATTGAGTGATATTGAGAACTCCAAATTGGAATATTGGGATGAAATTAAAGCTTTAGGTCGTGTTCATCTGATGGAGGAATCTGTTCAAGGACTCTCACGTAAGATTTCTTTCTTACAAAGCTCAAGAGCTGCCTTTAATACTAGTTTATCACAATTAGGAGAATGTCCATATGAACTGGAAGGCATTCTGAGACATCTTGCCACTATCCAGACCTTGGTTAATGATATTGTATTTGAAAATTTGTCAGGAATCGAGTCACTTGTTTCGAAATTGAATGGGAAGATTGAGACGATATTAGTGGGTCGTTGTCGCGAGGAACTTATAGGGTGGATAGATGATATCTCTGAGGATCCCGAGGAGACCACGGCAGATGGCAGAGCAGACACCAGAACTATCCCGATCCATGAAATTATAGTCAAAGATCAAGAAATATCCATCTCCCCACCCCTTCAAAGCTCCAAGAAACGTTGGTTTGACCAAATTCATTCCATAATCAACGTCATCAACAATCAAAAGAGAATTTACACTAATTCTATCGAGATGCACCCTGCTCAGGAGTCAATGACAAACTCATATTTCCACGTATCCGAGCTCCACGATACTCTCAACGACTGTTTTGAGATCTTGGATACCAAATATTCTGTCGTATCGCAATACGTTGACTCATGGCTCGAATTTCAATCACTTTGGGATCTCGATATGGACGATGTTTACTCTTTACTTGGACAAGATATCAATTCATGGCTTCAATTTGTCATAGAGTTCCGTAATTTCCGTCAATTATTCGACACAGTTGAAACTGAGCGTCATTTCGGTGCTATTATAATCAATTATGAACATGTTCAAGCCAAGATCAATGCTAAATATGAGTCATGGCAAAGACAAATTGCCTCGAGATTCGCAGATGTCCTTGGAATGACGATGAAAACCTTCAGTCGGGAAGCTGAAGCTATGAAAACTTCCTTGGAACGACTGGATCTCTCAGACCCAGTGCTGTTGATCTGTGATGTCGATGCTGCTCAGCTTAAGGTTGGTGCTTTTGAAGATTCTCTTCGTCAATTACAACAAGGAGAGACTCTTCTTCATAAATGTAGATATCGTTTCCCTACAGACTGGGTTGCCATTGAGCAAATCTCAGATGATTTCTCTGCCCTTCGCCAGGCTCTTCAAAAGAAACAACAGTTCATTGATAGTGAATCAACTTCTCTCTCTCTTAAGATTGAGAATGTGGCTATAAGGTTGAGTGAGTCGACCAGTAAGATCCGTGAGCAATGGAACACCGAGAAGCCGATCACTGGAGATCTTGTGCCGTCATCAGCTCTCAGCTCATTAGCTGAATTTGAACAGTCAATGACCGATTATGAATCAGAAAGAACCAAATTGATCTCAGCAGCCAAACTCATGAATATCCATATCCGTGTTCTGGCCTCATTGGAGTCAGAACTTGCTGAGATCTCAGGATTGAAATCCGTCTGGACTTCCATCGACACTTTATGGATCTCATTACAAGATATCAAATCCCAGAAATGGGTTTCTGTCAATCCTCAAGAGCTCTTCCATAAGCTCGAAGAACTTCTTTCCAGGTCGAGGTCTCTTCCAGCTAAAGTCAGACAATATTCCGCTTTTGAGGATGTTCAGGAGATGATCAAGAACCATATCAAGGCTAACAAATTAGTCGGAGAACTTAAGTCTGAAGCCATGAAAGACCATCACTGGAAATCTGTGTTCTCTTCTCTTGGACAGAAGAGAAGTTCTATCGATCGTTTAACTCTTGGAGATGTTTGGGCTCTCGATCTTATAGCCAATGAACCAATAATTCATCGTGTGACTGCTCAAGCTGCTGGAGAGAAGGCAATTGAAGATGAGATCGCCCTCATTGAAAGACGTTGGAGAGAGACCACATTCGAACTCTTCAATTACGAGAATAAAGTACGTCTTGTACGTCGATGGGATGTGTTATTCCAGCAATGTACAGATGATCTCAATGCCTTAACCTCGATGCAAAATTCGGCTCATTACCGTGTATTTGAACTGAGAGGAACCGCAATCATCGACCAATTGAATCGTTTGTTCAGGTTGATGGACACTTGGGTCGAAGTCCAGAAACAATATGTCTATGCAGATGGAGTTTTCAAAGAAGGTAATGAGTTACAGAAGCTTTTGCCATTAGAGACAAGTCGATTCAGATCAGTAGCAGCTGAACTTTTCTTACTTTTGAAGAACATTTTCAAATCCAGTGTGGTCATTGATTGCTTGAACGTTCCAGATATCCAACGGTCCATGGAGAGAGTTCTGGACTTATTGAAAAAGATCCGTAAATCATTGAATGAGTACCTTGAGAGACAAAGAGAGTTGTTCCCGAGGTTTTATTTCCTTGGAAACGAAGATCTTTTGGAGATCATTGGAAACAGTGATCCAATGGTGGTTTCCAAGAAGTTTGGTAACTTATTTGCTGGGACTCTTGGGGCTGTTTGTGAAGGCAATGTGATCACTGGAGTCACGTCTCATTACGGCGAGATATTGCAGTTAAGGAATCCTGTGGATGTTGAGAAATTTGGCTCATTGAATTCATGGTTAACTGAGGTTGAGATCGAGATAAAGATGAGTTTGAGTAGTATACTTGAGGAGGGGATCAAAGAGGTCGAAGGCATATTTGGACAAGTGGACCAGCTGCCAGAGCCAATGGTTGAATTGCTTCTCAACTTTGTCGATAAGTATCCACTGCAGATCTCTGTCCTCTCGTCTCAAGTTCTTTTCACTCGTCTGACAGAACAGGCAATGACGTCAAATACCCTCTCAGACCTTTACAATTTCTATATCAAGTGTTTGGAAATCCTTGCGGATGCCGTCCTGGGAGAGATATCGACTCTTCTTCGTCGTAAGATCGAGAATTTGATCATTGAGATCATCCATCAAAGAGACGTGATACAAACGCTCCAAGATTCCAGCTCATCATCCGACTTTACCTGGAAATCTACTCAAAGATTCTACTACGATGACTCCGAACCCGACTTACTCTCTCGTTTAACAGTCCAACACAACACAGCTACCTTCTTCTATGGATTCGAATACATTGGAGTCCAAAATAGACTTGTATACACCCCGTTGATCGACCGGTGTTTCCTTTCGATGACCCAGGCTCTCGATCAAAAGATCGGAGGGTCTCCATTTGGTCCAGCTGGAACAGGAAAGACCGAGTCCATCAAGGCATTGGGTCATAACCTCGGTAAGATGGTGTTGGTGTTCTGTTGCGACGAATCGTTTGATTTCCAAGCAATTGGACGTATTCTTTTGGGTGTTTGTAGAGTTGGAGCATGGGCATGTTTCGACGAGTTCAACAGATTGGAGGAGAACATTCTTAGTGCTGTTTCTACTCAGATCGAACAAATTGAGAGGGGGTTACAGGGACAGAATGTTAGCAAGACTGAACTTTTGGGCCGGTCCGTTAATGTCCATCCAGAAACAGGTATCTTTATCACTATGAACCCTGGTTATGCTGGCCGTTCAGAATTACCAGAGAATTTAAAGAAACTCTTCCGTAGTTTCTCAATGAAACAACCCGATCGTGAGATTATTGCTGAAGTCATTCTTTATTCTCAAGGATTCAGTTCAGCTAATGAGCTCTCAAAGAGGGTTGTGCCGTTGTTCCTGGAGTTGGAGAACGTTTGTTCGACTCAAAGACATTATGATTTCGGTCTTAGAGCATTGAAAAGTATGCTTATTAGTTGTGGAAATAACAAGAGACAGATCCAGAACTCGTTTGGAATCAATTCAACTCCAGACATTCGTTCTGAACTGACTATTGTCGTCAGTAGTATTGTGCAAACCTTAGCACCTAAGTTGACCACTGCAGATGAAGCTCTGTTCAAATCTTTGCAGCTCCGGTACTTCCCAGAAACAATTATAGATGATAATGATGATTTTATAAACGCATTGAAGTCAAGTACCAAGCCAGGATTAACTGTGGCTTCGGAGTTTGTCAAACGCTCCATTCAACTCTATCAAATGCTTCAGAATCATCATGGTGTCATCTTATATGGCCCTTCAGGATACGGTAAGACTCAATTATGGCAAAGTACATTACTGGCGATCGGAGAGCTTCGTAAATGTGAAACTTCTGCTCACATCATCGATTGTAAAGTGATGTCAAAAGAGGAGCTTTTCGGTAATCTTGACCCGGTCACAAGAGATTGGACAGACGGAGTAATCACTGCCCTCTTCCGTAAGATTCGTGATAACCTAAGAGGAGAACTTCATAAGGAAACATGGCTTGTCTTTGATGGTGACGTCGATCCTGAATGGATAGAGAATTTGAATAGTGTCTTGGACGATAATAAGGTATTGACATTGTCAAATGGAGAGAGAATTGGACTTCCATCTAATCTTCGATTGGTATTTGAAGTTGATGATTTGAGTCATGCTACTCCTGCCACTATCAGTAGATGTGGAATTGTATATATTGGAGAGAGGGTGTTTTCGACAGATGAGTTATGGAAGAAGGTGCTTGGAGATGTTCTGGCAAATATTTCGACGAACTCAACCAGTTCAACCAACTCAGTATCGACTGATACTGCTCCTGAAATCATCTCCACCATTTCTCATCTCTTATCACCAACCATCTTGACCTCTTTGTTGTCCGAATCTTCAGGTCTTGATCATGTCATGAAATTTGATATTGTTCATGCTATTCAGAAGCTTCTGATTTTACTTAAAATGTCTATCAGACGTGCCGTTGGTGCTAAATTCGTCGATGATATCTCACGTTTCACTCTTCGTAGTACTTTGATAGCATGTTGTTGGGCTTTTGCCGGTGATTGCTCAAATGAAACCAAGAAATCATACTCGACGTTCATTTGTCAGGTCTTCAACGTTGATCCACCTTCGAAACCTCTCACAGATTACACCATTTCATTACCAGAATGTGAATTCCACGAGTTCGACGTCCCATTGACCATTATAGAAAGTCATGAAGTGGTCAATCCCGATATCATAGTGCCTACTTCTGACACTGTTAAACATGAGACATTGATTTACTCGGTGATCAACGAGCATACCCCATTGATTATGTGTGGACCTCCAGGATCAGGTAAAACAATGTCTTTGTTATCGGCACTCCGGAAATCTCCAAGTCTCGATTTTGTGGATCTCAATTTCTCAAAGGAAACTACTCCTCAACTACTTCTTAAAGTGTTAGAGCTGCATTGTGAATATCGTAAATCGGCTCAAGGGACATTGTTGGTACCTCGAGCACCAGGTAAATGGCTCGTGGTGTTCGCTGATGAGATCAATTTACCAAAGACTGATACTTACGGGACCCAAAGAGTGATTCAACTCCTCCGTCAAATGATAGAAAGACATGGTTTCTATAAGAACAACGAATGGGTCAGACTCTTGAATATCCAATTTGTCGGTGCCTGTAATCCGGCATCAGATCCAGGACGTCATGAATTATCGATGAGGTTCTTAAAACATGCCATGGTGATCTCTGTCAACTACCCTTCATCTGAATCTTTATATCAGATCTACGGAACTATGATGAGTGCTGTTTTGAAAACACATGGTCTTCCTCAATATGCTAAAGATGTGACAAGTGTATTGATTGGAGTTTATGATGCTTTCAGGCTGAGATTCAACCATGTGATCAGTCCAAGAGATATCTCCCGAGTAGTCAAAGGTATCTATGTTTACCTTGAGGGGAACGTTGAGTTAGATCAAGTTTTGAGGTTATTCATCTTCAATTCCATGAGGGTTTATGCCGATAAATCTCCAGATTCACAAGTGAGACTGAGTATGTTTGAGATGGTTTGTTTGGAGATCTCTCGTGTCTTCCCCAACAGAGACCCGGCATTGTTCAAGCTTCCGTTACTTTACAGTAATTGGCTCTCACTTGAGTATCAAGAGGTTGATGAGAAGGAGTTGTCGGTGTTCGTGGGAGAGAGATTAAAGGTATTCTCGGAGGAAGTTTTGGATGTAGATTTAGTGTTGTATGATGAACTTATCGATCATATCTTAAGAATCGATAGAGTATTGAAACAACCACAAGGACATTTGATTTTAGTCGGTCCAAGTAGTTGTGGTAAGACTACATTGACTAAGTTTGTGGCATGGATTAATGGGTATCAAACTGTCCAGTTGAATGGACATAGAGGGTTCAGTTTGAGTGACTTTGATGATCAATTGAGACAGGTATTAAGACGAGTAGTTAGTAAAGATGAGAAGATTGCGTTTGTAGTCGACGAGTCTAATATTTTGGAGACATCCTTCTTGGAGAGAATGAATAATTTACTTTCAAGTTGTGATATCCCTGGGTTATTTGAAGAGGATGAATTGAGATCGATGAGGATGGTAGTTGGACTTGAAGAGATGGAGTTTGTGAGGTATTTCAAGGAGAAGATTGCTAGTAATTTGCATGTCGTGTTGACTGTGACAGGCACTGATAACAGCAGCTCCTTCTTATCCTCTCCAGCATTAATCAACCGTTGTGTTGTCAATTGGATGGGAGACTGGTCAGTCAACAGTATGTTCCAGCTTGGTTCATCGCTCATATCATCAATTCCTGTTGATCTGCCAAGTTATAAACTTCCAGACTCGTATATTCAAATCTCCCCACTCAATGTGTCGACGTATCGTCAAGTTATCATCGACTTGATGATCAATTTCCATCAAATTCTGAACAAATCTGGTTCTTTTGCTCCTGGTCATTTCCTCAAACTCGTTAATCACTTCAAACACGTATTTACAACTAAAGATGAACAACATCAAGAGCACCAAAGACACATCAATCTTGGACTTGAGAAACTTCGTGATACGGTTCTTACTGTCCGCACATTGAAGCAAGAACTCTCAGCTAAGCAGCAACAACTTGAAGCCAAAGATAAACAGGCTAGTGATATGTTGGGTAAGATGTTAAGTGAACAAAATGAGGCTGAAAGGAAACGCGAAGCTTCTATAGAAATCCAAGTGGCTTTAGAACAACAAGAAGTTGAAATCAAACTGAGAAGAGCCGATGTTCTTGAAGATCTTAAGCTTGCGGAACCCGCAGTAATTGAAGCCATGAGAGGTGTTAAGAATATCAAGAAAGAACACCTCAATGAGCTCAGAGCTATGAGAAATCCTCCAGATTCCGTCGTTTTGGCTTTAGAATCAGTGTGTTCCTTACTTGGATATGAGACTCGGTCATGGCGTGATGTACAACTCGTAGTAAGAAGTGATTCCTTCATCCCTGATATTGTCAGCTTCGATGGAGAGCTGAGATGTACTCCCGAGCTTGTAGATTTCATGGAACAACAATACTTATCACGGCCTGATTATAATTATGCCAGTGCTAATAGAGGAAGTAAACTGTGTGGTCCATTATTACAATGGGTAGAAGCTCAGATCAAATATGTCACTATTTTAGATCGTGTGGCTCCTTTGAAACTGGAAGTAGATCGTTTGGAACAACATATGGATCAAACTAAACGAAAATTACTTGCTATTCATGATATGGTGACTGATCTCCAACTGAGTATCGAGAATTATAAGCAAGAATATAGTAGTGTGATTCGAGAATCGGAGAAAATCAAGGCAGAAATGACAAATGTTCAATCTAAAGTTGAGAAGAGTATGCTTTTGATAGATGACCTTAAAGGCGAGAGAGAACGTTGGCATGCTAGCATCCAGGAATTCCATAGACAGAAACAATGTCTTGGTGGAAATGCACTTTTAGCTGCCGCTTTCTTGACTTACTGTGGATCTCTTGATCAACCTGGAAGAGCTTCTCTTCTCAGGAAATGGCTTTCACAGTTAAGACTGCTGAAAGTGGATGTGGACGAAGGATTCAAGCCCGTGTCGTATTTAGTTCGTAGTGATATTGTAGCTCTTTGGACAGAGTCGGGACTTTCCGATGATGATCTATTTGTAGAGAATATGGTGATGGTGAATCAAAGTAAAGATTGTGTATTAATGATCGATCCGAGTGATAGAATGGTTGGAGTATTAGGACAGATTTTGAGTCCTCGTCAATTGGTGATTACTAGTTTCCTTGATGATGGTTTTATCAAACAATTGGAGCATGCGATGAGATTTGGAAGTCCAATAGTCATCCAAGATGCAGAACATTATGATCCTCTGATCAATTCCGTACTTAGTAAAGAAACTCAGCTTGTGGGAAGTAGGACATTGATGAGATTGGGACTGCAATTAGTGGATTGTGCTCTGGGATTCAAATTATATCTTTCTACCAAGAATCCCGCTGTTAGAGTATTGCCATTTGTCTTTGCTAGATCTACAGTGGTTAATTTCACTGTAACTGAGGCCTCGTTGATTGAACAATCATTGAATTTGACTCTCCGTACTGAAAAGCCTGATATCGAACGTAAAAGACTTGAACTCGTTCGTTTGGATGGTGAATATAAAGTACGTTTGAGAGCTCTTGAGGATGATTTATTGACTTCTTTGAGCTCTTCTAATGGAGATATTTTAGAGAATGACGAGGTAATGGTCTCTTTACAGACTCTTAAGGGAGAACTGAAGCAAATTTCGCAGAAACAAGCAGAAACTGCCACTGTGATGACCACTTTGGATAAGATGCTGGATGAATATTATCCATTGGCATCCAGTTGTTCAGTTTTATATGGTCTTTTACAACTGTTAGGAGATATTAGTCCGTTTTATCGCTTTTCTTTAGAGTATTTCTCTCGTATCTTACAGCTGATTTTAATATTGCCAGCAGATTCCACTAAGAATCGTACCGATGACTTGATATTGAAGTTATATCGTGAGTTCTACTCGACTGTTTCAGTTTCTCTCTTACACAAAGACAGAGTTATACTTGCATTAGCTATGTTTGCGACTTATTATGAGTCAAAAGCTGAATATAGTGTAAAACTGGTCATTCAAGATGCTGCCCTGGCCGTGTCCGATCCATCGCAGCTTGGAAATCGACTTCAAAGTATATCTAAGACTCTTGGTATTGAGATCGGACCTGAAATGGATTTTGCGAACACTCCATTTGCTCCTCTTGAACCTTTATTGACCTCTATTGTATCATTAAAGGATTCGGACCACGATATTGTTCAGTGTTTCGCTAGATGTTCGGCTTTCCTTTTCCCAAATAATATCCCTTACAGTTCCCAGTATACTTTTGATGAAATTGTGGCCACTCATGATAATCCAGCATCGCCAATTCTTATGGTATCACCAGACGGATTCGATGCAAGTTTCAAGATCCGTAATCCTGAACTTGTCACCATTGCAATGGGTTCCACTGAAGGTGTAGAGATTGCTCGGTCAGAAATTTTACGTTGTTCGAAGAGTGGAGGTTGGCTTTTGGTCCAGAACATTCAAATGGCACCACTTTGGCTCGAGCATCTTGAGAATTTACTCTCCTCACTCTCTCCATCACCAAAATTCCGTCTCTTTTTGACTTGTAATTTGACATCTTCTATTCCAGTACCATTATTACGTTCTTCAAGAATCATCACTTTTGAGAACCAACCGGGAATGAAGATGATCTTGAATGAGACTTTCAGCAGTGTAAAACACCAATTGACCGGCTCCGTTGTCGAGAAAAAGACTCTCTACTTCCTATTATGTTGGTTCCATGCGGTAGTCCAAGAAAGACTTCGGTTCGTTCCGATCGGATTTGCTAAATCCTACGATTTCAACAATACGGACTTCAATTCTGCGATCCTTATGATCGACCAATGTGTTGATCAAGTGGCTCTGGGCAAAACTCACGTAGATCCAGGATTAATCCCATGGAAACTGTTAGAAGTGTTCATTGGAGATGTAATCTACGGGGGTAAAGTTGATATAGATGAGGATTTACAATTCTTACGTGGTTTGGCTCATCAATTGTTCAACAAAGAAGTGTTCTCGGCTGATTTCAAGCTTGCTGATTCACTCTCACTTCCAGAAGGAAGTATCGAAAATTATTCGGCTTGGATTGGGAAATTGCCGGACCTTGAACCTCCTTCTTGGATTCAATTGGACAGTGATATTGAGAAGAAGATTAATTACAGAAAGAGTATTGAGACGTTAGAGAAAGTGGTCCACATGGTGGAGTAATGTATTATGATAATGTATTGAATTAATTTATGTATTAGATTTACTTTAAGAGATTGTAGATCGATGTAGGAATGAGGTGGGAATTAAAGGCAGTCAGTTAATTGAGTGCCGCCCATTATTCATAAGGCTTTATCTGCGCAATTCATGGTTGTTATATGGTCTCCTACCTAATTACCACCGATTTACTGCCGGTGTTGTCCCCCATCACACCCTTGTTACCCCCTTTCTCACTTTACTACACATTTCGTATTTTGCTCTCCCTGCTCATCCCATATTTACATATCCCATATTCACATATCAGACGCAGTCTCATTTTGGAAAATTTTTTAGGATTTTTTCACCTCCTTCAGACTTGACTGGTTAAAACATACAAGAAGTAAAGGCTCTAGGTACCACTAAAGAACGGGAATCCTGTATATATTGTGTTTCTGCATCCGTTTAAGATGATACCTCGGGGATTACTTCGAAATTTGCTGCGGCATCCCCCGGTTCTACCCGTGTCGGTGCTCTCTCAAACTAGACTTCGAAGTCACGTGCCGAGAGACGGTATAGCAGGAGCTGCTACAACGAAGACTACTAACCCCATGAACACACGAACG
This sequence comes from Nakazawaea peltata, assembly GCA_001599355.1. Taxonomy (NCBI): domain Eukaryota; kingdom Fungi; phylum Ascomycota; class Pichiomycetes; order Alaninales; family Pachysolenaceae; genus Nakazawaea; species Nakazawaea peltata. Next base: position 885,781 of record BCGQ01000005.1, read on the forward strand.
AATGAGATATACAATGATTCGTCCAAAGGTTCAGCCACTCCTATATCTGAATCTTCCCAAATCTTCAATACCATCACCTCACACATATCCAATCAAGATTTCCTTCTGGTGATATCAACATTATCAGAGTTGAAGAAACAAAAGAAAGTATTGACCAATTCTCATCTTCTTTCGGTGATTTCTCTTCTTCTCAACGTCAAGCATATCAATCTCCGTGGCATAGCTTATGAAGTGTTCACCTTGTACAACTCAGAAGTGCTATCAGATATCAAAGGTTACCCAAATGATCTCCTTGAGATTCTTCTAAATGTGGTATATTATTACGAAGATCATAAAAATTTCGACCTGTTACTTTCACAGTACTTGAACAATCTGGAATTGGATGTGGGGATCCTCATAAAGCTGTTAAACCACTATGTCCACTCCTCAAATGTGGAGATGGCCAAGCAGTTGTTCTTTCAAATCGTATCATATTATTCCCAGAACAAAATCCCTCCTCCTCCCAACGTTCTAGTGACATATCTCCGACAATTACTTGCCATGGATGCTACTTTCAGCAATTTGGAGTTTGCCTACAATATTTGGGCCCAGCATAATCTCCCAAAGACCTGGGCTATGGACGATTTAATGCTCGAAGCCTTGATCAGATCAGGGAAACATCACAAATTGAACAATTTCATCTTACGACTTTCTCAAGAGCTGCCTCATGTATTGGAGTTCAATGATTTCTTGAAAGATCAGTCGTCAGCCATATCTGGGCAAGAGTTCATGAGTCGTATTTCCCAATTCCGCAACCAATTACCAGGGCATTCGAGTTATTTCCACCATAAAGTGATCCAACTGGTGTCAGATGTAGAGTTACTTCAGAATCATATCTTCCCTGACTTTGTCAAGTTCCGCTTCTTTGAGGAGGCCCCTCATTATGACATGAAAATCACCCTCCTGATATCAGAGAGAATCAGTGCTCTTGCCGATCCCCCTGCTGTCTTGCAATTCTACAAAGAACGGCTCATCCCCCTCGGTGAGTTGAGCCAAAAGCATCTCAGAATCCTCTTTGAATGTTACCTCCGTAGTTACCCTGACTTAGGAGACACTCTCGAACAGAGATTCCGTCTGTTTCTTGCCGACAACTTCGATCCTAAAGTTCTGTACTGGTTTGAGAAAGAAAGTGGCGCCGGTTTAAGACGGTATCGTCACGACTATAAGCTTATCGACCCCAACTCGTATAACACGATGAAGACTGTGCGTAAGATCGACCGTTCAGACCTAGCTCTTCGCGACAAAGTTCTGCTGATCGATAACGCTCTCTCCCGTGTAGGACTTAACTCACAACGGTATCTCTACAAGTATTTACTTAAACTGTACCTGCGGCCATCATTCACCGACGAAGAAGAACTTGAATATGCCGAACGGTTACTCCGTAAGCTTGCCCATGACACTGCGGGGATCACAGTCTCAACCACCGAGACCCGCACCGAACTCCTGATAGCACGGAAACGTATCCGACTCTTATTTGCCTCTAAGACCCCACGCCAAGAGCGTGTTGAGGCACAGAAGAAGATACTTGTTACTTTCTTGATGAAACATCAGCAGGATTTAGACCGTAGATTATTAGGAGAGTTATGTGATATTTATATTTCACTTTACGAATTTGAAATTAGCGAGAAGATCCTTGATCAGCTTCGTCGTATGGACGAGAGGGAAAGACGTTCGGGAGCCACTTCAGATGCCGCCGCTCCAGGTGCTGTACCAGGTGCAGCTCTGGACATAGTGACAGCCCCAGTTTCTGGCGCATCCGGATCTGTTTCGGCAACACAATCTGCCACCCCCCACACCTATTCGGAGAATTCCGAGCAATTCGCTACAGTTCACACAGCCAAACATCATAACACCGAGCAACTTAACTACGACAGATTAATGGTCCGTCGGTTAGAATTCAAGCAAGAGATTCTCGCTCATAATTACGGCAAGGTGATTGAATTGATCTTGAAATTCCGGGCTGACGAATCGCTTGTGCCACGTAGATTCTTCATTTACCTGATCATTAGAGATCTTCAATACTTGAAGAAACTCAGTAAGAAACTCCAGGCACGTGACCCACAGGATGCTCATGGCCGCAAGGAGGCTCTTGTCGTTGATAAGTTATACGTTTACATGTCGGAATTTGTCAGTGAGTTATTCGGCAAACATCTGGCTCTTCGGGACACCGTCGCCGATAAACTTACACAGGATCTTAACTCATTAGAAGAGCATTGTATATAGCATTAATGTATTTATTAGAATTGAGGTATGTAGTCGTGGGGACCGACCACATTTTTGGTGGTGGGAACCTTGTCATAAATGTTAGTGAAGAGGTGAGTAGATTTACTGGAGGGGTCTTTTCTTTCGAAGAAGATCCCACTAAGACATACCAACTTCAATGAGGGTAAGATTTCACCAAGATCATCGGCAAATGTCTCCTCGAAATGAGAAACTACTTGACAAAGACTTTTAAATGCAGATTGGTTGAAATGACACAAACTTTCGTCGTCGTGATGCTTGAAATCGAAGTACGAATGGAAATCCCAATATGAATTGAATACAGGGAATTCAAGTAACTGTAAATCACTACAATTCGATGCAATATCGTTATATGTGAGCAACCGTTTGCTGATACTATCTCCGGCGATACCGAAAAACCGGGGGGTGATCACATCTTTCAATACACCCGTGGTCTCGTCATAATAATGGTGGGTGATGATAAATTTATCGAATAATGAGAGATGAGTCTCGCAGAACTCGCAACGACACCCATTCCATAACAAATCTGAAGTAATAACCTCATAACATGAACAAGATTGCATGAAACTAGGGGCCATCAACGTCTCTAAATTCACCAATTTCAACAAACTATGAGAGTAAAGCTTCTTACGTCTCAAGAAATTACCTTCTACTCCATTCTCGATACTTCCATCGACCGGAGGACAATGTCTAATTGAAAGATATTTCAATTTCTCCGGGAATGGTAAATTATATACAAATCTACCTAAAGCTACGTCGTATTTTTCATCGAAATCATGAATCTTATGCTGGGTTTTCTGTACAAATGACAATTTGGTCAACTTGGACAAGTTCAAAGGATGACTCAGAGACTGATGAAGGATATCATCCAAGAAATCCGTGACACAATCACATCCTTTCTCATCACATCCCATAATTATCTCCAAATTCACCAATACTGAAGTATCAATATAGTTCAATATAAATGTCCGTACAAGTTCACGTAATTCCAGATTGTAATCTGCAAATCCATGATAGAATATCACTTTCAAAGTGTCCAATTTCAAACGGGATGTTGGTTTAAGCTCGTCCAAAACAAATTTCAAGAAAATGAAGGTCGATAATTCGTCAGAAGACAAGATGAGAGTTTTCAACCCATTTAATAATCTCAAACAACGGGATTTATCAACTTTGGAGCTATCCCTGATCTCATTCTTATAACTATCGGTGAAACTAACGGTCAAATTCTTCAAGTCAGTATTCACTTCTTCCAATTGATGGACGTGATTTATCATACAAGTTTGAAGTTTAGTGAGATGTTTGAAGGAGGAAAGATGCAATTTCTCGTTCATATTAAAGACCAAGAAGCTCCTCAAATTGTAACATTTCAGCTTGATCAAGTTCACAAGTTCGATATTGACTAAATCAGCCCCGGAACTCTCATAATTACTGTGATGATCATCAAAGATCTCAACCTCCTCGATGGCATCTAAAAGATGGGGATTTACCTGAACAGAATGCAATAAAATCTCTTGACGAGCCTTGTAGATCAGATCTTGCACTGAATCCTCTAGTAAGATGTTTTTAGAACATCCAATAACAGTGCAATCGTTGAAACGGACCTCCTTCCCAGCCATCACCGTCGTCTTCTTGAAGATCAATCTCCTGTACAAGGAGGGAACCAGAAGAACATAGTTTGAGTAGCAAGTTTGCATCAAATTGAGCTTATCTTGCTGCCTCAACAAACTAAGAGTCAACTTCTTCAGTTCATCTGGGAGTTTATCCCATTTATTTTGGGTCTCCATCACCATTCTAATGTCGTTAATGAGTTAGAATCATCTCCTTTCAAGCTCCGCCAAAATCTCGGCCCATCTCCTGCGCAATCGGCCCAACATCTCGGCTTGATCTCCCAACAGACATAAACTTGACAGCCCTCATCTTTCCGTTTTAGGATCCATATAAATCCATTTCCGTTTCTTCATTTTCACCACCCCCATACTTCCTAATACAGAAATAATTTACATTCTTTCCAAATGCTCCATTCTAATTGGTCAGCCACTACAAAAAATCATCCAAGTTTTATTGGCGCTAAAGGGTAAAAAAGGAGGAAAAATTTTAAATATATTCAAGTTTCAAGGTGAATAACAACAAAAGTAAGTGGCCAATAGAGCAATAACTTTGAAGAAGACGATAGTTACTGACCAGCGATAGATCTACAAAAATGTCTTCCAGAATCATTGAATTACAAAAGATGTACCAATCTTCTTCCAAGAACATTTGGATGATCCACCCAAGATCCAAGTTCTACGTTTACCCATACGCCCTGCTGTTGGCTGTAAGCACCGGTGCTACTTTGTACTACACTTTCAGAGCTTGTTTCGGATTGAAGGGTAACGACCCAATCTCCAAGTTGTGGTAAACAATCCAGTTGTGAAGTACACTTGCTCTACATAAAGGGGGAGTCTTCCTAGTGGGGACTCTTCTTAATACGGGGAGCCCCTTATATCAAATAGAAAAAGTAACTGTGATTTATCAAAAACCACTCTGCTTTAAGTATCATTATATTTATTGGTTTCAACCAACATCACTTAGCACAAAAGAGACTGGGTTTTTTAGTAGTCAAATGACTATATTTATTATACAAACTATAATACACTATATTCTCTTTTATATCACCTTTGAGAAAATTCCGGGAATTGCTTATTCAAAAGCTCAATGATGGTTTGGTGATACTTCATGAAGATATCTTCTTCACTGGCACTCACTTTTTTATACCGATTGGCCAATAACTCACAATTGATCAAATTCTTGTTCAATTCGTTCTTGGAAATTTCAATTCGGTTCAAATCATCACTCCCCACCATGTAGCTTTGTAGAGTTAACGAATGAAGAATATTTAATAACATAATAATCCCGTAATTACAACAAAAATGTACTTGGTCGGACAAAAAAGCAAAATACGAGTCATTATTGGTGTCTAACATCAGCTCGATGATCTTTTGACAGTGGAAGATCATATTCCGGATCGAGATACTGTCCACTTTGGTCAAAAGAGTCAGCATATCTTCTACCCCATGTTTCTTGAAGTTGTGATTGTATAAAATGACCAAATAACCGTAATGATAACATAACCCGACGAATTGGTTAGTCGGCTGCTCGAATAAATAACTCCACTGATTGAACCAGCCGGATAACGTCTCTTTGACCAAAGTTAATGACAGTTTATCGTTCCCGAATTGGACAAAATTGTACACGATGAGCTGACAGGACACTTCGGCTACGATACGACCATCGAAATTAGTCGAATTGGACAATTCAAGGATCTTCCTTGAGAGACTCAATCTCAACTCATCTATGACACACATGCGGCCGGTGAAATTGCAGTAGACAAGATGGGCCAAGGATAAGTGATTCCAAATTCTATATATACTCAATTTGTAGAACTCCAGGTCCATGTAGTCTGGGATATTACGAGGGTCGAACAATTGGCCTGAGACGTCCTTGGCCAAGAAATGTTGTAAGGCAATACCCGAGATATACCAGTTATCGATACGGAACTCGTCTGTACTCAAACATATTCCATAGAGAGACAAGATTATCATAGCTTGGAAGAACTCGATACGTTGAGGAGTTATGGAGAGATTCTCATTCAATTCGATCCTCAATCGCAGTAGTACTTGGTCGTAGACACGAGCCCTTAAAGCTATACCACCGTATCTTAAAGATAAGGCACAACAGGCAGTGAGAAGGAACGAACAACGAGCTCTGATGTTCACTAATAAATCCTCGGATGACATATCTTCAGGGAACGATATCCAACGGCCATATCTATCACGGAAATTCTGTATCATAGTGACACATTCTTCAAATGAGAGGATTCCTAGAGTGATAAGATCTTTAGTGGCTAGGCGAGGAACATCTCCTTCGATACAACCTCTTATTGGTGTAGCGATGTTCAATGGAGTGGAAACATTGGTGAATGTAGCGAAAGGTGCAGATTTGAAAGAAGATGTAGGTACTCCAAATGAGGGAATGTTATTTAAATCCACTACTGAATTACCATATTGAAATAATCTGACTGTAGAGAAATCTGTTAATGGAGTGACATCCAGAAGACGATCATTAACTGAGCCACCCATAGAAGATTGTTGTATATCCAGTTGTGAGTCCTGCAGCATTCCTTCCATACCTCCATTACCACTCCCATATTGACCTGATCTCATCATCTTCAAAATCTCATTCACGTCATTTTGAAGGATTTTAAGACGCAGTTCAGTCAACATGGTATGGCCTGCATTGTACTGTGGACCAATTCCAGTCTGTGTGCTTTCAAACAGTCCAAATGGCAATCTGTCCCCACTCACATCATCCGCTACTGGGATTGCTGATCCAGTTACGGCACTCTCTTCTTGGGTCTTGAAAGCAGGCGGAGCAATTACACCTGAACCTGGGGGATTGAATGAACCTCCAGCAATGGCATCCTTCTCAAAGGAACAGATCATACTCTGGAATGAGCAACGATAACACGCTATCGAATTATTCGATGGGAAACACCTGGTCTTCTTCTTCCTACAAGACTCACATGCCTTCAATGTACGCTTGTCTGTCTTGGAACCGGCAGAGGACCGCTTGGTGACTTTAGATTTTTCGATCGAGGATTCTAGTATTGTTGAAAAACTATTCATCTCGGCTCTATCACCTTTCATGGTGTCCATATTGCCCGACATCTGGTCGATATATATACTACTTGGTGTATTACTCAATATTTACTATATTTTTAACTATGAAAAATTATCTCCGCGGGGTGGCCGCGGGGCAACTCGCTTCGGAGCTGCAAGCGCTCCGGAAGTTGACGTTTTCGGCGATGTCAAAAAAGGGGGGCCGATGACGGAGAAATCCGGGGGGTACCACCAGGGGGATTCTATAAGAGCGACGGCAGAGTGAGTGCAATGGGTGAACAAGCAACCACTTCAATCATGCTCCAGTGAACTGATCTCCAACTGGACCATCGTAGAAAGTTTCTTTTGTTTCAACGTACCGAGCAGCTCCTTAAACGAAACTTTGAACTCATCGCTAGCCCCCAGCTTCTGCAACGCCCGTCCGGCGCGCACAAACTGAATAACCAGATTTTCCTTGGTCACGTCAAGTACCAGCTCCAGCGATTTGAAGACCGATTCTGCAAGCTTGCAGTTTGATTCGTCCAAGCTGGTGCTGTGAGAGGTCATCTCACGGCAAACTGCGCTCAAATGTTCGCAAATCGCAACCTGTGATCTCCACGAGATCGCTTGGTCAAGAAGTGTCTTACATTGAGTGAGTCCAAGTGAAAGTACTCCTGCATGATATGCTCCATCTTCACTGACACTAAAGGCTGTGAATATAGTTTTGAGGAGCGAAAGTTGACTCTGTTCCCTCTTGAGGGAGTCTCTAGTAGATTCAATCTTTGGTTTTTTCAGTAAGTTGTCACTTTTAGACTCGGTATCATCATCCTCGTCCTCGCTATCTACATCTTCTATATAATCTTGCATAATCTCGACAAACTCATCTCCAAGTTCTTGGAATCCACCTACGAATCGACTCATACTTCCAATCAGCTTAATTTTATAAGCCTTATTACGCCTCTTGGCCTCTGTAAGAACCACAGACTTCACCTTCTCTAATAAATCCTCATCTTTAAGTAATACAAACTTAGATTTCAAGCTCAAACTCACAAGCAGCTCAAGTACATCCTCTTTACCGGTCCATGATCTACCTTTACAAGCTTCAAGTAAAATTTGGAAAAGTCCTTCGGCTGGGGCCCCGATCCCGTTAGATCCAGAATCAATTCTCTTACACGCATCGGCAATACTACGAGCACAGACTTGTCTTACCAGATAATTAGTAGATTGTAAGTTCAGGTGGACCAATTCTGCAATTTCTGAAATGTACAACTTAATCGAGCCGTTTCCTGCAGTGTTGTCACTCCATACCGAATCAAACACTTTACTGACAACACTTTCACTGTCATGTTTGGCTACAAACGCTAATGGTAAGAACTCCACAGCGACACTGCTGAACCTGTCGGCACTATGACGAGACACAGCAGCGCAAGCTTCTCCGGCAACAGTACGAGACATCGTGGAGCTCTGCAGGTCGAAATACAGTGTTTGGACAGTCTTTGCAAATTTAACTACAGCCTCTACCGACAGAATACGACAAAGGTAACCGGCTGCCGTAGCATAAGATGTTGCTACTGTTTGATTACGGTCTCCTAACTGCTGTTGACAAGTCTTCAACAAAGCATCTCCATACGGACGTACTACGTATAAATGTCTAAGAACAAGAGTAACAAGAACCCTACTTCCAGCTGCTTTAGATGGAAGTCCAATAGACTGACGGATACTGGTCTGTAAAGCTGGTACTAACAGCTTCATAGTCTCATCATCTACGATATCAAGCAATCTCTCAACTGCGTCCATCATAGGAGAACTTCCAATACCTTGCAATCTACGAGAATCGATGTCGGTCTCGGTCATATTGTACTTATCTGCGTTCAACAGCAAGTAGTTGATGATTTGGGGTTCCAAAGTCGACATCAATGAGATGAATTGAGATATCAATTCCGGAACAAACGGCTTAATCGCAGTACTGGACTTCTTACAAAGACTTAAGACGGTCTCTAAAGCAAATTTACGAATATCTTCTACGTCACTAAGTAATCCTTGAGTACCCAATAAAGTTGGCACCAATTTTTGTAACAAAGAAGTAGCTCTTTCACCATTCAGAGATCCAGTAGATGAAATACTCTTAACCACCATAGAAGACAAGGATCTCGATAATTTAGTACCTTGCTTTCTCACACTCTCTTTAATATCATCTACAGCTCTTAAACTCATGCTCCATAAGTCGTCCAAATAAGGCTCTAATTTTTCAAAAGCCAAGCTCTGAACAAGATCAGTCAAAGCAGCCGCACTCGCCTCTCTAACACGCCACTCACGAGCTCCGATTCCCTTGAGAACCTCCTTCATAATTGCTTCAAGGTTGTCACTTATAGATTTAGCCGGATCAGACACTAAGGTTGTCCAAATTTCATCCATAGATTTAGCTACAGCAGGAGATGGATCAAATCTGTACCGGAATAACTTAGGAATCAACTTCTGGGAAAGTTTAGTATCACTCTGTAACAACAGATCGAGACTTGACTTAGATAAAATGGAGCTCAATCCGAAAGCAATACCTTTTCTACTCGACCATAAAGCTGAGTTTCTTGCTAAGGACATGAACTTGAATACCAAACTTGGATCTCCAACTTCGGAAGCCAAATTCAATACATCTTTATATGTAGAGACGGACCCGTCATCAGTTTTCAACATCCCTGGCTCAAACAACTCGGTGTCCTCTCCTACACTTCCAGCTACGAAGGTCTTTGCGGTGGTGTTACTGGTGAACATTTTCAACATCCCACGGACAAGAAGATCCTTCAGTTCCTGGTCTACAAGTTCATATACTAAAGACAAACCACGGGAAGCTGATTCTTGGATTAACTCATCACGATCACCTAAGAATCTGGTGAAACATACTTGGATCTCCAGTGCTTTGGCCTTTACGGCTTCCATGTGGGAAAGATATTGCACAATAGATAAGAGCCAAATACATCCCAGTCTACGAAGTGAAGGTTTGGTTTGAGAACAAGCTGAAATGACCTTCTCGAGAAGAGAGGTAGTGAGATCGTTCTCTATTCCACCTTCAGCAGCAAACCCTGGGCCCTCAACATTTATATCTACAATTCTACTCATTACTTTAGACTCTCTACCAGCTGCAATCACCGTTAAAGCTTCTCCGCTGGTGAACAAATATTCCAATTGTTTGGAAACGTGAGTATCGTACACCAGTTGAGAGAAGAAGTCTCTCTCTGAAGGAACAGCCAACGATAAGTATCCCCACAGAGTAACTGCACGTTCACTACATTTCTTAACCTTAGGAAGAAGGGTTTCCTTCAGGTTTGAGATGTACAGATCCACATCACTAGAGAGGTTTACTACTCCAAAGGCACTAAGCTGAACTAACCCATCTAAAGAAGCTTCGACGACTCTAGAATGGATCGATTTGATTCCTTCAAGAGATATCAGTAATACAGAGTCGATATGCTGCTGTGGAATAGCAGAAGAACGACCTCTGAATACAGCCCTTGAAACCAAGAACCCAAGAGCCACTACGGATGTCTCCTGTTTGGTATCCAGTTGGGAAAGAAGTTTCTCAATATACTCTACTAATAAGTCATCAGACACAGACGGATGACTGCCGATTATACCAATGGCTTTGGCCGTATACGAGGTAAGATCAGTACTCAGTCTGTTTGTAGACTCCGAGAGTACCATAAAGAGATCATCTATATAACCTACAAGCTCAGACACCGACAGATCACTCAAGAAGGTGAGAGTACTAATAAGCAGCTTGCCAAATGTTCTTTTCGAGAGGAATTCTCTCATGAGAATTGACATAAGCACATCGATAGAGTTCCATTGGATACCTTTCTCGAAATCCTGGACTAATTTGTCCTCATTAGCAGCGATTTCATTACATTCTTGACGAAGCAACTCCTTCACAGTCTCATCGAACTCTATAGCTTTCTCTAATCTTACGTTCCATTCTTGATCTTGAACAACTACTGTAGTATGGCCTTTAATTGCCTGCATTACAAGACAATTAATGGCGAAATCGAGAGCTGTCTTGATACAATGAGTAAGAGCTGGGTTCTCGAAGCTCTTAGAGGACTCAATGGCATTATTTAAGGTGGAGATAAAGTCACGGAAGGTTGGAAACTCAACTTGGGACTCTTTATCTTGGCTCAACCCAACTGAATTGGAGGCCCTTTGGATATTAAACCAATATGGATGTAAACCTTTCTCGGCTTCCTCTATTATATTAGTACTATTCTTACTGGACGTCCCCAAGATGGTGAGTAATCTGGCTTCGCTATCACTGAAGGGGAAACAGGCAATCAGGAACTTGACCAGGACATATCTTGAAGCCATTAATCCTGAGGAAGAGGCAAGCAGAGAGTCATCTTGAAGAATGCCTCTAAAGAGTTCTTTCAACAGGGTCTTGTCTTCATCTCCCAACAGCAGAAGATGACCTGAGAGTCCTCCTAAAGCATCTTGAACAGTCGGTTTCAACTCCAGCTCCTCACTGGCCAAAGCTTTGAAGAGAAATGTGATATACGAAAGCCCATTCAACAATTTAGAGTCCTTCTTCAATATCGTCCCCAACAGTTGATACTGAATACGTCTCTGGGAGATGTAGGTGTGATAATCGAGACCTGATGAGCTATCTTGAGTCGGCTCCAGCTCTAAATTGGCCCTCAATTGTGAAGCAATAGTGATATTGAAATCCTCACCATGTTCGGTCACCATATCATCACCTTCCAGGTCAAAGGAAGCGAGATTCGATGTCACCCATTGGATGAACTGGATAGCACTGGTTTTCAACCTCTTATAAGAGGAATTCAAACCTGTAGAAGAAACTATGGAGACATTCGACGACTTAGCTGCAACATAACTATGAACAAATACTAAACTTAAGATCTTTTCTTGTAAGATTGGACTGACCGGAGGACGTCCCGACCCAAGAGCTCCAATATACAACGACTCTAACGAGGCAATAAATGAAGAGTCTTCATAATCTAAAGTAGTTCTTCTAAGGGTGGTAGACAGATTCTCGGAGATATCCGTAGCAGAGTCGGCACTTGCAACTACTAAGGCAATAAACCGGTCTTTATTTTTCATCTTGCCCAAGAGGTATAAAAGTGGTCTCTTGAACAGCTGCAATTGTTGAGCCGAGTAAGTCACACCAGCTGAGGTGGTCAAGAAAGTACAGTCTTCAAATGAGAGTCCAGGGCATGTGTAATTAGCAGGGATCTTATGGGATCCATCTTCGTTAGTTACTGGTCTGAAGAGGAAGAGCTTAGTGATACATGAGATGAGAACTGATTCGTCATTATCCGAGAGATTCCAATTGAGTTCTGTAGTTTCTTTGAGAGGTTGTACAGTCTTAAGAAAGTTATAGAAGAGTCTGGCCTGTAAAGCGACAGGTTGAGCAGCTAAACCCTCGACTAAAGTTGGGGCCAATGTCAATTTTTCATCGTCTGAAAGTCTGTCGATACCCTTAGAAACAAATACTAAACTGTATAATCTGACAGTGGCAGGGTCGGCTCCCAGGGGAACTGAGGGGTTCTTAGCTTGGGCTACTAACTTTTCAACTGGTAAACGAATCCCGCTCGCTGCGTTGAAACGGGTAATCAAGTGCTGGATCGATTTTAAGATTTGCATTCTCACTGCTGAATGTGGTGACAGAAGCTTGAGTAATAATGGGGCAAGATAGAGCTTTAACAGAGCCTCGAACTTGTCGTCGGTCGCTGCCAAGGCGATCTTGAGCTCAACCTTGTTGACTAAGTCCAATTCTGCCTCCATCTTGGGTGTTAACTTTTCAGTGGCAATATACAGGGGAACGAGTGATATATAAAGCCGAAAAAGATGGAATTGAAGTTGAGTAAATTACGATAAGGTGGCGGGGGGGGGGGGGGGGGGGGGGGGGGGGGGGGGCGATAGGGGCGATAGAGTTGGGGGGCGATAAGGGGTGTGGTCTTATATGAAGATGGATTTAATAGGGTGGGATAAAATTATATATAGAGATATTATTTTTACTACTACAATTATTTTTAAGATAATAAAACTCGTTCAATTACTAAGTCTGAAGATCTATATTATCTCTTCTAGTACAATTATTGACCTCCTCTTAATCTCAAGACTAAGTGAAGAGTAGATTCCTTTTGAATGTTGTAATCAGACAAAGTTCTACCATCTTCCAATTGCTTACCAGCGAAAATCAATCTTTGTTGGTCAGGTGGAATACCCTCTTTGTCTTGAATTTTAGACTTGACATTGTCAATGGTGTCGGAGGATTCAACTTCCAAAGTGATAGTCTTACCAGTTAAGGTTTTGACGAAGATTTGCATACCACCTCTCAATCTCAAAACTAAGTGTAAAGTGGATTCCTTTTGGATGTTGTAGTCAGATAAAGTTCTACCATCTTCCAATTGCTTACCAGCAAAGATTAATCTTTGTTGGTCAGGTGGAATACCCTCTTTGTCTTGAATTTTGGACTTAACATTGTCAATAGTGTCAGAAGATTCAACTTCCAAAGTGATAGTCTTACCAGTCAAAGTCTTAACAAAGATTTGCATACCACCTCTCAATCTTAAGACCAAGTGAAGGGTAGATTCCTTTTGAATGTTGTAGTCAGACAAGGTTCTGCCGTCCTCTAATTGCTTACCAGCAAAAATCAATCTTTGTTGATCTGGAGGAATACCTTCCTTGTCTTGAATCTTAGACTTAACATTGTCAATGGTGTCGGAAGACTCAACCTCAAGGGTAATGGTCTTACCGGTCAAAGTCTTGACGAAAATTTGCATACCACCTCTCAATCTCAAAACCAAGTGCAAGGTGGATTCCTTTTGGATGTTGTAGTCGGACAAAGTTCTACCATCTTCCAATTGCTTACCAGCAAAGATTAATCTTTGTTGGTCAGGTGGAATACCTTCCTTATCTTGGATCTTGGACTTGACGTTGTCAATGGTGTCAGAGGATTCAACCTCAAGGGTAATAGTCTTACCAGTAAGAGTCTTAACGAAGATTTGCATTGTATTAGATAAAATTCAATTGATTATTAGTAGTTGTTAACTAACTAGTAAATTAAATTAATTAAATTAAAAGGGGCACCCCCTGCCGTATTTATAAGTTTTAGGGAAATGCACACAAAAGTGACTTACAGCAGAGCAAAAAAAGAGCGTAAAGGGGCAAAGTGGCGAAAAAGAAACGATAATGGGGAGGGAGGAGCAAAAGGGGGAACACCAAGAAGAGGGGGAGGTGCAAAGGTTGGAGTGTATTAGGATGTGAATTGATTACAACGGATCAATTGTCTTGGTAGACTCAATCTTAACCATATCTCCTTTTATCCTCAAAGCAGGTCCGCTAATTGGACTGTTGTTTGTGTTGCTAAGAAGGGATTTCCTAATTAGGAAGGAGAGACATATTTTCTAAGAATTTCTTTTTCTTAGCTGTGGGGAATGACGTGAAGAGAGTCATTCGTTAGAGGGGAATGAGGATGATGTGATTGGGTGATAGTGGAGGGGAGATGGAGGAGTAAGATGCAGCCGTGCTTTGAATATTATTGGCAGGATCTTAAAAAGAATCTCAATTATTCACGGAATTCCCTTGTTTGTTTTTCCTCGGTTCGATCGTTTCCTCCCCGATGATATACTGATTAATAATGTATGGGGTAATAAAAAACATGCAAGATGTGCGCCGAAACTACAGAGACTACAGGAAATTTGGTCATGATTCGTAAATTGCTAATATTGTAAAGGGGTTATAGAGAGGGTGGTGATATGGTGAGATGGTGAGATTGTGAGATTGTGAGCCGGAGAGATATGAGGTAGTAAGATTGTGGAGTGATACTTGGTTGATACTCCAGTGGACTCAAGCGACCCCACAAAATCAACTCATACCTCCTCCAATCTTTCCTATCATCCCTCCCTTATACACCACTTATCACTCCCCATATCAACCCAATACTCAAAATCATCATATACCCCCCTACACCTATATACCCCCTCCTTTTCTTTATCAATTCTCATAAAAATCCCCCCTAAAACTAATTCCTCAATTCGAGGATTTTTCTCAATGATGTATTTCACATCGTCATATATATTGTGCACGATCATACGCACAAACTTATTGTAGTGCAGGATCTTAAGGGCCCGATCTTCATCTTTGATTCCAATCATGGAGAACTGATTGAATGGGTGATTGAGTATCGAGAGACCACTTTGGTTCTTGAATATCTTATCTGTGTATGGTAGTTTCTGCTTCATATCTCTGATGAACGAGTTATAGAAGAATCGGAAGTTACGAATTTCACTCATATTGAGAGTCTTCTCGGTGATTGGGAACTTGTACAAGTTCCTGCTTGACCCAGTTCCCGACAAAAGTTTGTTACTCTCGGTGAAAGTCATGCTTTGAGAGTAGAGTTCAAATAACTTTCTCGACTTATGGCATTCCTTGCACCCACATTGATTTAAATATGACATAAATTGAAGTTCATGATGCATCTCCTCAGTCTTGTTATTCCTGAATATCTTCCAATTGTAGAAGTAGTCTGGCATTATCAATGTCTTTAATGGTAATGATAAAATGGTCTCGAACTCATGGGTCTTCTTCTGCAAATACTCGTCATTAATATTGAAGCTGAAGATATTGATCGAGTTTTGATGTTGACCAGTCTCGAAATTCAAGAATGGAATGAATGTGAAATCGTTCAAGTTCAAGTATAAATATTGTAGTTTCGGCAATTTGGTCAATTGGTCAAGACATTGCGACCACAAAGATTTCGTGGTCACACTTAATGATTCCTGGAAATCGATCCTGGAGTTTGCCAACAAGTTCTCATTGGTGATATAGACCAAGGAGAGACTCCGAAGGTTCTGAAGAGAAGGAATCATCTCCTTGATAAACGTCATAATACAGGTTTGACAACTACGATACTCGCAATTTAACTTCAACTCCAAATTCCGAAGATTCTCGAAATTGAAATACGTGTTGAAATCCTGGAACTTCAACATCAACCGGAACTCAGAACTCATCTCATGAGTATATGTGAGGGAAAGAGTCTCCAAATTATTGAGTCGGATTGGCCTGTCCAAGATTTGAAATCTGGAGAGAAGGATCTCCATAGCTCTTGTAGTATTCAATTCCAACTTCTTCAACATCGCAAACTGTTCTACTTGTTTCGCATTGAGACAAAATTTGTCTACATGGAGCGGCTCATTATATACTTGCTCGATCAATATCGATATCTTGGAGATGGCTGGGAAGGTGGTATTCTTATCTGAAGATAAGAATTTGAAGTCATCTAAAGTACTGATTTGATAAACTTCAAGTTCATTGGTATGTGATATTGTGGTATCAGGAGTCGATCTCAAGAGATCATTCTCAAATATAAGATCTTTCCTCAAGTTCTTGCGAGATGTGAAATCGTCACTGAACTGTAAGAAATTCTCACATTTCTTGATATTGTTGTAGTCTAAATTCTCCAATGATCTTAATTGAGGACTGTTCGAAAGTAATACATGATATAATATGTCATAATCGTTTTCCAAATATGAACTGGTCAAAGATGAAGATGTTAATATGGTAATATAGTGGATCAATGGAACAAGGTGACGATTTGCCCGCAAATTGTACACAAATTGCTTAAGATGCAGCTTCTTCAAGATGGTATATGGCCTTATAGAGTACTCGTCGCAGCATACAGGCAGCAAGTCATTCTCTGTTATCAATATACTGTGGTAAAGACGCCTATTAGAGAAGAACCGGAGCGTCGAGCAACTGGCGGCTACTGAAATCAAGTCTTGAGCGGCAAGACCAGCAATAACCGTCTCAATTACGTTGATGGGCAAGTCCAAAAGTGTAGTCATTGCACGTTTTCTTGTTCCACGAGACCAAGGCCTGCTTGGAGTCTCTTTTATATGATCTTCGATGCCAAGCTCAGCCATCTTCAAGTTCCTCTTGACCCCGAAATATCTCTTAGCCGTCATCTACAGCTGAGGCAAATTAGAATTGCCCAGGCAAGTTTTGCCTAATAGATCGGGGCATGCGCATGGAGTTAAAAGGGCAAATTGTGGGGAACGCTTGGCTCCACGGCATTGGGACGGCGTGATGAGGGATTAACATGGCTACTTAATAGTCTATAAGGATGTTATGGTGAGAACAGAACAATGTATTAGGGATTAATTCCAGAACTGTGGCTATTAAGTGTGATCAAATTGATCCACATGGTTGGTGCATGCCTTCTAAATATAACTTCTGCCCTAATATTTTGCGCTTAGAGCTGTCAAATTTCTGCCCCTCCCTGCTCCTCCAAGGGTTACATGTGATTGGGGATATTTCACTAGGTCAGATGTGATAGTTTGGATATCCATATGTATTGTCCTGGGATATATAATGAGAAAATGGTACGCTATATTTAGTTGAAGATTAAATTTGAGTCAATATTAATTAAAAAATTCTATATTATATAGCTGTAAACTGTCTACCATGGAATTTCAGTACCATCGTTAGAAAGGAACTTACCAGTCTCCTTGAGGTCATCGATAATCTTCAATTGAGATTGAGCAGCCTCCAAAGTACTGATAGGAGCAAATGGAAGGTCAGCTCTGGTGATACCCAATCCCTTCAATAAACCTGGGAACATATCACTGTCAACGACACCTGGGTGGTAAGCAGCGACGATCTTGTCTGGCTCTTCAACAGCAATTTGCTTCATAGCGTAGTTCAAGTACAGCTTAGAGGTACCGTAAGAAGAGGTTCTGAATGGGAATTGATCGAAGGTAGAGACAGAAGCGACAATGGTAGAAGTGAAAATCAACTTCTTAATACCCTTCCATAACAGTTCATGCTTCTTCAATTCTTGGTACAAAAGAACTGGACCCAAACTGTTAACAGTGAAGTGCTCGGTGAAGGAAGCAGCTGGAACGGTAGCAAGGGCTCCGTAAGCCTCAGAGTTGGCAATACCAGCGTTAGCAAGAACAACGTCAACGGTCTTACCAGAAGCAGCCAATTTGGAAACAAATTTAGAAGTACTCTCGTAGTTTCCAACCTCGTACTTGTAAATAGTAACCTTACCAGTCTTAGACAGCAAGTCGTTCAAAGCCTTGGAGTCAGATCTGGTGGTAGCAATAACCAGAGTGTTTGGTCTAGCAACGAGCTCCTTGACAAGGTCAAGACCAATACCTCTGTTGGCACCGATAACTAAGTAAGTAGTAGTGGAGTTCATTTTGTTAGACTTGAAAAGTTTGTTTAAGATTCTTTTGATGATATTCGATTGTTTATTCATTGATGATGATTCAATTAGCTGACCAGAGGAGGCCGATACAGCTTCTTTTATATCATTTTACATCCTACCATCTCAAATTATCATCACCTAATCAATTTTCCCAAAGCGATTACTTAATCTGCTAACCCCCTTTGAAATGCATATGCTGAGAAATCACCCCCCTTAGTTAAGCTCAGCTTAGCAATTACAAAATTACGTAATATGAAAAAATTACTAAGACCGTAAGGCTTTTGCTTACAAATGTGTACAGCCGTGCGAAGGAAGCTTTTAGGTAATTTGGTTAGTGTTTAAAATTACTAATCAGGGATAACGGGGGAAGACGGTGCAAACTACTTCTGCAAACTTCTGCAAGTTACATATTACAGATATGCTTAAATAAACTTAGTCCAGTACCGACATCGAATAGTTAGTTGTATAAGGCCCTTTGTTGTCCTCGCTTAGTAAATACCCGTCAGCAGTTTACGATTTTCTCATTTTCTTATTTTCCAGAGCAGTCTATGAATTCTCGAAAATTTTTCCTCGAGGAGATCTAGTTGAAGAGGGGCTCGATGACCTTGGGATAGAGAGGATTGGGGAGTGCTGCCGACATGTTCAGGTGTATATTTAGTAGTCTGAGACAATTCAAGGTACGAGGTGTGGGTATTCCATCATTTGGCAGGTACTCAACCTTACCTTCGCCTCATTATCAAGGTCTTTCGCCTCAACAATTACAGCTGAAAATCGACTCGATTCCTATAGAACGTATGAGGAACTTTGTGATTGTGGCACATGTTGACCATGGAAAATCGACGTTGTCAGATAGATTACTTGAACTCACGGGTGTTGTAAGACCAGGAGACAGCAATAAGCAAGTTTTGGACAAATTGGATGTAGAAAGAGAGAGAGGTATCACAGTTAAAGCCCAGACGTGTATGATGCTTTACAAGTACAAAGGAGAGGATTATTTGTTACATTTGGTGGACTCACCAGGTCATGTGGATTTCCGGCTTGAGGTGTCTAGGTCATATCTGTCCTGCGGTGGTGCGTTATTGTTAATTGACGCTTCAGAGGGTGTCAAAGCTCAAACAGTCGCTAACTTTTATTTGCTGTACAGTATGAATTTGAAGCTCCTACCGGTAATTAATAAGATTGATCTTGATCATCTGGATATCCCTAAACTGGAAGAACAAATCATTACCACATTTGAATTGCCAAGAGAGGATATCATCCCGGTAAGTGCCAAAACTGGGTTGAATGTCGAGAAGATTATCCCGTCAATCATTGAGAATATTCCAGCTCCAACAGGTGACCCAAATCAGTCGTTCAAACTGTTATTAGTAGACAGTTGGTATGATCCATATTTGGGTGTAGTTTTATTAGTTCATGTTGTCAATGGTTCTTTACGTAAAGGCTCAAAAATTTGTCTCTATAAAACACAAAAGAAATACGATGTCCGTGAAGTGGGGGTTATGCATCCAGATATGGTAGCTACTAACCGTTTGACAGCGGGACAAGTGGCATATATAATCCCAGGAATGAAAGCTCCTACGGAAGCAATGGTCGGAGACACAGTATACCTTGCTGGTGATGAGAATATCGAGCCATTACCTGGATTCGAAGAACCTAAACCTATGGTATTTGTAGGAGCCTTCCCTCTGGAAGGTGTAGATTTCAAGAAGATGGACGAGTCGATGCAACATTTAGTATTAAACGACAGATCTGTCACATTACAAAGAGAGACCTCTAATGCCCTTGGTCAAGGTTGGAGATTGGGATTCTTAGGATCATTACATGCTTCGGTCTTCAAAGAGAGATTAGAGAAAGAATATGGAGCTAAATTGATCATTACAGCACCAACAGTACCTTATAGGATCAATTATAAAGATGGAGAATCCAAAGAGATCACGAATCCTGATGATTTCCCAGAGTTGAGTAAACGATACAAGATCAAGAACTTTGAAGAACCTTACGTAGAACTGATCATGACCTTGCCTCAAGAGTATATGGGTGCTGTGATGACATTGTGTCAGAATAATAGAGGTATTCAGAAGGATGTGACAGTTCTCAATGAGCAACAAGTCATGTTGAAATATGAATTACCTTTACTGCATTTAATTGACGATTTCTTCGGTAAGATCAAATCAGCCACCAAAGGCTATGCTTCTTTGGATTATGAAGACTGTGGATATCGTGTATCTGACATTGTAAAACTTGAATTGACAGTGAATGGTAACAGTATCGATGCTTTAGCCCAAGTTATGCACGTCTCACAAGTGGAAAGGAATGGTAGAGAGTATGTAAAACGATTCAAAGAGTTCTTAAGAATCCAGCAATTCGAGCTTATTATCCAGGCCAGGTGTCAGGGTAAGATCATTGCCAGGGAAACCATCAAACTGAGACGGAAAGATGTTTTGGCCAAGTTACATGCTTCAGATATCACTCGTAGAAAGAAGTTGTTGGTGAAACAAAGAGAAGGTAAGAAGATGATGAAGAGTATGGGGAACATCAAGATTGGAAATGATGCATACCAGGCATTTTTAAGTAAGAAAACGTAATTAATAATATTTGTATATAGTCTATTTAAGATCTTGTAGTCTCGTCTTGAGGGGTCTCTGTCTCTGGTTCTTCGGCCCCATCGAAACTCTCATCTAAGTTCAAGGCTTCTAAACGGGATTCCTCATGCTCATTCATCTGTCCGCTTACTTCCGATAATACATTGACCCATGTCATCATCTCCTCATAGTTAGAAGCTCTTAAAGTGAGAGTCTTCTTTGTGAGACTGACTAAGTTGGTATGATCTTTACCGATGACTTGGAATTTGAAAATATCATCTTTGGGTCCCGAAGGTTTAGTGACAACTGCATGTGGTAAATAGAAAATCAGCGAAGGAGTTGGACTATCTTTGAAGGATCTGGATTGGAATTCGTACAAATATCTTGTCTTAGTGATAACATAGAAATAAGTGGAGTAATTCTTCTTCAATTTTCCCTCTTTTCTCAGCAACAATCCTTCTAAGATTGGTTCAATTGAGACATGACCGTCGTTAGGGAAGGTGACTGCATTCAAAGATCTCTTATAAGGATGGCCAGAAATCAAACTTGCTTTATTCAATTCGGCGAATTTTACCCATTCGGTTTCATTGGAAATGCCCAAAATTTGATCCTTCAAAATCTCAAAGTTAGTTTGCTGATATTTGGTCAAATCAGTATTCAAATTAGTAAAGTTATTAAAGATCTTCTTAATAGTATCAACGATTTGCTTCTCATAAATTTCGAAACTCTGCTCATTGTTAGTCAAGAAGTCGACATACAAATTCTCCTTTCTTATCTGCAGGTCACCATTGTGAAGAACAGATCTGTTACAATAATATGGGTCATTTCTATAATCGATCTTTAAATTTGGAGAGCCCACACTGTTGGAATAAATATTAGTAGCATGATCCAATTTCGAGATCTCTTTCCCGGTGGAAGCAAGTAATTTCTTCAATTCTTTAACCTCTTTGGCTTGCTCAGAAACCATATGTTTCTTCTTAACATTTATCTCATCGATTAACTTCTTGAACTCAGGGATGACATTGACCTTGATTGAGTTCTCAATCTCTTGATACTTCTTCCAATTCAAGTCAACCGAGTACTTAAGTGAATCGAACCATTGGTTGATACCTTCCACCTTGTCTGGGAGACCATTAGCAGCAGCGTTTGCCCCAGTGCTCAGTTTAGCCGCCGTGTTAGCCGTGGTTTGAGAAGAAGCGCCTGTAGAGTGATCGACATCGAATTGAGGGATCATCGTATTTATCAATGTCTTGTTCATCCTCTCGTAGTGCTTAGCACCAGATTGAACCAACGAAAGGTACTCGTCAGTGAAGGCGCTTAACGAGTTCAACAGTCCTATCCATTTATCATATCTTTGGAGTAAGATATTGGTATTATCTACTGGGACGGATTCCAGCAATTGAGTAGTTTCCGGGTTAATGTCGGCGGTAGCTATTCCTGAGGAGATCGAGGTGATCCTCTTCAATGAATTGCCGCTCATATTGCTTTCAAGGGTATCTGATGGGGGTGGGTTTGGTCCAATTGGGTCTTCCGGGAGGAGGCGCTTTTTTTTATGCGCTGAAGGAAAATAAAGGGAAGAGCGCAGGGGCAGGGAGTAAGAGAGGAAGGAGAGGAAGGAGAGAGGAAGGAGAATTGGGAAGGGGGCAAGGAAAAATAGAAGGGGGCAGGGGTGAAAGGGAAAAAGGGGAAGATGGGGAACAGATGAGGTTTAGTGGTAGAGGTAGTGGTAGGGGTAGTAGTAGGGGTAGGGGTATTGAAGCTCCCAAGCGGGTCTTTACTATCGGGTCCACTTATCTTGTCTGATTATCTGAGCTGACTATCAGGTGCCAGCTTAATAGGCCAGTGCCTCCTCAAAATTGCTCTGCCCAATCTGCTCACCATCAGAAGATACTAAAAGTAATAGATGGCTTAGTATATTGAGATTGAGTGTCGTTTAATATTGTATTTTTTACACGACTTTTCAATAATCTTAGTCTGCTCATAATTCTCGTTTCTGCTCACGTTATTGTACTCCTTTGTTGATTCTTCTCTAATTCCTATTCATACTAAATTCACCTCGATGACCTACACTAGCTTACTATTTGAATGTGCAGGGCAGGTCTTTCTCATAATAACACAAAGGAGAGCATAACGAATAACAATTCCCAGATAAGCTGAAATATATTGATAGACCTTATAAATAACAGTCAACATCATAACTCCAACTCACCCGTATTCCAGTATTTCATATATCTCATATACCTCATACATATTGCCCTGACGTATTGATCCCCCGAGTTTCTCTCTATGCAAACCCCCCTAAATTTTCACTACACACACCAATTTTAATCATCATCGTAATTTGCTGTGTTTATTGTTCTTGCGTGTGATACGGACCGGAGACAAGCGCTTTCACTATTAGATCACAAGTTAGTTCCTTTGACTCCGTTGGCTCCTTTAGTTGTCACAATCCGGTTCTCTAATGCAATGCTCCGAACTGCTAGATCCATACGACACTACGTCACTAACATTGACCCAATCGTACCACCCGATACTCTTATCAAGATCCCCAAAGTTAACATATACAAATATCGAAAGTGGAGCTATCTCACACCTTACGAAGAAACACTATCTTACAACTTCCGCAAATGTACATTCTCAGTCTCTTCATACAACATTTTATCACAGCAATACCTCTGGCCCACAGTTTACACTTATATCCCACCACAGTACTTAAATCTCAAGTATCGTATGGGACTTCTAGACCAGGTATATAGACAATTGGATTGTGATGTGATGTGTTTCCAAGAGATGGAATACGATTTATATAACAAGATTTGGGGAGATCAATCACGATATGGTGTGTTCCACAACTACGATTCTATCTATATAAAGAAACCAAAACCGTCATATTGGGGAGAAAAACCAGAGGACAAGATGGATGGATGCGGAGTATTTGTGAAACGTTCACAATTCGAGATTCTTGATCAAGATAAATTCCAGATACGTGATCGTAATCCATTTGGTGACCAATTACCCTTGATTAATGAACGGTTATTGAGTAGGAATACTGTTCTGATCATGTTACTGTTACGTCATAGAGCTACAGGTGAAATAATATTTGTCACCAACACTCATCTCTATTGGAATCCCAATTTTGACGACGTCAAATTATTACAGACTCTCATATTAACTAATGAGCTTTCCAAATTCATACAGAAAAATGATCCCGGGAACTCCAATATCATAATGTGTGGAGATTTTAATTCCAACTCCAAATCATTGGTATATAGATATTTGTCTCTGTGGAGTGATGATGCAAAAAGACATGAGAGCGAGTTAAAAATGGATGAAATCGCTAAAGATTACGGATTCAAATTACAAGACCACTCGAAAGTGCTCTCGAATCTCCTTCCTTTGAAATCTTCTTACCCACAAGATAAATACACAGTTTATACCCCACACTATAAAGACGCGATCGATTATATATGGTACAACGACCGTCAGTCGCTTCAATTGGTGAAAATTTTGGACGGAATCTCTACAGAATACTTAACTAACGAAATTGGATTCCCTAATGACAAATATCCGTCCGACCATATTCCCATTGCATCTCAATTTGTCCTCACTACCAGCTTATGAACCGAATAGTCTCATCGGATCTTAGGTGACTGTTTCCTAATTAGGCAACCGGAGCGCTTCTTAATGCCTTGCGCTGCTGCTTTTCAAAGCAGGTGATGAGGTCTACATGGGGGGTGTATAAACTGTGGCTGAAATTTCCTGTATAGTATATGATAGTCTTCCGTGTCATCCAGTTTCGATCTCGAAAGCTTATAAGTATAATATCATCGACATCATCTCTCTTGTATACCTGTATCGTATTTGTTATACCTTGTGTCATTTTTTCAACTCATCGCTCCCCGCCCTTCTAACGGAGCAGCGTAAAGAATTTCTCGTTGAGTCCCGCGCACGCTCCGCCCAGCATCCTCCCAATGCCCAGGGAGAACTATTTTCTTTTCGTCTTCACAAGTTAACGATGAGGAACAATTACAACCCTTATAGCCACCCCCGAAACAATCGTGCGATGGTATCACTTTTTGGAAAGAGCTCCAAGAGTGGATCAAGTGGATCCAATTCTGGATCTACATCAAACAACAATGCTGCTTCTCTGTTATTCAGTTCTCTCACCCCCACATCTTCCAACAAATCGATGCAAAATTTAGTCCTACACCAGCCATCAGCTCCGATTCCAAAGACTGTTAAGCTCTCTATTGCGCTTGAAAGTCCTCCAATAGTATTGTATGGTCAGCCAAATGAAAGTTCTGGGTCCATTTTGAGTGGTTTATTGAAATTATACATCTTGGGCTCGTCGTCCATCGGCGCTTCTACCAGCTCTTCTTCAGCTTCGTTGCTGAATGAGTTGCAACCTATTAAGAGTGCTCCGAATCTCTCACCAAACTCCTATATCACAATCAAATCGGTGAGTCTTTCTCTCAAACAGACAATCACTTATGGGAAACCGTTTCTTCCTCCTTCACTGACTTTGCAAAGTTGCTCTGATTGTAAAGTCAAAGAGACCGAGTTGGCACGCTGGGACGTGTTGACCGAGCCGGCAAAGTTTGCCAAGGGTACTGATCATGGTTACCCTTTCAGTCATTTGGTTCCTGGACTGTTACCCCAGACCACTCTCCTTTCAAATATCAACACTGTAATTAGCTATGACTTGGTTGCAAAAGTTGTAGTCGACAAAGGGAAGAAGAACGACGAGGTTGTGGTATTGAATTTACCTGTAGTTATCAAGAGATCGATCTTGAGAGGCCCAGATAAGAACTCATTGAGAGTATTCCCTCCTACGGATGTTACTCTGTCGCTGGTGTTGCCTAGTGTTTTGTACCCTAAATCGACTTTCCCTATTGAGTTGAAATTGGAGAACGTCACTTCCGCTGACCGTAGATGGAGAATGAGAAAGTTGAATTGGAGGTTTGAAGAGATCGTTAAAGTCAAACTGAGTAGTTGTGATCTGCATAAGTTTAAGTTAAAGGTAGTGGAAGAGCATACAAGGAAGTTGACACTGCAACTTGCTGGGGCTTCCAACTCGAAGAAGAAGGCCCATTCTTCGGTCGTTACTGGAGCATCTTCTCAAGTGGTGAATACATTCCTGCCACCTCCTGAGCTTGAGCCTCAAGTATCTAATACTGGACTTTCTCCTGTTCGGACACAGACCCCTGGAGTTGAGCATACTCTGGATCTGGCTATATCTGCCAACGCAACTGCTCCTGCCTCTTCATCAGCTAATTCTGCTTCCGCATCAGCTACTCCTGCATCCGCTACTTCTGCTTCTGCTCAGGCCCCTGATAGATCACTTCGAAATGAATTAGACGACCTTCTCGACAATGACGCACCAAGACGTCCAATCCTCAACGATTCAACAAATATCGCACCTAATGAGTCTCCCGAAGTGGACACAGGAGACCATCCAGCTCCGGAACCCCCAAAACAAGAGAAGAATTCATTGTATTTAGAAGAAACTCGTGTTTTGACCAACGGAGAAATTAAGTCTGGTTGGAAATCTGACTGGAGTAATAAAGGAAAGATCGAACTTGTGGCCGAAATCAGTCTCGTGAACTTGCTGACCATTGGATTATCATCGAATTTGAACAACTTGAACTCGATCGACTCCACCAACTGTAATGCCTTGCACTACAAGACAAAGAACTTGTTAAGTAACGTATCTTCTAACTGTTCTTGTGATATAAGTGATGATAATTTGGGGGTCTATGTTACTCATATGTTGATAGTGGAGATTGTAGTTGCTGAGGAGATGATGCAAGGTTCAAATGTCAGTACCAATCAATTGAGACCAATGAAATCTAAGGACAATCGACTTGCCGAGGTGTCTCCCCTGTTTGCTAATCTTTCCCCTATGTCTTCTAATACACAAGGACATGCTAGACAACCTTCGGGAGATCATTCTACATCAGCTTCAGGTTCACCTCATCATCCAGCTCATGATAATAAAGTAGGTATCCCAACAGGGTCAGCTAGAGTGTTGAGGATGCAATTTAGAGTAGTACTTACAGAGAGATCAGGTTTAGGAATAGCATGGGATGATGAGGTTCCTCCAACTTATCAAGATGTTAAACTGTTGTCGCCACCTACTTATGATCAGACTGTTAATGTTCATTACTTGAGAGATTTAGAAGGTACACCACTGCTTGATCTGTTGATTGAGCCACTTCCTCCACTGCTGTACTCGGACTTCCATCGTAGCCCTAATGTGTTGTATGGAGCTGGAGAGACTCCGGGGGTCAACTTTAGTCATGTGAATGGACGGGAAGATTTAGAGGAATTACAAGATCTTCATCTTTAAGACAGGACAGGATAGACGGGACAGGCTAGTCAAAGACAACTCTTACACAGTAGCATAGCTACACAGTAGGATAGCTACAAAGTAGGATAGCTACAAAGTAGACAAGCTTAATATTATGGTAGCCCTATAGTGACCCCTACCCAACCAGTGCGCGATGCTATCGAAGTCACTTTGTCTGATGGTTAGGTGCGTACTGTGCGTACACTGTGCGCATACGGTGTGCGCACACTATGCGCTTGGTTAAGGGGCTAAAGGATAAACGAGGTGGTGATGTGCGGGGAAGCCCCTAAGGTGCGCAAACCCCTTTAAAGCTTTCCCTTTAAGGTAAGGTGGTGATGTGCAGGGTACCCCTTTACACAACATTACTCTACACTTTATATGCTCAGTTCAGTTAAATAGATTTATAAACTTCTACTTGTTCAACTAATTTACATTCGGGTCTTTAAAGACTGTAATTTCATCGGTTGTTGTAGACCTTCAAGTCTTTCTGGATCCCATCCTATTGAAGTCAGACCCTTTGTTCAACTTCTGAGAAGCAGATTTCTTGAATTCCACCTTGGTAATCAACGGAATATGATCCGATGGGAAATGTTCATCTGGGAATCCCACTCTGTTCAGAGCATATTGGGGATCAACTTTACCCAAGACTCCCTTCACTTGTAATGAAGAACTCGAGTGCCAGATGTAATCGATAGTGTTGGTGAATAATGGGGTCAAATTGGTGAAAGGCAACTCTCCAATTGGAGAATACACAGACTTCAAATTAAATTGATGTTGGAATCCTTCAGATGTGAAACGACCGTAATTTTTTCCTTCAAGATCGAAATGGTCGTGTGAAAGAGTACCGGTCGACAACAATTCGTAGACAGCACTGTCGATGGTGGAGTTGAAATCTCCGGTGATCACTACACTCCAGTTCTTCAAGTTGGATTTATGTAACACGTATTGTAATTCCTCCAATAAGACACAAATTTGCATGGCCTTGACATCGTTCAACTCTGGATCCCAATGTAAATGGGTATTGACAACCACCAATCTCTGGCCCGATTCCTTGTGCTTCAACAACAAGAGCCCGGCAATGTTGTCCTTATTGGCGAATCTGTTGAACAAATCTGGAGTCTTTTCGTATTTCTCCAGACGCATGACAGTCTCACTGTATTCCAAAGTCTTATACTCGATGATTTCAAACTTATTGGTCTTGAAGAATGTAGCACATCCGTCCACTTTTTTGGCACTTTTCTCTCCCATTGTCTTAGCCCTGGTTTTACATCCAAATACACCTTTGTAACCACGTTGCTCCATTAAAGGTGTCCAGTATTCTTCATAAGTACGGGTTTCCACCTCTTGCAAACAGACAATATCTGTTTGAGCCTCTGTGACATCTCTTGTCAACAAATTACGTCTGTATTCCCAGTCCAAAGCCCAAGATGGGGTATATTTATACATCTTAGGAGTGGCATAATGTTGACATAAGGTGTTATAACTCATGATTGTGAATCCATTTGGATCATTGGCAAAGCGTGGGATGTAATTCAACTCATTAAGAGCCTCCTTCTCTTCAAGACGCTCTCCTTGGTCAGAAAGATAAATCCATTCTCTTTCTTTAGGAGGGTCGGCTTTAGGAGCACTATCTCTTAAGTAGATGGTCAAACCTCTGGTACCTTTCTTAGCCAATATACTGATAATTTCTTGGTCCATCGAAGGGTTTCCTTCGATCCCCAAAAAGTCCAATTCGAACAATTTGCCAAACTCGGTTGGAATCGATGTCAAATTGTTATCAAAGGCATACAAATATTTCAAGTGGAAAAGCATACCCAATTCTTTTGGCAATTGTTTCAACAAATTGT
The DNA here is from genome assembly GCA_001599355.1 of Nakazawaea peltata. Lineage (NCBI taxonomy): Eukaryota > Fungi > Ascomycota > Pichiomycetes > Alaninales > Pachysolenaceae > Nakazawaea > Nakazawaea peltata. The sequence goes on from BCGQ01000005.1 coordinate 914,694, forward strand.
TGGAGACATCGAGATATTTGAGGTTCTTCAACTTCCCAATGGACTCTGGAATCGTTTGTAACTTGTTCCCGTTCAAGTATAACTTGTTTAAGAATTGGTAATTGAACATATTTGTAGAAAGATACATGATTTGTTGACCACTCAAATCTAACCCAGTCCACCATTGCTTATTGTTTTCTCTGACCCTTATTCTGTGTTCCTCTTCCTCGTCAGCCTGGCTGTCATTTGTGAGTTTCTTATGCAGTAACAAAGGGTTATCATGAGCTGGAGTCAGACTGTCTTGAGTTTCGGTACTAGCAATCAAATTGGTGGTAATATCGATCAAAGTAGGCTGTTTAGGGGTCTGTTCGACGTATGAGTTTCCATTAATCATCTTAGAAGCAACTTTACGGTTAGAAGTTGCCAGCAGTTTGGCCCAATAATGAGGTATCATATTCGAATTTCTAGAAGCCTGGCATAAAGTCACTTGAATTTTCCAATGAGGCGATGTATTTGTGCTGCTATCGAGATTTATGCTTTGCAATTGATTGGCCTGCTGCTGCTGCTGTTGTTGCTGTTGTTGCTGTTGCTGAGCTAGCAGCAGTTGCTGGTGATGTTGTTGTTGTAACAGCAGTAAAAGCAGTTGCTGTTGAGATTGTTGGGTCAGCGGTGACTGCTGGAGTTGCTGAAGTTGCTGATTGAACAATTGCATTTGCAGCAGAGCATGTTGTTGACCTGGTTGCTGAGAACTAGGTTGTTGTCCTGAAGCATTACGACTATACTGGCCTTGGTAAAGAGTTTGGGCCAAGATATTTGAAGCGGCGCTCAGTTGCTGATCACCCATAGATTGTTGTTGTTGTGGGGCAAATAAGTCGTTGTTATATTGTTGTTGTTGCAGATTCAGTTGCTGTTGTTGTTGCTGCTGCTGTTGCTGCTGTTGCTGCAGCCCCTGTTGGAGCTGTTGGAGCAAGAACTGAGGGCCCTGGTTCAGATTAGAGGGGAATTTCGAATTGATGTTCATCGATCAACTCGTTGTTAACGACGTATATCAAAGCGACACACACGCAAACTAGATTAAATGAAAAATAAAAGGCGGTTCCCAACTATTATCACTCCCGATGGTGTCGTTAAACTGTGGTGGTTCCATGGAGCTTCCCAGTGACGTTCAATTTTCGGAAATTTTTTGTTGAAGAAATTGGGGATCCACGACTTTAGGGTTACCCGGAAGTAGAGATAAAGAGGAAAAAGATAGATGCTAAAAAATAGGAAATACTAAGAAATACTAGGAAAAAGTAAGAAATACAAAGAAATAATGAGAAATACTAATAAACTACTCCCTAGGGGAATCTAGGGGATTCTAGGAAAATATTAGGAGATAGCTGAAGAAACTATGGAGGAACGGAGGACTAAAGAAAGACATAGAATTGAATGGCAGAAGCATAATTACATCACATATACTATGATTTTTGATCCTCTAGATGCTGCCAAGTGTTTTTTCAGTGCCGATACTCGTCTTCTCCTAACCCTTCTCATTCCCTCTATCCCCCCCATCCTCCCCCTTCATCAATAACATTAATCTCAGCAATTTATCAATTTATCATCTCTCTCCGTTTTCCTCTCTTTTTCTCTTTTTCTCTTTTTCTCGCTCTCCCCCAATTTCTCTCTTCCTCTTTCTCTCTGCGTCCCGCTCTCTCTCAATTTCTCTCTTCCTCTTTCTCTCTGCGTCTCTCTCTCTCTCCATGTAAAGATTTTCCTAACATAAATCATCTCAACACTTCAGTCTATAGGAGATACCTGTACCAAAACATTCAAATGTCGAGTTTGGACTCTGAAATTAAGGAGGATACTCCTAAATCGTTAGCGCTGAATGTTGAGAGTGATTCTACTCCAACTGGTTCTGTCCCTGCTGACTCTGCCCCTGCTGACCCTGCTGGCTCTACCCCTGCTGGCTCTGAAACCGACCTGACTATGAAACCAAAGAAAAGAAAGTTAATCAAAGGTACAAGAAACACCATTTATGAAGGATTCTCTCTTCATAAAAGAGGAGATGATGAACCAAGTGTACAAGAATCCCCTCGTAGACCTGATCCCAATGCCACTAAAGAGGAGGAACATAAAGCTACACCTGAACCAACTCCTGTCGAGAAACCAGATTGGATGAAAGAAGACGATTTCCTGGATTTCTCCAAACGTGTCAATGCTACGGCTACTACAGCTGCTGTATCTCTGAACCAGGACAAAAAATTGAAACGTCGTAGAAGAAATATGGAAGACCAAATGAGAGAGGCTCAGAATATGCGTCAACGTCTGGAGCATAAAGAGCAAAGAATGATCGATCAAAACTTGAGAATTTACCAGTCTCATGGTAATATGAGACCTGAAGAGATCGTGAGGTCACATTATAATGCTAGAACTCATATTTCCAGAGGTGTCAACAGAAACAGTTCCCCAATTATCAAGTTAAGAAAATTCAACAATGTAATTAAGTTCATGTTAATCAACAAATTCGTTACTAAAGACGATAGAGTATTAGATTTGGGTTGTGGAAAAGGTGGAGATTTACATAAATGGCACAAATCTAGAGTATCTCAGTATATTGGTATTGATATTTCTAATGAGTCTATCTTAGAAGCGATCCGTAGATTCAAATCTATGAGATCACTGTCATTTGAGTCTATTTTTGCAACTGGAGATGCTTTTAATACTCCGGTTCCAGAATTATTACAACAATTCCCACAAGTTGCACTTCCTATTGATATTGTCACCATGCAATTTGTCATGCATTATGCATTTAGTACTGAGGAATCGGTAAGAAATTTACTTCGTAATATTTCTCAATCCTTGAAAGTTGGAGGTTTCTTCATAGGTACGATTCCTTCGTCCGATGTGATTGCTTCCAAAATTCAATCTCTTCCTCCAGGAGAGAAGAAATTCGGAAACAGTATCTATAGTGTTGAGTTCGACGAGGTACCTCCAAAAGATGGTACTTTCAGCACTATTCTGGGTAACAGATACACATATTTCTTGGAAGATGCAGTTGACCATGTCCCTGAGTTTGTCGTGCCGTTCGAACTTTTCAGAGCCATGGCTGAAGAATTCGATTTATCTTTAGTATATAAGAAGAAGTTCAGTGAACTTTTCACCGAGGAAATTCCACAATGGGTTTACAAACTTGATAGAGGTATGTTGGAGGGAATAAAAAGAGAGGATGGATCATATGGTATTCGTGGTGATGAATTTGAGGCTAGTGATTTCTATCTTGCATTTGCATTCCAAAGGGTGGGATTTGAGTGATTGTATAGTATAAGTTAATTGTCTGATTTTCTTCAACCGTATGATTTCCCCACAATTTCTCCTTACAATCCCCTACAATTTCTCCGAACCATTTAGCCATACAATTTCTCCATGCAATTTCTCCATACAATTTCTCCATACAATTTCTCCATACAATTTCTCTGAACTATTTCTCCCTAATAATTTCACCCTAGTATTTTTCCCCTAGTAACTTCGCCCTAGTGATTTCCCCCTAGTAACTTCGCCCTAGTGATTTCCCCCTAGTAATTTCCCGAGTAATTTCCCTAGTAATTTCACCCTAGTATTTTTCCCCTAGTAATTTCCCTAGTAATTTCCCTAGTAATCTTCCTCAATTTTTCTCCAAACAATTTCCCTATACCTCCTCAATGTTTTCTCCTCTGTTTTCTCTTCTCCTCAGATTTCCCATCGCGCCAAAAAGAAACGACACATAAACAGTCTCGAACTTTTCAATCTTTTCAAACTTTTCAAACATCTCCTGAAACTGTCAACTGGATGAACAGACAATATGGTGGGGGAAGTGCCTAAGATAGCGACCGAGGCCAACACAAATGAGAAACTAATCCTGCCAACCCCTCAAACTCCACTGAATCCACAGCTTTTACAACCCGTTGAATCTGGAGCTCCATCGCAGAGCGGCGCCAAGACACATACCGCGAAAAATAGATCTGTTTCGTCACATATTTCACTGAATGGTAGTAGCTCCACGACTCCCAATATTGTTTTACCCAAGAAGACCACCATGGCAAATTTCAAAGTGGAGGCAGAGATTGTGAACACAGATGCCACAAGGAGCGTCTCATTGTTCGAGCATCCGGGGGATCTGGCGTCTCCTGCCACCAATACACTCAACTCTGGGTCGAATGTAATACAGGGGCTGAATGGTAGTGTGACTAATACGTCTGGTGGATTTTTTCATGATGATCTTCGTCCATCCGGTAATGATGCGGCTGTTAATAATGGAGCTGCTAGTATTAGGGATACCGGGTCTGTATTTCAACAAGAGACTCAGACAAATAGTGATAGTGAGGAGACATTTGTTTATGATTCTCAAGTGAATGGGACTGCTAATGGGGGTGTTAATGGTACTGCTGATCATAATAATGATACTGTTAGTCAAAATGTTGGGGAGGTTCTGCTGGAGAAACCTATCTTAGTACATAAAAACTCGGTGAGGTCAGCTTATAAGTTACATCCTGGAGGAAATACTCAACCTAGGGCCTTCTCTCAGACCGTCTTAGCAGACAACGAGTCCATTCATTCGAAGAAAACGGTACCTCAACGTCGGATCACCACTAATCAGCAAACACCATCACCTGGTCTTGGAATATCACTGGCTCAACCGGCTCAGCATCCTTTAATTGTTCAAAATACTGCTAGATTCGCCTCTAAAACATCACTTAATCCGACTATTATCCCTGGAAGGACTCCAGCAGGAGCACAAATCTCAGCTCATCAACAAGCTGCCTCTATGAAACAGGGCCATAGTGATGGAGATGTCGAAAGCATGCTCTCAATAGAAACACCAGCAAAATGGGGGGTCAACGATAGGGATCCCTCACCTCATAGATCGGCCAAAAATCATAATGTATATAGTAATAACTATGCTGGTCCCGAAAATGGGTACGAGCGTAGTGAGGGATACTTTTCCGAAAGTCATGACGATGAAGATGATACAAATACTACTCTCAAACAAATTGACCGGTCTTATTTGTCGTCTCCAGCTAAATCGCACGCTGATTCTTTCATTTATATGTCATCCAAGAAATCTCCACTGAAGAAGAGCATGATAGAATCACAAGTTAGAAACGTCTCCAGGAATTTATTCGAGAAGGAGAAGAATTATTTAAAAAAGAAACTCTCTGTAGGGTCGTTAAACGAAGATGATGAGAGATCTTTGATTCTAAGAGCTCTGGAAGATGATGAGAATGAAGAAAACTTCTTTTATTCCGAAAATAACGATCATTACCATGAATATTTGCATCCTCATCGTCATAATGGAAGTCCAGGGTATCATTACTCGAATAATTGGATTCCTAATGATAAAGACGACATTCTAGATGAAACTTTACCATTATGGATGCCTGTAAACCGTCAAAAACGTAAATATGGTAGAAGAAATAGAGCCAGCGAGGAAGAATTGTATCATAGATACCCAATGTATGATAGTATCAACCCTCATAATTACGTTTCTAAGAATCAACGTAACAGCTTTTTGATGAAATTCCTCTCGGGGCTGTTCAAACTGGTACTTATATTAGCCATTATGGTCACCATTGGTCAATTCTGTGTCGTAAATCTAACTAGTAATGAAATATTGAACTTCGAGGTCAACAAAATTGAAAAACTCATCATTGCTGATAATTTATTGATCTTCGATATAGAATGTTCGTCCACAAACATAAATCTCCAAGATATTACCGTAGCCAATGGGGATATAGATGTCTTTATAACTTATACGGCAGGAGATAAGAGTAAACCTTTAGAGAAAACCGTCTTATTGGGGAATATTGAAGATTTCTTTGTTCCATTGAAGTTCGATGGGTTATTAAATAATGATAAAGTAGGACTCAAGAGAATATTCAATTCACAATATACAAGATCAATTGTTCAGACCAATGTGGGTCAAATGAAATTAAGTGGAGATTTCAAGAAAATCGATCCGAATATTGATTTGGTTATTAATAAACCATTTGAATTGAGTTTAAGAGGGAGCTTCAAATATAAATTACCATTTACTTCATCTTTGAATCTTATTAATGTTTCAAAGAAGTATCTTCATGAAAAGTCATGATAGCATTTTAATTAGCATAAATGAATATGATTTGAGTACGATTTGTAGTTAAAAAATATAAAGTATGTATTAGTATACGGCTTGACTTAATCTGTGGAAGTAATTGGATCCCAACTTGGTTTAGAAACCCAGTAGTCTTCATCATGAGTCAAACTATCAATATCCTCTTGACTCATTTCGAAATTTTGCAGATTGAAATTCTCAATTAATCTACTTTCAGTAACTGTCTTAGGTAAAGAAATGAATCCTTTCAGAAGAGACCAATGAATGAGAATTTGTCCTGTGGTGACTCCGTACTTCTCAGCAAGTGGAATTAACTGAGGATCATTGACTCTGATACCTCTCGTCAATGGGGAATATGCTTCTACTTGAATATCTTTACTCCACAAATATTCGGCCAAATCTTTTCTGGTCAACCATGGGTTGACCTCAATTTGGTTGACGACCGGTTTATATTTCAAGCCTTCCCAATTGAGCAATTCTTCAACATGATGCTTACCGTAATTAGAAATACCAATAGATCTGATCTTACCTGAATCAACGAACTCTTGGACCAGCTTGTAATTACCCAATCTCACCTCTTTATTAGGGAGAGGAGCATGAACCAACATTAAGTCGATATAACCAAGCGAAGGTCCAACTCTTTCTATAGATTTCTGAATATTCAGCTTGGCAGTCTCGTAGCCCGGATTCTCATGGAAGGGAGACACTTTAGTGGTGAAGAAAACTTCTGACCTCTTAACTTCGGGGTGGTCCCTCAAAAACTCTCCTATAGCCTCGGCAACTTCCTGCTCATTCTCATAATATTGAGCCGAGTCGATGTGTCTATAACCATTTTCCAACAGTCTGTACACGGCATTACGAGCCTCATTCTCGTGTGTCAAAAATACACCCAACCCAATAGCTGGAATATTGTATCCTGAAGATAATTTGTAGGTAGCACCTGGGGTTACTTTAGTCATTGATATAATTGATCTATAGTTAATTGAACTGCACATGGTGGAACTCTAAACCATGCGAATGTCTCTCTTTATATATCATTTTATATGTCCCGAATTGTCGAACCCATCTCAACCTTCTAACGCCTCCTCGCCCCCATTTCAATAGCCTTACTAATCGTCTGCAGGTGAAAATTGGGGGTTATTTTTTGTATGGGCCTCGGACGTCCCAATTAGGAAATCGATCATCGCGAGGCAGAAGCCAAGCTCGGCAAGTATAATCGGCTCATAAAGTGAGATGGTCTGAACCGAGCTGATAACGGCACTTATTCGGTGGGGAATAATTGGGGTGCTGAGTAATGTTATGGGGATACCGGGGACGATTTCCTAATTGGGAACAGGTGTGGATTATTTTCATTATGGGTAATTGTAGCTGGGGGGTTAGGAAGGAGGGGATTTAGGTACTCTCCTACATAATTCTCATTGATATCTCTTAAAAACTATACAATTTAATCCTTTGGACCAATCATCTTTTCTGGTCTGACCCACTCGTCAAATTCCTCAGAACTCAAGACACCCAATTCCAAAGCAGCTTGCTTCAAAGTCAAACCGTTCTTGTGAGCGTGCTTAGCAGTCTTAGAGGCGGCATCGTAACCAATCTTTGGGTTCAAAGCAGTAACCAACATTAAAGACTCGTGTAATAACTTGTCAATCTTGTCCTCGTTAGCAATGATACCGTCAACACAGTTGAGTCTGAAAGAGTTACAACCATCGGCCAATAATCTGATGGAAGACAACAAATTGGAGATCATAACTGGCTTGAAGACGTTCAACTCGAATTGACCAGAAGCACCGGCAAAGGTGATGGCAGAGTGGTTACCAAAGACTTGAGTAGCAACCATAGTCAAGGCCTCGTTTTGAGTTGGGTTAACCTTACCTGGCATGATAGAAGATCCTGGCTCGTTCTCTGGTAAAGCCAACTCACCGTAACCACATCTTGGACCGGAACCCAAGTATCTGATATCGTTAGCAATCTTGTATAAAGAAACCAGAAGGGTGTTCAAAGCACCAGAACATTCGACGATGGCATCGTGAGCAGCCAAAGCCTCGAATTTGTTAGGAGCAGTGTAGAATTGCAAACCGGAGATCTCAGTAACGGTCTTGGCAACAGCCTCGGCGAAACCCTTCTTGGTGTTCAAACCGGTACCGACAGCAGTACCACCTTGAGCAAGGAATCTCAAAGAAGCCAAAGAACCCTCAACTCTGGTGATACCGTTAGTCAATTGTTGGACGTAACCGGAGAATTCTTGACCCAAAGTCAATGGGGTGGCATCTTGCAAGTGAGTTCTACCAATCTTAATGATGTCCTTGAACTCATCAGACTTCTTTTGTAAGCTGTCTCTCAAAGCAGTCAATTCTGGCAACAAATGGTTGGTGATCTCGGTGACGGCAGCAATGTGCATGACAGTTGGGAAGGTGTCATTGGAAGATTGAGACATGTTGACATGGTCGTTAGGGTGGACAGGTTTCTTGGAACCCAATTCACCACCGAGCAACTCAATGGCTCTGTTAGAAATAACCTCATTGGCATTCATATTAGATTGAGTACCGGAACCAGTCTGGAAAACAACCAATGGGAAGTGATCCAACAACTTACCTTCGGCAACCTCGGTGGCAGCTTGTTGGATGGCCAGAGCAAGCTTTGGGTCTAAAGTACCGTTGGCTTCATTGACAATGGCAGTGGCCTTCTTCAAGATACCGAAAGCTCTGATAACTGGCTCAGGCATCTTCTCTCTGGCACCACCAATCTTGAAGTTTTGAAGAGAACGTTGGGTTTGGGCACCCCAGTATCTGGAGTCCTCAACTTCTAATGGACCGAAGGCATCGGACTCGGTTCTGAACAACTTAGAAGTGGAGTGGAATAATCTAGTGCTGCTTCCAGCAGTGCTTGGGGTAGACATCGATTTAGAAATAGATCTTAACATTCTTAGTGGTGGAATATCAATATAATTATTTTTCACTGACAAGATTTTTCACTCCCAAGATTCGTGATGGGTAATATATAAAATTTGAGAAATTGGCAGCCCCGACTGGACGGTTTTGGAAGAAATTCTTTAATGCTCTGATCTGATTAGCTTGTGAGAGTTGTGCCCTTGTCGAATTCAAGGCACGGAGGGAAGGGCATGAAGTGCGCGAGGGAGCATCTCCGGGCGTGGCTCCGAGCGTGGTGGGGGGAGGGACAGCAAGGAGAGGGCTGATCTCGGGAGAAGTCGGGGCAAATTTGGGAGGGGGTCACACAATAGTGACTAGAGTCATGTATTACGTATATGATCTGGTTTTGAACTTTAGTTACGGTCAATGGAAGCTTAACTCTTATCCTGATCATCTCCGATTGATGGGTATCTCATGGATTACTTTGACAGCCCCTGTTTCCTAACTAGGTTATCTACGGATCCGATCCTAATCACTATATAAATTTGCGTATAAATTGAATTTTGATTGCCTAATAAAGTAATTCCCATATAAGGAAATGAGATGAGATTTCAACAAGCGACTGAAAAAGCCTCGAGGATCAGATCTCGATGAGGTGTTGAGGAACAGTAGACATGACAGATTTGGGAGATGATGCCGATCTTTTCGGTGAAATCAACGATGATGTGAAGAAACTCGCAAAACTGATTGGTAAATCGTCTCGTTCCATCAGAAATAGATTATTATCTATCATTCATGATAACCGTTTTGTCACCGATCAAGTAGCGGTAATCTGGAGAAGACCATTAGTACTGAACAAGAGATGTGGTTCATGGTACCTTCAACCTAGTCAGTGTGATGATAGTTGTTATTTCAAGTCCACTGATGGTCATAATTCTCAATGGGACTTCTCTGTCAAGAGACTTAACTTGCATTTAATACCATCTATTGTCGCCAACAACGGTATAGTGATAGTGGACAGTACAAGAAGGGGAAAGAAAATGCCCGATCTGTTATCTAAAACGATTCCCATTTGGTGTGCTTGTATCAATGGCGTGATATTTGGTGATTCTACTCTTCATGTTCCCCCAGATACTGTCTCCAAATTAGAGAAAGACCAAATAGAGAAACGATTGCCTCAATTTATTGCCAAAATCAAGGAATTGAAGATATTAGACAATTTAGATCAAACTTTAGATAAACCTTTAAGACCTTTATGGTGTTATCCTGGACGTTCGGGACTTCCAATGGAACCTGTCGATATCATAGAGGAGTTTCACCCTATAATTTGTTGTACTGCCAGTATCCAATCTCAAGATGGGGAGCACTATTTTCTGCCGGGATTCCAATATGTTCAAGGTGCCGCAGATGATCATGAATTATGGGCTCCACATCCTAAATTCGACGAAATAATGTTCTGGAATAATATTGAAATGTTTCGCGATGCTCACGAACTGGATGTTCCTGAGATCATAGTGTCTTTAGTGTCCAGTCAACCGTCAGATGTGAATGCCTCACAGTCACTGCCATACACTGACTTGACAAAATTCACTAAAACAAATTATACAGTGGGAACTATAAACGGACCGATAAATGAGGAGTCATTGTCGTCATTCAATAACTATGCCAAAGTTGTGGTCTTTACAGGCCAATTCAATACCGATTTCCTTCGTCAATTCGATCTCACCAACGCTGAACTAACCCCCAATCCGGCAGACAAATTCGTATCAATACCATTTGCTTGTAACAAAAAATATTTCAAAAAATTCAGAGACATTTTGCCAACTCTCCTATCACTTACCAAGAACCTCAACGATGAGATACTCCTTCTATGTGAATCAGGTGAAGATTTCTCGGTCCCTGTTCTGCTCTGCTTAATATGTCTCAATTATGACCTCGATTGGAATAAAACCCTGACTACACCACTCATATCCAAAACCACCATAAAATCTCAACTCATCAACATCATCAAGATAAAACCCTGCAACCCCCAACGAAACGTCTTGAACAGCTGCAACTCGGTTCTCATGTAAATACCAACTGATTAAATAGATAACCCCCAATTTCGCTTTCCCTTTGTAGATATTTCCGTAATAGGTAATTTTCCACCCCCAACGATATGCTCCTCGAAATTTTCAAATTTTTCACTTTCTTTCAAGAGACATCGAGGACGTTGAGCAGAAGAAGGGGGTACCGGAAATACAATTATTGGGAGGAAGATGCCGATGAAATTCCGTCCAATAAGAGGATATGCTCCAAGAAGACTGGCAGTATGTCAAAGTAGTTACGAAACGCTCGTTCAAGTAAGCCGCCCATGGTCTGAAGTAAGGAGATACGCCAGCGGAACAACAGCCACGGCGTTAAAGTTTGACAAATCACAGCTCATCGTGTCGACTCCTGGAGTGGAAAAATACCTGGTTGAACGCGATGTCGCTGAGGTATCCTTATTACGTATCTGGAGATATTTACAAAGAAACAACATACTACAACTGTTGAAAGAAATTGACTCGATTTTATTCAAATCGCCGGAGATCATCAAGAAGATGCCCGATATTGAGCTCGTTTTTGTGAAAGGTGAACAACTTTTACGTACTACAGACCTCCCGGTGCATTTCAAGAAGTCCCGAAAACTCAAACTTCGTGATCTGATCCCCTCATTGAACAAATTATTCCACTATTTGAAGCAAGAGAATTTATTGACCGATGTCATCGTAGAAAGTTATGTGAGGACTTTGATCCGCAATCAAAGATCTTTACAGGCTTATTATGTATTAATATCGTACCCTGGTTACAAAGACTCGTTGGGATTACTCAATCTCTATGTGAAATTAGTGACCAGTGCCGTTCCTGAAACATGGAAATTCTCCACTGGTAAAGGTTTAGAGTTCGGTTTCAATAGAGGTGTTCCTGTAAATAGCTTGATCTCTGTGGCTGATGGTATAAATTTGTTCAGAGATTCCAAATTCACCCCTAATCTTGAGACAATGAATGATTTGATCTTGGCGATCGGGAAATCTAATAACTTGCAAATGTTGAAACAAGTCATCGATTCTGTTTGGGGTCTTGAAACCGATAAAATATTGGCCGAGGGGTCCAAATTTTACCCAGATTTGACCACCATTCGTAATGTAGCTTACAGTTATGCTTATAATGATAAATTTGTCGAGGGTCTTGAACAAATCAACAGGTTTATTAAGGTATATGAGATCAAAACGGATGATCAATTCTGGTCAGAAGTCATCAAGGTTCTTATGGTGAGCATGCCAAAATCCGATTTCAAATTTGAACTTGCAAATGGTGTTTTCAAGTTGCTGGAACATTATACCAGTTGTAACACACCGAAATTCTATCATCTGAAGTTGGAATTCTTAATTCAATACTTCCAATTACAGGAGATGTTACAGACGGTGCCTAAAATCCATTCTTTATGCCTCCAACAGCACCCTGTTAGTGGAAGAATCGTATTAAGACAGTACATGACCAGCATTATCAAATTACAAGCGCATATGAATTTATACAATCAGTCTCTCAAGTTGATCACCACATGGTCGGTCGATCAGAGCTTCAAACAAGACATGGATAAAGCAGTTAAACATTATTATCTGTATTATAATACCAAGATGATGAAGTCAATGGAAAAGAAAGGTTTAGGAAATATGACATTTGATGATGATGACGACGATTTCAGTCTTTGGTGATCAAAACCAACTCATTACAGTTCAAATATCTGGACAATAACAACCACCCGTACCTGAAATATACCATTTGTGAGAAATGACCCGCGGTCATGGATGCAAGACTAATGAATAAGTGATTTAAATCGTTGAATATCGTCAATGTAGATCCTCTGTCTGTGCCGAGGATGTATCTTTGTAGAAGGTTGAAATTGGTGACTAAATTAAAGGAGTATTTGTTCCAGAAGGGCCAAGTCTTCAATGCATACGCCAGTTGAATAGGGAGAGATCCTAACTCTATGAACTTCTTCACTCCATAGTATAATGAGATATGATTTGGGTGATTGGAGATCCCTCCTTGGTCAAATGTGACTAAAACGATATCTTTCAGGTTATCACGGGTCAAAATATCGGTAATTTTGTTAGCCAAATCGGTGGAATCCCAACTTTTTGTGATATTGTCTTCATAATTAAGTACTTCGAATGCATTAACACCTAAAATTTGACAACTTCTCTCGAACTCTTTGGCTCTAACCAACCCTAAATTATCGTAATCTCCATTACAGAAGGTGATCACTTTGACAGTGTTACCATACTTTGGGTCAGTTAACAGACTCAATGTAGGACCAAAGAACATAACTTCGTCATCTGGATGTCCAATTAATAAGTAAATCGATTTCAAGCTGAGATCAGCCTCTATGATATTCTTCGCGTTCAAGTCATAACTGTCAGGGTAAAGCACGTGATTTAAGCCGGATATGACGGTGTTGGGTTTGAGTAAAGTTTGGGGTAAAATGGTGGATAAAATGATCCAAAGACCATAAGAAGCGATAATTAGCTTCAATGATAATTTCAATGGGGTGAATAGTCTCATAGTTGGTCTTGAGTCGGTCCTGTGAACCTTTGCAAATTCCTTGAAATTTCCCCATAGTTAATTTTTCATGATGAGCTGGTGCGTGTTTTGATAAATTGCTCTGGGAAGGGGAGAGAGGAGGGGGGTGGATTGGTGGGAAGATGATGGTGGAATGTAGATGTCAAGAAGAGATTGAGTGATCTAAATAGTATGAGCAGATTCAGAATCTGAATATATGATAATATGTGTATTTTGAAGAGTCCACATAAAAATTAACATTATTTTTATCTACTTCTTCTCAAATTCCTAATCTGTATCCCTTTCGTTACACAAAGAGTGAATAAATTATGGTTTATATTTTATATTTTATATTTTATATTTTAAATTTTATATATTGAGGACTCGACAGAGTTGGAATTGGTTGTTAACTTAAATCACAGTGAACTATAGCTAGAGAACCTAATTTCTGCCTAATATGATTTATACATGGCTTTTTATATTCATATATTATTTCCACTCTGCTTTCTCTATTGTTCTTCCATTTTCTAACCCCCAATTGTTAAATGTGAGCCTGCCTAATATTTATTTACCTGGTCAGATAAGTAATATTATGGTTTTTATATGTGATGAGATTAGTCTGTTCCCTAATCCGAATGCGACAGCTGATGAGATTTCCCCATTTCTCAAGTCTTCAATACCCTTCAATTTTAGGGCTCCTCAGCTTCTTTCAAATTATGTATATTTAGACAATTATGGACCTGATTTAAGAAGAATTACATGGAAAAGAAATGACACAACTGAACCCATATTAGTGGGGATATTTGAAGAAACTAAGAAGAAAACCACCCAAAGTTTCTGGGATGCTCTTTTAAGTTTGGTGGATCCTAATCTTCTGCAATCTTTAATCCATTCAATCTTTTGCTCTTTCTCTAGGAAGATGTCTGATTCAGAATTTGGGTACTGCATTGTGATCACTCCATCTAATTCGGTGGTATTCTTCCAAGTGACTCCTTCTAAATTAGCTGAAGTGTTATTTGGAACTTATGAATCCAAACTCCAATCCCTCTCAGTTCTAACCGACGGTATATCGAAATTGAATAACTCAACGAAAGGTTTGCTAAACCCTAGTCCAGAAAGTTTGGGTGAAATGAAACGGAGATTCAAAGATCTGGTTTTTAAAGGATTTGGTAAATCCTCAGAATACTCGAATTCAGATTTGAACAAGAACAGCCTCTTGAAACATATCGCTACTACTCATGAAGCCCCTCAAAATTTGAAACAAGAGGAATGTGCAGAAGTCAATTGGCATAACGTTCTCCTCAATAGTATTTATGGCAGTCCAAAGTTCTGCGATCCATGATCAATAAATATATACTTGCATTAATTTTATATACATGTGTGGTTTACTTATTTAAATAAACCTTTGAAAAAGTCTTCGACCTTCTTTAACTTTGACTTAGAATCGTCCGCAGCTTCACTACCTGAATTATCCTTGGCCTCCAGGCTATCGGTGTCGAAAGGCTTCCACGATGGATCTACATTAGCAGTCTTATCATCGAAAGTGTGAGCCAAAGCCTCTAACAACAGTTGTTGAGTAGGATTTTCGGCTCTCATGATCTTGACGTTGAACTCAACCTTCAAATTTCCTCTTCTGTTCATATTATTGTGGATTGGAACACCCTTATCTGGGATAGTAATTACTCTTCCCTGTTGGGTTCCGGAGGAAACCTTCAATCTTAAGTTGTCTCCATCCAAAGTAGGAATAGAGACTTGTCCACCCAATGCAGCAGTGGTCATTGGAATCTCGGCTTTGTAAACCAAATCATTACCATCTCTTCTGAAATGAGGATCTGGTTTAACTCTGACTCTAATGATCAAATCACCTTTGACTAATCTTACATTAGGACCAGTTGTAACATTTGGAGAGTCACCTTCACCAGCAACTCTCAATCTAGTACCATCTTTAATACCAGAAGGTAACTTGATCTCGGTTTCCTTCAGAGAAGTCTCATTACCTTGACCATGACAAGTATCACACTCATCCTTTGGATCAATCGATACTCCAGTACCTTCACAAGATTTACAAGTAGAGGCCATTTGGAATCCAGCCTGCAAGAAATGAACGGTGGAACCGGTTCCCTGACAAGTCTTACAAGTGGACTTTTGTTTACCAGCCTTCAAACCAGAACCGTGACAAGTGTTACATTGATCCAACACATTATAATCAACTTTGGTAGTAGTTCCAAAAATGGCCTCTTTGAAAGAGATTGTCTTCAAAATCTCAACGTCATTACCTTCATAAGTCTGAACATAGCTTTGACCTTGACGTCTACTTCCCCTAGTACCAAAAGCACTTCCAAAAATGTCCTCAAAGTTGATTCCATCGAACGGATTGCCACCCCCACCGAAAGGATTTTGTTGGTAAGCCCCACCGGCAAATGGGTTCCCACCATGGCCACCGGCTTGCAGTTGGTCAAAGGTCGTTCCAAATTGATCGAATTGTTGCTTCTTTTCCGGGTCACTTAAAATTTCGTAAGCATCTTGAATATCATGGAACTTTTGTTGCGCATCTTCTTCCTTATTGATATCTGGGTGGTATTTCTTCAGTAATTTGTAATACAGTTTCTTAATATCACCCAGTGAAGAATCACGACCAACTCCCAAAGTAGAGTATGGATCAGCTACAAGGGCCTGCAGAGAGGTGTGGAAATTCAATTTTGGTAAGGCGCGGAATACGTGACATCTCTGCCACGCATTCCTGCTCATTCCAATCTCTCTCCTACGAATCACCGGTCTCAAATACATCACGTCTTCCTCTTCTACCTCATCAATTAAAAATTTTATACCTCTCCCATAGATATATATGACGAAAAGTGGGACTCCGTATTTGGAAATATTAGGGTACAACACACGACTTTTCACTAACACACATTTCCAGAATTTTCCGTGACGTATTTCGTAAATCGCTCAGCACCTCGTGGGCGCTCTGCAAGACGAGAATTTTAAGCGGGGGAAAGCTTAAGACAGCTTAAAGATCAGGCGCCAATACAAGACACTGGATCATGTCGTTGATTAAACCATTGGAAGTTGATTACTTAGATGCTCATGATAAGCAAGACAAAGACGGTGAGTTATATGCTTACTTAGATAGCATTTCAGAGGAGAAAGATGCTCAAGGTAGACCTAAAAGACCATGGAAATTTGAGTCTCCTGCTGGGTTCTTTAGACAGCGGGATGCCGAGACTGACGAGTTGAATTTCAATTATGTTAGTGAAGATTTCGGATTAAAGAAGAGTAGCTGGGCCGAATTAAAGGATGAGTTAGCCCGTTTGAACCTGGAACTGGCTCCTAATGAGATCTATAAGTTGTTCTTCTTGGCCAGACATGGTCAAGGGTATCATAACTTTGCCGTTTCCAAATACGGACTCAAGCTGTGGGATGAACATTTATCACATCAAGAAGGAGATGGAGAGATTGTATGGGGCCCGGATCCGTTTTTGACTGATCTCGGTGTTAATCAAGCTAAGGAGAATAATAAACTGTGGAAAGAACAACTTCTGAAGGGAGCTCCAATGCCTGAAAAATTCTATTCTTCTCCATTCACGAGGTCTTGTCAAACCTTACAAAACACTTGGTCAGATATTGCGTTGACAGAATCTCCTAATCCACAACCTGTATTGATTAAAGAGTCTATTAGAGAACAAATCGGTGTTCATTTATGTGACAAACGTTCTCCTAGATCAGTTATCGAATCTAGATTCTCTAAATATGGATTCCAAATCGAGGAAGGATTTGCGGAACAAGACGTTTTATACAAGGATGATGAAAGAGAAACAGTCCAACAGCAAGTGGCTCGTTTGCATGATTTTATTCAGTTTGTATTTGAACAAGATTGGCAAGATGGGAAGAAGAAGGAAGATATTCCTACTTATATTAGTGTAACTAGTCACGCAGGGACTACCAGATCATTACTTTTGGCTTTACGCCATAATAGATTTACCATTGCAGCTGGTGGAATGATTCCTGTGGTTGTCAAGGGAACTAGAAAGACAGAATAGAATTTATATACAGTCTTAATAATGATATTTCTATGTTAGATAATCTAACTCTGTTCAGTTTAACTCTGTTCAGTTTAACTCTGTTAAGTTTAACTCCGCTCAATTTAACTCTGCTCAATTTAACGCTGTCCGATTTACCTCTTCTTTGACCCTGCTCGCTGACCCTGCTGAGCTAACCCCCAACTAACCCCCCCAACTAAAGCCTCAGTTCCCCTCAGTTGTGGCTGGTGTTATGATGCACGTCATCTCCCTGGAAAGTCGTGTACAGTCCACCACACACACACCTACCTACCTTAACTATAAGATGTCACTACAAGGCACAGCATCTGTAAAATAATGAATAGTGCTATTGAGAACTAACTAAAGGTAACCTACATACCGAACATACCGAACACAGCAGAATGACCGGGACATTATCGAAATGAATAAAAATCAAACAGTGGCCAAAACACATCACAGCAAAAGCTGTTCAACACCAGCTAAACTCTTCTTTGCAAAATAACTGACATCAACATCGTTGTCCTCGATCAATTCTTTCAACAGAGGGACGATTTCCGACTCGACAACCGATTTATTATTGTCCACGGTCTTCTTACTGATTTCAAGTAATGTCTTGGCAACGTTGAATCTAATATTTGGTACCTGATCCTTTGATAACTTCAAAATATATGGTAAGATATCACTTAAGATTAATTTCTCATCAACGACGGTACTCAACTTGCCTAAAGCAAAGACAGAAGTGATTCTAACGATGAAATTGCTCATGTCTACTTTGTCACTTAAAATACGATCGATCAACTCCAGTTTGGCCCATTCAGATCCAAAGATAGTACTCAATTTCTCCAAATTATCAACTGCTGCCTTTCTGATAGAATATACTGGGTCCCATAACCAGGACATACACAACTCTCCCAACTCTTCGTCGAAGAAAGAGACACCTAATTGTTCTGATAATAATGGGATTTGCTCAATGATGGCCAAACGAACTCTCCATTGTTTGTCTTGAGCTAATTCGGTGATGGCTGGTAAAAGTGATTTGGATAATAATTGAATACCAATAACTTCGTTGACAACTTGTAATTTAGAAATGATCTTTAAACGTACTTCTGGGAACTCATCTTTCAACATACTCAAGAAAGTAGGCAACAAATACTTAATAGTCAAATCCTTACCTAAAATAGGAGCCAAGCCAGTGATTTCCGAGGCCAAGGCACTTCTAACAACCTCATTTTCATCGGTACTTAAACTTTCGACACATGGAATGATGTCATTTAACAAAACATCCGAGTTGTTGATCAATGCACAAAATCCAGGCAATTGCATAGCAATAGATTTTCTAACTTCTCCCTCATTATCTCTCATCAAAGAAGTGATCTCTGGGATCAATTTAATGGTCACTTCGGAGGCATTGTTGAAATTCGATACCAACTCTTCAAATTTGGAAGCAACAACATAACGAACTCTCCAACTTTCATCGTGAATTAAAGCCAAAAGACTATTGAACAAATCTTGATCATGAGAAGTGTCATTATTTAACTTGAAGAATTTCAAGATCGAGTTCAATACACTGGCACTCAAAAGCTTAACAGAGTCTTGGTTGTCATTCAACAAGTTTTGGAACATAGTAGAGATCAAATCGTAGTTGATCTCATCCAACTTGTCGGTATTAGAGAATTTCTCAGATAACAAATCGATAAGAGTTGGGAAATGTCTACCACTGGATCTTCTTACCATTGGAGTATCATCGTTTATCAACTTTAAGTAAAGAGTGAGTAACTTTTTACGTGTATCGGAATCGATTCTCAAGATGACACTTTGGAATAAACCAGTCGAGGCGACTCTATGACTGAACCATTTGTGTTCAGAAAGTTTCTCAATCAATGGTAAGAACTCTTCATTGATTTGTTCATCACTGAAAGATTCGCTGATTTTATTCAAAGTTTCAATGGCACGATCACGTACAACTGGCTCTTCATTTTGAGTGATACTTTCCAATACTGGAATCAAGGCAGTACCATGCAGTGAACCGCCGACAAAAGGAATAAACTTGACCAATTCTTCCAGAATAACTGTGATCACTTCATCTTCATCATCTTGGACAACGTCTTTTAAGTATGGGAGTAACTCAGATCTGGTTCTTTCAGGCCCTAAAGCCAACAGAATCGTGTCCAAACGCTTCATCAGTTGTACTCTGCTTCCAACTTCATCGTTCTTCAATTCATCCATCAACAAGGCGATTGGGTAAATCTCGTCAGTTCCCATTGGCTCTGTCTGTTGGAACAGGGACCCGGTGGCGGAGTCTACGGCCGGTTCAACAGCGATTTCTTGTGGATCCATCTTGCTATATGCGTGTGTGCCTTCAATCTGCTCCTCTATTCAAGATAGATTGTGCTTTTATCTAAGAGCAATTCGCAATCGATTAGCGCCTCTTTACGTAACCGCTGTTGTTTTTATTGCTGAGCGAGAAATTCGCAGCGGTGTGAGGAATTGGCAGCGGAAACCGCGCTGGGGAAAAATTTTAAAAAGGTCGTGTACAATGCATTAAATTATATATAGGAGATTTTGAACACCATTTTGAGGGTGTTGAGGAGGAGGGAACGGTGACGTTTGAGGGAGAGAAGGAGTCCGATGAGGACTAAGAGTGCTGGAAGGATGTTGTTGTGTTGGAGGGATTTATAGGAAGCGAGAAGAGGGCGGATATTACGAAGGATTGAAGTTTCTAATCTTTGGAGAAGCGCAGGGGCAGAAACAGGGGAATGGGCAGGGGCAGAGACCGCGGGGACATTAGAGGTGGCAGAACCATTGAGGGAACCATTGGCAGAACCATTGCCCGAAGTTGCAGATCCAGAATCCTTGACTGAATTTGATGAACTCCCCAAATTACTCGACTTCTTTTTCCTTTTATCCTTTTCTTTCTCCCTTTGTCTCTCCTTCCTATTTTTCAATTCCTTCCTAGCATGATTAAACTTGCCCAAATATTGTAATTTACAACTATCACTCTCATACACTAAGACCCTATTCAATGATCTCTCAGCGGATGCAACATCACCTGTCTCTAATGCAAGTTCAGGTAAAACATGTTGAGTGTAAAAATCCACCACTTTGCCCATCTCCCCCTCACTTACTCCTCTTTGCCCATTCTCGGTAAGATATTCGCTTATCTGAGCCGAGAGAATAGATAAGGGCACTTCGTGTAACCGTTCTATTATGAAGAGAATCAAATACAATTCGGTATTTTCGATTTCGTAATCATTTTTCATCTCTGTATAAAACTCTCCTCTTAAAAATTTGTCTTTCAACTCATCTGAGCCAATCTCCTCTCCGTTGAACTCTTCTTTAAGTAGCAAATCGTAAAGGGTTAAGAACAATTTGTAGATTGCCGGTTTCTGTACGCCATCGATATTATCTTTTTTCGCAACCATTATATCACGAATAATAACCCACGCATTCTCAAAATCGCGATTTAAATACTTCTTCACTGCTAATTGATATAATTCTGGTACCTTGGCGGAGAGGTCGATCACTTGGTGATGGAAAGTGTATGCGGATAGTAAAGAAGATGCTGTCAAATCAGCTTCAGATTCAGATAAGTTACCTGAAACTGTACGCACATGTCCTTGGACATGAGAATTCCCATTTTGATACATAGTAGTCATATTGAATCACCACTGTTCAACACTTGATTAACCTTGTTCTGGTTCTTATTTTATTTGCTGGTGATCCCACTTTAGGTGCGCAGGTAGCGTGGATAAATTGATAATATGCTCAAGAAGTGTATTGTCTAGTCAAGGTTTCAGATGGGGGTGTTAAAATGATGAATTTGGAGCTGGAACATCTGAAAATAGCGTCATTATCATTGTGGCAGCATCAGATATTGGTTTCTATCCTTTGGAGTGTGTTAACCCCTTTCCACCTAATTTGGTCCCCGCTCTCCCCTCCCCCTTCACTCCCCCTTCACTCCCCATCTCCCCCTATTTTTCCTACCATTTTCCCCTCCAACCCCCCCTATCTCCTGCCATTTTCCTTCCATTTTTCGCTCGCTAAATCCCACGGGATCTCAAGAAAACTAAAATCTTAACGTTACTTATTAGCCTATTGACCGATGCCAGAAGCTTGAGACAACTGAATAATTCTCAGCTGTTAATGGCTCGAAACCACTCTATTGCATCTCCTATTCATTACTAATTATTGCATTAACCATGACTATCTCATTGGGCGCCGTCATTTATACCGCGGTTAAACCCATCTTCAAGATTTATTTCATCATTGGTCTTGGGTTTTATTTGGGGAAACGAAATGTATTGACCGTTGAAACTTCAAGAAATATCAGTGACATTGTCTTAACGGCCATCTTACCGTCTTTGATCTTCGACAAAGTGGTGAGCAATATTGACAACTCCGACTTAAAACAGATCGGTATCATTTGTCTCACGGCTTGCTTTATGTTCTTCGCTGGGGCTATTGGGAGTCTGCTTGTCTATGTGCTTACTCCAGTACCCAAACAATGGCTTGGAGGATGCTTATCTGTTGGATTTTTCCCAAATATCAGTGATTTACCCATCCTGTATATTCAGACTTTGGACACCGGTGCTGTTTTCACCGAGGCCGACGGTGACAAAGGTATTGCTTATATTTGTATATTTTTGGCGGTACAAATGATCTGTCAATTCAACCTTGGTGGGTACCGGTTGATTCAGTATGATTTTAATACTCATATCAAACAATTAAGAGAAGACGCAGAGCTGAAATCTCTCGAACTGGACAATATCAATAATAATGACAATCATGTCGATACTCCTATCTCTTCTGGGGATCAGACTGTTGATTTAGATCATGATTCTGCTATTTCTTTGACATCTCTTTCATCACTGGACGAAGATGAGAGCACCGAAGATCATCAAGAACATACTCCACTGGACCAAGCTTCGGGGCCAGCTGAAGGTCTTAAGAAGAGAAAACCAAGATCTCAAACCAATGATTCTCAACATGAGAAGTTTTTAAGTTCTCATATGAGTCGTAAAATGAGCCACGCATTGACGGTGACGCAGTCTGGTCAATCAATGACGTCTTCGATTCATAGAAATATCGATTTAAGAAATTTACCCTCCCAAAATATCAATGATTTAGTGCATGAATATTCCCAAGTGGACAGATTAAGAGATAACCAACCTACCGTGGTGGGAATGACAGAATTGTCGTTGAAACCGACTCACCAAACGTCTTGGAGTGGTCAAGATGTTCATCAAGACGCTGCATCTGTTCATAAACAACAATCTACTTTCAGAAACGTCGCTCATACAGTGTTAGACCAATTGAAATCGATGTTGGCCAACTTTAAAAGACCACCATCGGTGGCCTTGATTGTTTCGATCACTATCTCTATGATCCCATGGGTAAAACTGTTATTTGTAACTACATCGCAGCTGTCATTACCATCGCTGCCAGATGGACTTCCTCCACTTTCATTTGTCATGGATTTCGCTTCGTACGTTGCCAATGCTTGTGTTCCATTAGGTTTACTTCTTTTAGGAGCTACATTATCCAGATTATCGGTTGGAGAGATGTCAAAAGGTTACTGGAAAGTTCCTCTCAGTCTTGCATGTCTCCGTTTAATCATTTTACCCATCATAGGGGTTGCATTTGTCAACAAATTACAACGTAATGGTTGGTTTGAAGGTGATAAAGTGTTAGAATTTGTGTGTGCTATCAATTTTGGCTTGCCAAATGCTACTTCCTTAATTTATTTAACTGCATTTTACACGCCACCGGGCGACGAGTCTTTCCGTTTACAAATGGACTATCTCAGTTTGACATATATCTTCCAATATCCTATATTGGCTATTAGTTTACCGTTCTTGACCACCTTTGTATTGAAGGTGTTGCTTAAGTTTTAATATATTTCCTTTTTTAGAATTACTTAATTGAGTAGGTATATTAATATTGCTCGATGCTTAGCACTTTACGAATAAAGCAGTCATGAGATAATACTCTTAGCAATTTACGAATAGAAGCAATATCATGAGCATTCTACTAATAAAAGCAGCCTAACTGAAATTGCTAACTACGAGGCTTAATCAAAGATATAAAAAGGGGCAAAGTCGGACGATCTACCCTATTTCACAACCTCATACTTCACAATGGCCTTATATTACGCATTGGTCTTCGGATTATTGGTATTTGAGATGGTTTTATTCCTGATCTTGTCTTTGCCATTACCTAGACGTTTCAGAAAGCCTTTATTGATCACTATTAGCAAACCTTTCTACTCTAAAGAGGTGCAAATTGCCATCAAATGTTTGTTAGGTTTCATTTTATTGTTATTCTTGGATGCTGTCAACAGGGTATGGCAGATTAAATCCGAATTGAACCCTGTTTTACTGGGTCAACTGCTGCTGCTGGAGAATGAAGGTGGAATTTTGCCAACTGGTTTCGCTCCTCCTCCACCTAACATTTCGATTTTGTCCACTAATCCAGAATTACAGGCTAGAAAATTCTATGCCGAGAGAAATATGTACTTGTGTGGGTTCACTTTATTCTTGACTTTAATCGTCAACAGAACTTATGCCTTGGTCCATGAATTGTTAGTATTGAAGGACGAGGCTACTAAGCTGGAAACTGCAGCAGGTTCTAAAGAGGCCGAAGAATTGAAGGCTCAAATCAAAGAGAAAGACGAAAGCTTGGAAATTTTGAAGGGTCAAGCCGAAAGTTTGGCTAAAGATTATGATAACGTGGCTTCTACTAAATAAATTCATTATATATAGAGTGTGTAGAGAACCAAATTAGCTTAAAAACACTACTAAGGAATTACTCTGCATCATAATCTCAATCTGTATATTCTATTTAATTAGGTCTATTCTCATAACTATTACTCTTATGTTTAGGTTGGAAGGAGAAACTCTCTCCAGCAGGACCCAAGAACAACTCGGTGATTTTAATCCAGTCTTTGTA
Source organism: Nakazawaea peltata (assembly GCA_001599355.1). Lineage (NCBI taxonomy): Eukaryota > Fungi > Ascomycota > Pichiomycetes > Alaninales > Pachysolenaceae > Nakazawaea > Nakazawaea peltata. The sequence continues at coordinate 939,221 of BCGQ01000005.1, forward strand.
ATCGGTAGATCCCAATAAAGTCTCCATCTCATCTCTTCCCTTCCATACAGGAGGTCTTTGGTTCATCTTGATAGGATACTTCTCCAAAATTCCGTAAGGAACATATCTATGGAAGAAAGACAAGAATTCACATAAATATCTACGGGCATTATTGATTCCGTACTCATCGGATCCCCAATGTTCGACAGCAAAGTCGGCATATTTACGTAAGATGTCTAATCTCTCGGTAGAAGACTTGTCAAGGTACTGCTGAGCCTTGATTTCCTCGAAAATCCATGGCTTGATCAAAGCTCCACGAGCAACCATACAAGAATCGATACCAGGTTTAGATACCAGGTCATACCAGTCATTGAAATTATAGATGTCTCCGTTACCAATGAAGTAGGTTGGATGCAGAGGGTCACTTAATTCCTTGTTGTCTTTCTTCTCCTCATTCAACTCCTTGACGATATCTCCAATAGAACTAATATACTCCCAGTCAGCTTCTCTGGTGTAACGTTGTTGTCTGGTTCTACCATGTAAAGTGATCAGAGCGGTGTCAGTCTCGGTCATGACTCTTCTGACAATGTTATCAGCTACAAAATGTCCATCTCTGGTTCCCATTCTGATCTTAAGAGTGACTGGGATATCACCGGAACAAGCATTCATGGTCTTTAACAATCTGACCATTCTTGGAGGTTGGTCAAGTAAAGCACTTCCTTGTCCTTGTCTATACAATAAATCGATTGGACAACCAGAGTTTAAGTTCAATTCAGAGACATCAGAACAGTTATCATAAACCAGTTCAGCCAGTTTCAGCAGCTGCCATAATTTGGCAGTAGCAATTTGAACACCGAAACCAGGATATTCGGTCTTATGAGCCTTTGGAAGAGCCCATTCAGAGTTGTTACCATTGACCAATGGTGCCAGTAAAGCCATTTCAGAGTAAGTGACATCGGCTCCAAGAGTCTTCATTAATCTTCTGTATGGCAAGTTTCCTACAGTGGTCAAAGGTGACAAAATATGAGCACCCTTCAAATATAACTTCTTCTTCTCACTTGGCTTGAAAGGAGCCTCTACATAAGTGTTCATCTTCTCCTTCATATCATCCAGAGTAGTTCCCTTAGGAGTCTCTTGTCTGATGACTTGGGTGTCAATGTATGGCAACCACAAGTCACTCTTTTCGAACTTGTAATTCTTCTTCTGCATAGCAGATTTAGCAGCCATAGTGATATTATTAGTCTCATTCTTCAATTCATAGAAATCAACCTTATCAAGATCAACGTCAGAAGTTCTCAATAATTTTCCATCTTCATAATGGCTGGACAACCATCTACATTTCAAACCAGCTGGACAATATCCAATTGCCTTGTAGACAGGACATTCACCTGGAATATCAGCTGGCTTGGAAGCCAAGTATTTCTCAATATCATGTTCATTTCTACATTTTTCAGCTCCAAATTTACATTCCTTCACTCTTTGAGGATCGACTAAAGTACCACATAAACGTACAGTCTCGTGCTGTTGTCTCAAGTCACGTTCCTTGTTCTGACCCTTTCTCTTCTTGTTCTTTCTTCCATTTTCTGGCAGCTCAGCTACAGCTTTAGAAGACTCCAGCTCATCATCGTTATACTCGGCGGTAGTCTGCGATGCCTCTACTATGAATTCTGGCTTGACAAAGGCTACACCTTTAGTGGAAGAGGTGTCCTGTTTTTTTACCGGTACGGCCTCGACCAGTTCATCGACAACTCTCTTCAGTTCACTCATTTCACCCGATATCTCAATTTTTATCCGATTTCCTCAACCGTTCCTCTTCACTTAGCCCCTCTTGACCAGCCATCAAAAAAAAAAAAATTCTCCCCTATTTTTAAAATTTTTCAAAATTTTTTTTTAGCGAGCTCATCGAGGACTAGTTAAAGAGGGATAAGTTGGGGGAGACAAGAGGTATAGAAGAGATATTTGAGAGAGAAAGATATGGAAAAACAGGATTTTGTGAAAGAGAGGGATCCGGAGCATCATCCGCTCAGGATTATTGAGAAATGTAAACGGGAAAATAGACCAGTGTTTGTAGCTGGTCCTATGGTGAGATACTCCAAGCTCCCCTTCAGAGAGGTAGTCCGTGATTATAAGTGTGATATAGTCTATTCGCCTATGATTTTGGCGAGGGAATTTGTGAGAAATGGAGTCGCTAGGTATTCGGATTTCACCACAAATGACAATGACAGAGCGTTGATAGTACAAATCGGGTGTAATAATACCGTAGATTTGTTAAGAATGTGTGATATGATACTACCATATGTGGATGGAATTGGGTTGAACTGTGGATGTCCTATTAAAGAGCAAGTACGTGAAGGTATAGGGCTGCTGTTGATGTCTGATCCTCATCGTGTTGCTGAATTGGTCAGACTGGTCAAACTGAAGTATGGTGATAGGTTATGTGTTGAAACTAAGATCAGGATCCATTCTGACCTTGAAGAGACTGTAAAATTCGTTAAAATTGTAGAACTGAGTGGTGTCGATTTTATGACTGTGCATGGTAGAACTAAAACTACTCGGTCATCAGTCCCACTGAATTTTGATCTGATTAAATTAGTCAAAGATACCGTGAAAGTACCTGTAATTCTGAATGGAGATTGCTTTTCATTAGAAGATCTGTATAGGATAGCGGAAATCACCGGATGTGATGGTGTTATGAGTGTACGTGGTGTTCTTAATAATCCATGTTTGTTCCTGGGCCATGAAAAGGCTACTTGGGGCTCCATCGAAAAACTCGTTCATAAATCTATCCATTATGGCTTGCATTTCAGATTACTTCAACACCATTTATCTTGTATGTTAGAATGTCAACTTCCAAAGGTGAAATATTTGGAATTGATGGATTTGAAGAGTAATATGGAATTAATAGACTGGCTCGATGCTAATTTCATCCTCAAGAGGTCCAAAGAACCAGGTTTTGGTGAACTGATCGATATCCCCTTCAAGTCAGATCTGACCCCTAATCTTTAGTCGTGCACATATACCGAAAACACCCAAAAAGGAAACACAGAAGACAAGGTAAAATTTTTCCATACTAGAAAATTTTCCATACATAAAATTTTTACTATATAAAGGTAGATAGCAGGAAATATAAGAGATGAATTAATGGTGGAATTGAGAGAATTTGGAGTGATCCAGACTCTTCAGTGACCATAGAAATACGAAACAGTATGTAAATCTTATTTTTCACTCGTTAAGTCTAATATGATGATAGTTTATTTTTCATACCATTAGTGAGCAAGATCTTTATGGGTTTATCGTCTTGATGACCTTTTTTTGTGATGATTGGTATTTTTGTCATAGTTACACTGATATTGACTTAGGAAGTGATGTTTTCATGATATGAGTACTAACATCAAATAGAGTTTATGACTTCATTATTGCTTTTTGGCGATTACTTGTTAGGGAACATTTACTCGACAAAAGGTGACAGTGAAAATTGGTGAGGGGAGTGATGGTAGTGGAAAAAGAACATTTTTGAAGGGGTGCCGAATAGCTCTACAAGTAAACATAGTACATGCCGGTGGTTACTACAAATATCCTACAAATCTTTAAATCAATTATGTTAATTTTTTATTATATATTGCAAAAGATATCGAAATTCGTACATAGATAAATCATCGAGTCAACAAATATTGTTATTGATAAAAATATAAACCAGTCTCAACAATTAATCAGTGCACATTTATTCCTCATCCTCGACAACAACGGTGTTCAAACCCTTGACAGATGGAACGGTAACAGCCTCAACCAAAGAGAACATCTTTTCTTCAGCATCCTCCTCTTCGTTGACCTTTCTGGAGATTCTCAATCTCAATCTGTATGGGACACCCTTGATACCTCTCTTCCACAATTCAACGTTCAACTTTGGGTCCAATCTGACATCGGAAGTACCCATGTGCAACTTGGCGAACTTCTTGATTTCCTTGACAGCCTTTGGAGCTCTCTTCTTGAATTGAGTACCGTGCAACTAAAATTTAATGTTAGTAATTTGTTTGATGGGCGATGTTTAGATTGATAGTCTTCTCCATGATCAGATCCAATGAGTTTCAACATGATTACAATGACAAACTTCCATAGTGATAGATCCACCACTCAGTCATCCTCTTTGGTACTACAAATAACCCTTAGTTCATGACTTAGTTATGGAATCAAATCACACGTAGACCTCTTGATCACTGCTGCCCTTTTGATTTCATGCCATTATTCTTCTGAACTCCTTCTATTCATTCCTTGACTCAAATTATCCTTTATCGTCCTTGCCTCCCTTCCGTCGGCGCTTAACTCATTCTTCAAACCTATGATCATGGTAACGATATCAATACTCCTCTTCATTTCTACATACTCTCTTGTGCAAGTTGATTGTGTATTCACGTGTAACAACGTCCTTCAAAGTTTTGGTAGACATTTTTGTTCTATTATGATATGAGATATGTTGTCTATTAGAACAGGTTTATACTTAAAGAAAATTTTTTTTCAAGTTAGAAAATTTTCTCTAATTGAAAAAAGTGGAAGAAGGAAAAATTTTTTGGTATGAGGGGATTTAGGTCGTGTGAAAGGGACAGAATTTCTTGTTTAGTGCTGGAGTTGTGAAAAGGGTGAAGTAGCTCGCGCAACAGACTGGGGAGAAAGAGAAGGGGAAATTTTGGGGCAGGACTGTGACTGCGCAGAAGAGGAAAAAGACCTAGGGCTACACACGTGACCATTTTGGGAACTTGGTGTTATGATGCAAATATATTTATTCTAAACCGTAGTATTTAGTCAAGTTATGAGTCCAGCATTTCTTGAGATTGAGGATGGATTTGTCCAATTGTCTGTCCATTTGATCTTCATCTTCGTCGGTATCCAGGTCTTCAGTCGTATCTATCGCTAGTTCGAATTTAGCACAGAGTGTACAAATAATTCTGCCTGTTATTATAAATGATTTGGTTTGGAGAAGTAAAGTTTCAAGGATAGTATCGGTATCGTAATTCAATTGATCCAGTGAAAGAGGCTGAGAATCAGGATCATTGTAGACAGGAGCTGTAGTGGTTAAGATCGACTTCAATTGATCCAAATATCTAGGTAAATCTGAGATCATATTGATATTTGGACTCAAATCATTGACGTCTGTCTTCAACTTATCCCTCACAAGACGTAAAAGAGACACTAGGACCCTTACGAATACCAATTGATCTTTGTAGACGGTATCAAAACCTTCGGTTCTACTCAGAGCATTGGTAATTGAGTCAACTAAACTCAATACAGCAAGATATTCTTGTTTCAGGACCAAAACTGCAATGATACTAAACGAGATTCGTTGCTTCTGCAGCTCGGTCGTGTCAAATTTCCACATATGCGAATAATAATCATTGACTAACATCAAACTAGAACCATGTTTAATTCTCAATAATAAGATCTTGAAATCAAGAGTCACTTCATCAGGAAACGACTCTTGAGCCAGACGATTCAGCAGCAGCTGATCAGAAGACATCTCATGTTGCTTTCTCAACCTTGTGATCTTATATAATTCAGGTATTAAAATATCTATCTCGTTCTTAATATATTTGACAGAAGGGATCATAAACTTCAGCTTCTGACCTCTACTTTCCACGTCCAATGGATATCCAATGAGTAAACAAAGCAGCACAAGACGAATCTCCCACAATTTCAATATACTCAGCAATGAAAACGTGCTCCCTTTCAACGATAACATCAAATGCTTACACGCTGACAGCAGTTGTAATAAGGCAAGGCCATCACCTGTCAGGACATACCTAGCGATTGATTCAGTGACGGGACGTTCTTCCTCCACCGGATCATCTGTTGGTAACGAAATGAACGTATTGATATTTAATAAAGTAGGATACCTTGACATTTCGCTCTTTACAGATCTCTTCAGCGGTCCTCACTCAATCTCAATCACTCAATCTCAATCACTCAATCTCAATCACTCAATCTCAATCACTCAAACTCAAGCTCCCTCAATCACTCAATCTCAGTCCCACTCAATCTCAGCCCCACTCAATCTCCCTTCTAATCTAATCATTATCAATTTCCTAATTAAGAATCATTTCAATATTACCACATTAGGCAATCATGGAGTCCCTCCAAAAAAATACAACAGAATTTTTAGGCATGGGAAGATTTTATTAATAAGGCTGAAAGTTAATGATAGAAGAGATCCATTAGAAAGCAGTTAGGATCGGATTATAGTGTTGATTCATCGATTATTTGTGAGAGATCCGTGAGCGCTGTATTTAAACCAATTTTTTTGCCCATTGTATCGGTCCGCTTAAACATTTATTAGCCGGGAAATCAATTTAACACCGCGTGAAGCTCTGCCTAGTGAGAGTGCCTCATTCCATGTCTGATCAAGATCATAATCAAGACCAAGGTGCATCTGGAGGTATCAGATTGCCTCCTATTACCTTTTTGGGCAATTTGAATAACCCTTCTCATTCGCCACCTCCCCATGTACAGCCTCAGCAACTGTCAGGGGCAACTTTGCCTCATACATTTGGACAAGGTCCGCCATCACAATCGCCTCCACCTGTAGCGCTTTCAGGTGGGAATGGGTCTAGACAATCTATTTCATCGTTGACGTCATCTCTGCAGGCCCATTCACTGATGGGTTTGGGACATCTTGTTTCTAATAGTACTGACTCACGTTCTGCGACTTCTAATTTCCAGTTGCCTCCTCTTGGGGGTTCGGTTTCCGAATCAGGTTTCACCCATCATTCAAGATTGCCTTCCATGGATAATCCGGCTCCGGAACTGATGCCTGAAGATGATAATAAGAGAGCCATGTACAGTTTACCTACTCCGGTTCAAATGGGAATCGATACAAGAAGACAGAATATCCTGGAGTCTCTGGTTCAAGATTTGCAGCAGCAACACGATCAGCTGCTAAAGCTCAAGGAGGAAGAAGAAATTAAGGATAAGAGATTGAAAGAAGAGAGGAAACGTAAGAATAAAGAAAGAAGAGATCGTGAGAAGCAGTTAAAACAACAACAACAACTGTTGTATCTGGATCAGAATGAGTATGAGAGAAGAGAATTGATTGAAGAGAACGACAGAAGACCAGATGTTACTGTGGCTCATCAACATTCTGCCCAATATATCACACAGTCACATCAACATGAACCAAGTCTTCATGAAAAGAGACCATTTGTCGAGTATGAAGAAGCTCCTAAAAGACAAGAATACGTTCCTTTCAAGAGACAACTCACGACTATCAATAATAGCACTGTGTTGGAAGATGCCGAAGTATTCCCAAGAAGACATATTGGGTCGATTTTCTATTTAAGATATCCTACTAGATCGACTCTTATTAGGAAGTTAAGACTTTCAAAGGATCATGAAATGCGTGTACTGGAAGAAGAAACAGAATACCAGAGTTATCTTCGTCATAACAAGCTTCTGTTGAAGAACAAACCTGCTAAAATTATTAGTTTATTACCTCTGTATTTGAAGTTCTACATCAACTGCTTGGTGGATATCAAGATTTCTTACAAGGACATTGTGAACAACGAAAACGTGTACAAGAGAAATGTTTGGGGTACTGATATTTATACCGATGATTCAGACGTTGTTCTGATGTTATACCATTGTGGAATTATCCCATCAAAATCACCATTTGGAGATGCGGAGTCAGATAACACTGACAAATTAGTACCTGTAACTCTGGGTAACAAATTGAACCCTTCTTCAGTACAAAATTGGACTAGAGACAGTGAAGAAAAAGATTTAGTAGTCACCTTGTTAATTTTACCTGCATTGGTATCGTATCAAGGCTCATTTAGGAACAATTATAATTCTAGGTCCTGGAATAGTACTCATGATGGAGGATCAATTGCTATTTATAATGTAAAATGGTGTCATTTAGGAGATCTGGCCAAGGATACTCATTATGCAGACGTGAAGCGGACTCTTTTAACAGATAACGCTTTATTAAGACATCGTATGAAGGAGGATGAGAAATTCAGAGACCAATTAAAGAAAGATGGTAAGGAAAGTGAATCCCAAGTGGAAAGATACTTGAACAATTGGACATTTGATAGGACATACCCGAAGACTTCTGGTCAAGAGAAAGTAAGGCAGCAAGTAAGACTGGATGATCTGGAGAATGAAAAACTGGAAAGGGAAAAACTGGATGCCACTGTAATTCTTGGAGGTAATGACAGTACTATCATTCTGAATCAAACTACTCAGATTCATCATACAGATGATACTACGATCCCGGAGATCACGAAACATGATGATACAACGATCGATGATCAGTCGTGAGTGGTTAAGAAGTAGTTAAAGTAATGTAATAATTAATATGAATTTAGTAGGTAGGGTAGGTGGTAAGGTTGAGACAGGTACTGATTTGGTCCCTTGACTTGGCTCTTTTTCCCTTAAATTTCCCTTGAATTTCCCTTGAGTTTCCCTTGAGTTTCCCTTGAGTTTCCCTTGAGTTTCCCTTGAGTTTCCCTTGAGTTTCCCTTGAGTTTCCCTTCAATTTCCCTCCAATTTCCCTTGAGTTTCCCTTGAGTTTCCCTCAAATTTCCCCCCAATTTCCCTCCACTCTCCCTTAAATTTCCCTTCAGTCTCCCCTAATTTCCCTTAACCCTCCTCCCAGTAAGGTCGTGTGATCCGGCTTAATCCGCCCATTTCTTTTTTTACTAATTTTTTCTACCCTACCAACCCTCCTTAAGCAGCAAAGACAGAGGCGAGAGCATAGTTTGCGATAGCGCCGAGTCCATATAGGTTTGAAGCACAGAGAATCTGTGTTGTCGTGGAACATACTGGACATGAATAACGATAGTAACACACAAATACGCACATCGGGAGAGGACGAATCAATCACATTACGAAGTGAAGAACAGCCGAGCAAAATTAATCTTATTGCTACTGAAGCTTCATTAAACCATAGCATCACACCGTCATCCAAATCCCCTGAGACTAGAGAGTACAGCGCCGTTGGAACTGGCACAGAAACTCCGTTCAGTACAACAGCAGCAGCATCCGCATCAGTAGCAGCAGTGACAGCGGCATCGACTGTTGAATCTCCGTCTTCTCCAACCGCTGTATCGGCATCATCCGCTCAACAAAGAAGAGAGAGTGGAATCAAAGGAAGAGGTAACCAGCAAAGTTTGGATATTGGTGATATACCCACTCAGTCTAGAAGAGCTACCCTTCAACGCATAAAGGCGGAATCTTCATCTGACAGATCTTCCGTTTCTAAGAGCATTAAGAACGTCTTTGTCAAGATTTCAGTTAATCTGAGTATCTTTCTCAACAAGTTAAAGTTCATCACCGATAATATCCTTTCATCTGACGAGATCGAACATCAGATATTTTACCTGACCGATTCTTCTTCTGTTCTTTCCGAGTTATACGAACACGACGACGACGATATGAACAACGACGATATTATGCAGTCTATTCAAGACGAGATACAGAGACTGCAAGATCCTGAGTTCCCAGCTGATGATATTCGTAACATCGACATCGAGAAGAAACTGCAAGAACTCCGTAGCCTGTCTCAAGATCCTTTTGCTGATGGTGACCAATTATGGAAGTTACAACATCAGCAGTGGCTTATGCCTTCAGAAGAATTACTTACCATGAATGGTCAGTTGAAATTACAGAAGAAACTCGCAGACCAAGAATTAAGGCATTTGGTCAGCACCAAGGACTACTCTATAGTCTACAATCATTTAATCATGAAGAATAAGAGTTTAAAAAAGCCTATGAATTTGAAAGATCTCTTAAAAGTGGTGAACGCAGGTTGGACCGTAAACAAAACTTGGGAAAAGGCTGCCCAAGGAATACTGTGACGTCTTTTATATCTTTACCCATGCATCCATTCTATATATTTAATTTTATGTTCGTTGTTTAATACTTAATCTATAAAGTAGTGTAGATAATACTAAAAGCCCAATTGGGTAATGTTATTACTCGCTCAAGATTAAGGTTTTAGTCAGAAAAAACAAGGGGATACAGGGGGGTTCAGAGGGGTTCAGACGAAAGCAGAGGGGGACACGACGTACTGGAGGACACAGGCGGGCTGTGCTTAAATATAGGATACTAGTACATATATATAACCAATACTACAACATGATCCGTTTCTCTACATATTTTGATAAAAGAATAATTAAAGATTATATCTTATATATTCAAAGAAGTTGATGTGGAGTGTGAAATATTAAAAAATAATGTATAAATAAGCCAATACTCGACAGCACTGGAATGAACTCGCCGAAGGAGTAAAGATGAAAATGAATGTCTTTGAGTGAAGAAGTAATACCTCGGAGGTAATACATCGGAGGTCACTTTTTTAAGAAGGGTAAAACGGAAATCCACTCCAAGGAAATCAAGTTAGTTTAATCTCCGAATCTCAGACTCGAAGATAAGGGTCTAGAATTGAATTGAAAAACTTTAATGACTGGATCAAAAAGCTGGGTATACTTTTTTGAATTTTGAAACTTTGGTAATGTGCGGTGAATCTGACCCTGGATTGACTGTCACTTCATCAATAAAGATGTCCCTAACCTAAATTTAGTTTGGGAAGCCTGGACGTGGGAATGGTGGGGAAGGTCCACCATGTGGAGGTGGGTAAGGTCCACCATGTGGAGGTGGGAATGGTGGCATGGTAGCCTCGGCAACACACTGGTGGTAGTAAGGGTTTTGAGACTTACACCAAGCACCTGGCTCACAATGAGTAGGACCCTTGTAACCGTTACCTCCACATTGATGATACAACGAAGCACAGCTGGTGGTGCTGTCAATAGTGGTTGGGGTAGTGGTGGTAGTACATGGAGTTGTGGTGGTAGTTGGTTCAGTGGTTGTTGGAACGTCGGAGGTTGTTTCCAGGGAAGAGCTAGAGCTCGAGCTTGAGCTTGAACTAGAACTAGAACTAGAGCTGGAGCTAGAACTTGAACTGGAGCTAGAGCTAATGATAGAAGTAGTGGCAATAGTTGATGCTGGGGTAGTGATTGCAACACTGCTATTTTGGTAATGGAAGCTGCTAGTCAAAATCGAGCTACCAGAAGATGGTCCAGCAGAAGATGACAGGAATGATGGTGTGATAGTTGGGAATGCAGAACTGGACTCAATGGCAGAGCTAGAAGCAACCTCAGAGCTGGACTCAATGACAGAGCTTGGAGCAGCAGAACTGGAAGCGACGTAAGAGCTAGACTCAGCAGCAGAGCTTGGAACATAAGAGCTGGACTCAACAGCAGAGCTGGAAGCGTAAGAGCTTGGAGCAGCAGAAGAGCTGACAGCGTAAGAGCTAGATTCAACGGCAGAGCTTGGAGCGTAAGAACTAGACTCGACAGCAGAAGAGCTGACAGCGTAAGAGCTAGATTCAACGGCAGGCTTGGAGCGTAAGAACTAGACTCGACAGCAGAGCTAGAAGCGTAAGAGCTTGGAGCAGCAGAAGAGCTGACAGCGTAAGAGCTAGATTCAACGGCAGAGCTTGGAGCGTAAGARCTTGGAGCAGCTGATGAGCTGACAGCGTAAGAGCTAGACTCGACAGCAGAACTTGGAGCAGCGGAAGAGCTAGCAGCATAAGAGCTAGACTCAATGGCTGAGCTTGGAGCGTATGAACTAGAAGCAGCGTATGAACTAGATTCAACGGCAGAGCTTGGGGCATAAGAGCTGGAAGCGGCAGCGGAGCTTGGAGCGTATGAGCTTGGAGCAGCGGAGCTGGAGACAGCATAAGAGCTGGACTCAACAGCGGAGCTTGGAGCAGCGGAAGAGCTAGCAGCATAAGAGCTGGAAGCGGCAGCAGAACTTGGAGCGTAAGAGCTAGAAGCAGCGTAAGAGCTTGGAGCAGCGGATGAGCTTTCAATGTAAGAAGAGCTCAAGGTGTAAGAGCTTGGAGCATAAGAGCTAGAGGCAGCGGCGGAGCTGGAAGCATAAGAGCTAGACTCAATAGCAGAGCTGGAAGCAGCATATGAACTTGGAGCAGCAGATGAGCTGGCAGCGTAAGAGCTTGGAGCAGCAGAAGAGCTTGGAGCGTAAGAACTGGACTCAACAGCAGAGCTTGGGGCAGCTGAAGAACTGGCAGCATAAGAACTAGAAGCTACAGCGGAACTTGGAGCGTAAGAACTAGAAGCAGCATATGAGCTTGGAGCAGCGGAGCTGGACTCGACAGCAGAAGAGCTGGCAGCATAAGAACTAGAAGCAGCATAAGAACTTGGAGCAGCAGAAGAGCTGGCGGCATAAGAGCTAGACTCAACGGCAGAGCTTGGAGCAGCAGAACTGGAAGCGACGTATGAGCTGGAAGCTACAGCAGAACTTGGGGCGTAAGAACTGGACTCAGCTGCAGAGCTTGGAGCAGCAGAAGTGCTAGCAGCGTAAGAACTAGATTCAATGGCTGAGCTTGGAGCATAAGAGCTGGAAGCAACAGCAGAGCTAGAAGCAGCGTATGAGCTAGACTCGGCAGCAGAACTTGGAGCGTAAGAGCTTGGAGCAGCAGAAGAGCTTGGAGCGTAAGAACTAGATTCAATGGCAGAGCTGGAAGCAACAGCACTAGACTCAGCAGCGGAGCTAGACTCAATGGCAGAGCTGGCAGCGTAAGAACTAGAGGCTACAGCGGAGCTTGGAGCAGCAGAGCTTGGAGCAACAGAACTGGACTCAACAGCAGAGCTTGGAGCAGCACTAGAAGCAGCATACGAACTTGGGGCAGCAGATGAGCTGGCACCGTAAGTGCTTGAAGCAGCAGCAGAGCTAGAAGCGTAAGCGCTGGACTCAGCAGAACTAGAAACAACAGCACTAGACTCGGCAGCAGAACTAGCAGCGTAAGAACTAGAACTAGCAGCACTGGATTCAACAGCACTGGATTCAGCAGCAGAACTAGAAGCGTAAGAGCTGGAAGCAACAGCACTAGAAGCAGCAGGACTAGATTCAGCAGCAGAGCTGGCTACGGAAGAGCCAGAAGCAGAAGATGAGATTAAGCCACTACTCGCAGAGGTAGTTGGAGTAACTTCCTCAGTCTCGGTAGTAGTTGTAGTAGTGGTAGTGATGGTAGTCTCTTCGGTCAAAATAATAACAACCTTGGTGTTAGTTGTAGTAGTGGTCTCAATAATAAGAGTCTCAACACTAGTAGAAGTGTCGACCAAGATCAGAGTGTCGGTCTCAGTGGTTGTAGCAGTGTGAGTGACGGTGACATCAACGGTGTCTCTCTTTTCAAGAGGTTGAGCATTGACAATTGCAGCAGCAACGGCCAAAGTCAGCAATACTGGGAACTTCATGACGAATATCTATAAAAAGCCACTTCCTGTTATTGATTCTTGAACAAAAACAATGAAAAAAATAGGGGTATTTTTAACATTTTATAAGACGTTTAGATCCGACCATGCTCCAGTCCTTTATTGTTGATGATTGGTCCGAAGGTCAGGGAACAACCGAGAAATGGTGATCCCTTTCTTGAAAAGTTTCTATTTTATTGAAAGATCGCCGCCATGACACAGCACAGACAGTTCACAAAGCGCCCCCCTAAAACACAGGGTTAATTTTTTTTTAAAAATAACCCCCAATTTTTTGTTAGGCACCAAATCAAAAAGGGAAACATTTTAGGTGATATTTTTTCTTTTAGAGCAGATCTTTTTGTTTCGATTGCCAGTTTTGTAATAATAAGATGTAGGGCTAATCTTGGGAGGAGGTCTGAAATCGAATTTATTATTTGAGATTTGCGGATAGAAGTAGGGCTGCATATGAGCCAATTAGGTGGGATAGGAAGGATCATAGGCGAGAAGCAAGTAAGATGGCCAACGAGATGGCCAATGAGATGGGGTTGGGAAGAACAATTGGGGGTGTTTACAATAAGATACGGCTTAGATAAGTTGGATGACTGGGTTGAATGATTGATAAAGTTGATATGAGCAACCGTTGTGAAGATGAATAATATCTCGTAAACTTGTCTTAGCCCATCAGACTCTCCCATCTCTAAATTTGGAAATTAACCTTAAACATGGTTACTAACTAAGACATTAAGAGAGACTTTTGGCACTTTTTCGGAACTGAAACATCACCTCGTGTTGTAAGACAGGGGTAGAATGAAAAAGACAAAATCCTGGTAAAACTTGGCAATGCAGATATATTGGCGGAAGCAATTTCTTAGCTAGGGTTAGATGGGCCCAAATCTATAAAAATTGTGTATCGCATTGGGAATAATGAGCTACTAAATGGGCTAGTGCCTAGCTAAAGCTTAAAATACGTGGAAAAAAGTCACATTGCATGAGCATACTTTTTTGCGAGTTAAGTCCGCATAGATATTAAGTAAAAAGACAATAATAGAGTTAGCGAGTAACGCATGTGGAGTGTATGGAGATGGTTGTTATGTGGTGGAGGTGAGGAATGAATTGAAGTGTGGAGTGATTGGAGGCAGGATTTGATGATTGTTGAGTCTGAAAAAAAAGTTAGCTTGTTTTTTTTGCCGTATCTACGCACACTAAAGACATCCGTGCCTATTAATACCGCATGTTTTATATGTTCGGTAAGGGCCTCGGTCGCGGGAATCGTGGGAATCGCGAGGAGATCCTTTATGAAAAGATCATCTGTCGTTGTACACCCGGGAGAAGGTTTAATTTTCGGTAATAAAATTCGATTGCTTAGCACCGTTAAAATGGAAATTAATATTCAAATTCCAGAGATCATCAGTGGTAGTGACGAGAGGGAACGCTCGAGAGCGGAATTAAATACATTGATTTACAAGGAGCCCCTGGGATGAATAATATTTGAGAAGGACTAGCAGTGTTTGAGAATGATGAGCGTGATGAGTATTATCTTAGATGTGTAGTGTCTATTTGTGTCTATTGGTGTCCATTGGTTTCTGTGGTATCAGTGGCGTATCCACTCCTTGTTTACACAACACTTATTTACGTGTACTGCTTATGCACCACGACCACCATCTGTCAAATCTCGTCCTAAACCTTGTTTTACGGCGCACAGGCTTCGGTCACCTCAAAAATACTCGAAAAAAACACCATCGTACAGCCTTTGGCATACTTCACCGCAGCAACGTAGAGGAAGGGACTTAATCGACAAATAAATCCAGAATATTTGTGCGTTTCTTGTATATTTTTCCTTTGTATTGAGTGGATTCGGTGAATTTTGGTGAGGATTGGCGGTGATTGTCTTTTTTAGTTATCAGTGCGCGGGATCTTCAAAGAACGGTAGAGGGAGACGAAGGGAAGACCAAGCGAAGAGGAAAGGAAAAGGAAAGGAAAAAGTAACGAACAAAATTGTGGATACGCAAGATTGACCTTGCGTGCGATTGTCATTTCCCAATTGGGTATCGTAATTAAATCGATCATCTTTAAAAATTTCAATTTTACCCGTTACAGAACATTAATTTATTTTCCGGATCATTAAATAATAAGAACTGTACATGTGAGAGAGAGTGTGTGATCACCTTCGTTATATCCTTAACCATGGATCGTCTAATACTTGCTTCATCGTTGGTCTCCTTTCGATATCTCTATCTAATATCTTTCTGATCAAGGCGACACATTCGTCCGAAGTTACAAACGGAAGTCTCAAATCTCCTTCCATGATTTCATCAACATTATAGAAAGGATTTTCTTTGTAGATCAACGTATAAAGTAACACCCCCATTGCCCAGACATCTTGTGGTTTCCCCTCATAAGGTTTACCGTTCAATACTTCTGGCGACAGATAATCGATGGTGCCGACGAAAACGTCGAAAGGTCCGCTCTTCACGTACGATGCGGAACCAAAGTCGATTAACTTGATTATCCCTTGATTATCGATGATGATATTCTCGTCTTTAATGTCTCTATGTATGATGCCATGCTTGTGTAAGTGATTTACCGCTTGTGCAATCTGCTTGAAAATCACCTTGCATTCATCTTCACTCATTGATGATTGCAACTCGATCATATCAAACAAATCGATACCGGGAGGATCTCCGTGTTGCGTCGTCTCCAAATAATAATAGTTAACATCTTCGAAGAAGTCCACGATTCTCATGATATTTGGATGTGGATTACTATTTAGAGTATGCATGATTTGGATCTCGCTCGGAATTGTACCCAATTTCCGATCACGTACCCAAGTATCCACCAAGATTCTCTCCTTCACAATGCATTTAATTATGAGTTTGTAATATTTGTCCTCTTTATGCTGCAGCAACACAACTTTCCCATAGGCTCCTTCTCCCATGTTCTTTAAGATGATAAAGTCACTGAGTTTCTTTTCACGTCTTTTGAGTCCAACGTCTCTGGGCCAAAGTGCCGATTTCTTGCGGATTTGTTTAAGAGCTTCTTCTTCTTGTTGCAAGAGTTGATTCTCGGGGAGAATATTATACGAATGAATATTAGCGACAGTGTGTTGTTTATCGGAATCTTCATTGGAATATGACGTTAATGGGGTCTTTGAAACATCAAGAGATTGTCCACTTGAAGTTCTGGAATTAGTTAATGATGGAACCCTACTATCACCACTTCCACTTCCACTTTTACCACGTTTCAAAGTCTCTGAGGATCCAGTGGATGAGAAAGATGGTCGATGAGAAGTGTTGCCCACTCTGACACTGCTACTTCTACTTAACCCATCACCGAGATACTGGATATCATTTTCATTCTCTGGGAATAAATTCATTTGAGATGGTAAATCGATCTGTTGATGATCTACTCCGGACTCTGGACTCTCCAGAGGGTCCAGAGTATCTGGAGATCTCGCTGTTGTCTTATTGAAATGTACTTGCTTCTTCTTTGTACTCTTTCTAGAATATGTAATCCATAACATGAACGTATCAGCGCCTGTAACACGTAATTGAACATCGATTTTCAAGTTATTTCCATCTCTATGCTTGGCTATTAACCCATCTGATGATAAAAATAAGAATTCCAGCTCATCATTATCACCACCTGCTGACACTATAGCGAGGATCTTACGGAAATAATGCTCGGGTAATACTAAGCCAGTCTGATGCAGGTGTAAACTCATATCTTTGTAAATCAGATACCTCAACAACCTTGAAAAGTTGGGTATCAAATTGTCTATGGACTGGTCGAGTAAACCATTGGCATGGCCAAACAAATTCTTACAGGCAGCTGAATTATAAGCCAAGACGGAGAAATCTGTCGATGACACTACGATTGTACCAGCAATGTAGGGCATGGAATGGATATTTAACTTGACGGTGGCCAGATCTCCATCTGGAGAATCCAAGGTGACGGCAGTAATGGCACTTGGGACACTTTTGGAGCCCGTGGCATTAGGTAAATTGCCGATATTTAAGGTATAGTATCTTGTTCGTTTGACTAATGAAGAAACGTCTACACTTGTATCCAAATCTTTGATGTCCAGGAGTAAAGTGTTGCTAATGGAAGAGATATCTTGACCTAGAGTGGATTCCTCGTCGAATAAAGTGGAGTTATTATGAGAGACGACACTGGTGATCTTGAAAGAGCCGTCCAGTTGTTTGCAAATGATCAAATCCAGAGAATCACAAGGGATTTGATCGAAAATCAAGATCATCATGCCTTCTTTTCTTTTACCCCAGACAGAAGTCCAAGCGAAACTGTTGTTAGGACGTTGAATGGCGATGATTTCACCGGCAAAGATGGTTGTGTTGTTGGATTCACTGCTTTCCATCAATTTTGAGAGGACAAAGTCTCTTGAACGGGGCAGGATCAAGTCCATTAAGGTGAAAGCTCTAATTAAAGAACGAGAAACACCGAACATTAAGCATGCTAAATCGTTTGCCAGTTTCATTGACCATGGAGAGTTGAGTTCACAGGTGAAAACCAGCTGTGGAGTTACTTTTTTGTTAGTTGAGATTGAATGGAAGGGACGAGCAGAGCCTGGGACAGAGCCTGGAGCGGAGCCTGGGGCAGAGCCCTGAGCCAGAGAGGCCAGAGAAAGTGGCTGAAGTTGAGCCTGAGGTTGTTGCATCATACTCAACGTCAACGATGAAGCACCCTGTCTCTCCAACATTATCAGTTCCATCTGATTTCCATTGGAATTCTCCACAAATGGTGTGGCTAAAGCATGCAACAACCTCGTCTTAAGGTTCTCCTGCTTCGAATTGTCCAAGTTAAGTAGTGACAAGTCATGCAAATCATTGACCATTTTCAGTGGCAGGGCCGATTTCTGGAAATCCACATGGTTTGAATCGAGTAATGATATGATATCTTTGACGTCAGATGATAAGGTGTTGATTATGTCTTGTTGTACGGGACCAAAAGTTGGAGATGAGCTTAGAGTTGGAGATGGCTGTCGCAAAGGTATAGAGGGACGTCTGATATGATTGTCTGATTGAGGGAAAGGGAATTGGGAGGGCAGCAGGGATGGCAGGGAGTTCCCCAGTGATGGAGTTAGAGGTTGCAGCCTGAATAATGCCGATAACAGTGCCGATGAAGCATTGTTCTTTATGTTGAAAGTACCACTATTTGAGCTGAAATGACGGCTATTCTTTCTTGATCTTGGACCCTGATCCTCGTATGAGCCGAAACCTAATGACGGCGGCAGCAAATCGAACAATTCCGGGCGGTCACTCAAGATCTCCAACGATCTCTTGAGTACACTCAAACGTAAAGCAAGGGAATTCTGAGATAATTGAGCATAAGAATACAGTTGGGTGGATTCATGGGCGAATTTTAAGAGCAGAGACCTATCAACGTTGGTAATTTCAGTTGGTTGTTGAAGAGTGGGGCTCATTATTGTTGGAGTTGCGGAGGAAATGACTCTTTCCAATGGCGGTGGACGCCCCAGTGTTCGGAATGAAGGTCTGTCATCTGTTGAATTAACACTATCTTCGGAGCCAGACATGTTGGGTTTTTTGTATAGCAATTTCAGTAGGTTTTGAGCACCCGAGGGATGCGGTGAAGAATATGGCATGGATTGGGGGTGTATTGAGATGGGTGTTGATGGTTAGGTGTTATCTCATCGGTAGCAAAATTTTCTTGAAGGGAAAAAGGAAGGGAAAGCAGAGGGAAAAGGCAGAGAAACAGAAGGAGAAGCGCAGAAGAGACAGGGGGACAGAGGAGGATGCGCAGAGGAAAAGGAGAAGCGAGGGGAAGGAGATGAGTTGAGGGAGCGAATAAACCGAGGGATGGACAGAAAACCGAGGGAAAGAAGAAACCGAGGAAGGTGAAGGAAAAAGTATGTGAATGAGTGGGTGTTTAAAGGGGGTAATGGGAAGCGATAAGGGTAGGGCAAGGGGGTAAGAAACAAGGAGGAGATAAGCAATCAGAACTACGTGTTAAGACTAAAAGATGTGATGAATTGAATGAAGTGGTGATGATAGTGATGATGGTGGTGATAATGGTGATGGTGGAGATAATGGTGATATGAACATGATGATGATCTAAATTATTTAATCTTAATGTATGGTGTATATATTTTAATGTATGTTGAGTGACCCCCTTATGGTTGCCCCTATTTAAGACAAAGATCAATTAGGAAAATAATCAAATGAGGTTGAGGTTGAGTAAGAGAGAGGGTGTGAGGGGATCGTAGGAAAAAGTAATTTAGACAAAGAGGGAGATCGATAGGAAAAGAATGATGAAGATCAATATGAAAAGTGAGGTTGATGAGATCGATAGGAAGAGATGAGGGTTAGTAGAAAGTAGAGTGTGGGGTAGATAGTAAGAGGTAGATAGTAAGAGGTAGATAGTAAGAGGTAGATAGTAAGAGATAGATAGTAAGAGGTAGATAGTAAGGAGAGGGGTAGAAGAGTAGGGGGTAGAAAGGTAGAAGAGCAAGGTAGGCAGGTAGGGCAGGCAGGTAGGATAGGCAGGTAGGATAGGCAGGTAAGGTAGAAGTTGGTGATGGTAGGTGGGTAGAAGGGTAGGCGGGAGGTGGTGTAGGTACAACGGACAATCATCATATCATTTATTGTTTCTGCCAACTAAATAAACTACTATTCGTACTATTCATATTCTCCGATTCCTCATATTGCATTTGATAACTTTCCGGGCTCACAGTTTGAGTAGCTCCAGTTACAGGAGTCGGAGTAGCACTAGGGTTCGCCATATTGATATCGAAATCAAGATCAAATCCAAGTAATGAGTTCAATCCTAAAGATCCATCGACTGTAAAGTCAATAAGAGCACTATTGAAAGCATTCAAACTCATAGGTTCTGTCAGTACACCGTTAGGACGAACGTTCAGACCAACATGAGTCTCGTCAACATGAGTCCCATCATCAACTCCAAACCCTTGTTGTGGTAAACGACCTGGTTGTGGGTATGGTTGCTGAGTATGAGGTTGTTGGGATTGAGGTGGTGATCTCGATTGAACAAACCCAGAATTAGCAACGAACAGATCGTCTGTAGCTGATGATGATGACGATACAGATTGACCCAAAGGAGACTTCTGAGGTGTATGTTGAGGTGTATGCTGAGGAGGAGGTCTCCTTGGAGCACCTCTTTGTTGTTGTTGAAGCAGATTAGGTGGAGAAGGTACTTTGAACACTTCGGCTGAAGGCAATTGTACTTCATCCATCTTGATATCGTTCTTTAATGGACTTGATTTCTTCTTGTTATTCAATGGCCCATTACCCGGAGTGATACCCCCAGATGAAGGATTACTTGAAAGAATACTCTCGATGGCCATATCCAAGTTATCAATACACGAATCACTCAAACATCCAAGCATTCCAATACCGTTCTCGATCTTCAAATCATTGACAATCGAATGTAAAAGATTCTTAGAGTCCTGGAACAAAGCTCCACCTCTCGTATATTCAAGAGAACCTTTCAGATATAACAAAGCTATACGCAGTTTCTCACGACTCAAGTTGAATGGTAAAGGTAAGTAGTAGAAACTCTTCAGTTGAGATGACAAGATGTTGGTGATGTGCAAGATAGCTGCTGTGGATTGTTGAATGATGATATAAGTGGATGACAGTTTGGTCGTCACCATCTCTTTAGACAAGTTAGGTAAGTACAATAAGATCTTAGCATAGTAATACAAGAAGATAAGTAACAAACGTTTCTCATCTAATTGAGAAAGTAAATCATGTTTGGCGGTGTCGATATCATCGAAAGCCAAAGATGGAGGTAAATTGCGTTTCCAATGATCTAATAAATGCTCGTACATCAAGAGGAAATCCTCCGAATGTTGTTCACCTCTTTTGAAGATCGAGTCTACAACGTTACCTAAGATCTTGGAGAATCTCATCACCAGTAACAGTAAGTTACACACTTTACCTACAAGAGAAAGTTTGTTGTTGTTGATGATGACCAAGTTGGCATCATTGACGTCGTTACCTGTGGCCAGAGGAGTATTAGCTGATCTCGAAACGGTCTCATCTTCGTTACTGAACGGTAAGGCACATTCGATTTCGTAGTCCTTCAATAATCTGGGTACTCCCAAGATCAAAGCACTGAAAGTATCTAAAACATAAGTACACCAGAACAAGATTCTTCTCTCTCCCTGTTGTAATTGGGAGACAGCTGAACCATTGTTACCCAACACAGCACTTGGACATCTATGTAATCTTAATTGTTGTCCCATGGTGATCAACCGTCCACGGATATCGTACGAGTTGGTCAAGTCTCCGATACTTAAACAGTACAACAATTCCAAGGACAAGTTCTGGATCGACAGCAATGACAGAGTTTGGGTGATATCGGACTTGATAAACTCATGGATGATATGGTTGTAGTACTGTAAGATTTCAAAGTTGGAGTTGTCTTTGAACATTCTTGGGGAGTTTTCTTTCTTCATTGGGAGCAGCAGGAATGGGGGTTCGATACCTGAGTCTCCATTCAAGTTGGGTACGTTTTGACTCGAAGATGAAGAAGAGTTGTGTCTTTCTTGACTAAGCATGACTAAAGTGATCACCAAGATTAAAGTCTCTATGAATTTTTCGTCTCCACACATCAACCCATCTGTGAAATTGGATTCTCGCGACTTGTTGAACTTGAGATAACTATTGAGGAACTGTTGTTTGTTCAAAATAGGTATGACTTTATTCCAATTGCTGAAGAAGTTGGTGATGAACAAATCTAAATTGACTTGGTTGGGTAAATTCAAGCTTTGGAAGAACTTGATCGAGTCTTCTTTGGATAACTTGTTGAAATCGATATGTTTCAATGAGAAATGAGAGTAATCAATGCCATTGGAAGTGTCTTGATAATTCTCTTTCAAACCAGCTATAGATTTCAGTGTCGTGAGAGCCAGTTTGGAGGTAAACCCATGAACACTACAAATTTTCAGTAAAAGACTTGGGATGAAAAGTGTCTCCAGTGTTGTTCTAGGTATAGACATCAGTACTAAGGTGGATAAGTTGATGAAATTCTTGTTGTGCAGTTTCTTCTGTAATGAGATCAGCAGCAGAGCTCCAGGAGCATTCACTTGTTCAAAAGAGTATCTATCTTTACGTAAAGAAGACCCCCAATGGTCTCTGGACATGCTACGACGTCTATGACTCAGTTTAGAACCCAGATAACTTCCCTCTGGATCTTCAAGGAAATCCTCATCGTTACTATCGTTGGCGAAATCCACAGATCCAGCAATGGAGACAGGTCTGTCATGGACAGAATGAGGGTAGTTACTGCAGTAACATGGGGTACCATCGTGATGGGTATGCATGTTCGCAGAGTCATGAAGGTCATTATCGTTATTATCGTTAGTATTATTGGGGTTCCTCAGATTGTCTGTCGTCGGACTAAGCTTCATCGAGTCATTGAATAATTTCAAATTTTCATCGGTGAGTAAAGCCAGCAGCAGGTTGGGGTTCAACTGGTTCTGTTTGGTCAGGATATCCATCTCTTCGTTCTTCAAGTCGATTAACTTGGTGAGCTTCTTGTTTTCCAATTCCAATTCCCGGATTCTCTCTTCCAAAGTCTCTGTGTAACCTCTTGGGAACAGTCTTCTTGATAATTTATCACTGATTTTACATTCGAAACCCACGGCAAGACATTGGGAACAGGGTTTTTTACCGTCACATCTTGTTTTCTTAGCTCTACAACGATCACATGCTTGAGAAACTCTTTCTACTGAGGATCCTGGGGTTCTAATGGTTCGTCTGTTTGAAGTGTTAGTAATTGTGTGGGTTGAAAGAGCCTGTTCCGGCGGAGCGCTCGGCGCACTTCAGCGCAGTCGGGCCCAGCGTTCAGCGCAGCGTCCGCCCATTTTTTTTACCCCGGGCTTTTTTCCAAGATAAAGCTGAAGGGGCCCCTAAACGAGAACACACTTACGGTTTCAGCGTTGATTTTTTCGTTTGTTTCTTTTGCTCAGCAACAGAATCCATTTGAGATTCAGGAACAACCGTCTCACTCTCCTCTTTCACCAGCACCATCCTTGGTTCTTCTCTCCTTCTTAATTGCTTCATCTTTAAAAAAGAAGGTTTGATTTTTTTTGTGAGAAATCGAGGAAAGTACCGATAGCGGAGCAGGGATTTCCTAAATGGGAAATACTTAATCGGGAAGAGAAAAGATTACTTGATCAGGAGAACCTTAATTATGATTGCTTGTTTAGGCATGTATCGTATATTACTGTATTTGGAACTATTCAACAAGAGGATCTAATACCGTACAAATGTCCTCTATTTTCGACAATTTGGCGGCCACAGAGGCTGAAAGTGATGATGGGTCTAGTGAGATGCATTGGGAATCTTTGAGAGCTAGTTTGAGTGAATTTGATGGTGTAGTTATCCTAAGATGAAGTTCATTGTTCAGAATGAGAACAATTTCGATATTATTGAGATTAGAAGGGGATGATTCCTCCAAATAGGTATCCAAATTGATATCCAGATCGATTTCCATGGATACTGAAGACTCCTCGTTACTTTTCAACGTGGAGATAATGTCAGAAAGACAATTATTGATGAAAAGCCAGTTTTTCAATAGAGGAATCAAGGTGTCATTGAGTTGAGAGAGATCTGAAACGTAAATCAGTGAGAGATTCACAAGCTTGGATCCTATTAAACTTGTGAATTTCCATTTACCATCGAGAATTATTGGTCCCAGAGCAGCGTTCAGACTTAACTCCGTCTTAGAATCATAGTCACTGATCCCATATTTCCATAACACCAGCTCTGGGATGAAACAATCTACACCATTAGCAGTCACCAATTCCAAAGTAATTCCACATTTCAAGTCATTAATCATCGTCTTTTGTGTCTCCTTGATGTAGATATGAAGATAACAAGAGTCCAGCTCGGTAGGGGCGATGTTCAGATTCAATTGATGTAAAGTGATGAAGAAACCAAAGAGATCTTCGAATTTGTCGGTCAAAAGCTCTGACGAGATATGCTGCTGTACTTCCTTGTTGACGAAATTGAACAAATCGAACTTCAATGTAGACAATTTGTCCAATACACTCAATTTTTTAATATTAGTATTGAATTTATCGAGGGTAGGCTGTTCTTGCAAGTTTCTAAAGAGCAATTGGTCGAAATTGCGCATGATATTCGGCTTGGATGCGTCATCTGAAGACCCAAGATCAATCAGGAGTGAAGTATTCAACTTTTCAATCTTGTTTTCACCATTATAATCGATGTCTATTAAGACGATTTTGCCTGCGATGGTGAGACGGTTGTTCTCATTGAAGGTTTCGAAGCCATAGTATTGGGAGATCTTGATGATATTGGGGATTGCGACAGGGTCAGGTTTGCATTGAAGAAGATAGTCGGTGATTTTCGTTAATTGGGGTAGTAATGAGGCGTCCATGGTGGGCGTTTAGAGGGGGCGATTAACTGATGAGAGTTAGTTTTTTTGGCGTTTTGAGCCCTTTGAGCCCTTTAAAGAGTCCGCCCATTTTCCCTTGGAATTTTCAATTTTCCGCTCACCTTTTCATTGGAGCTCGGGGGAAGAAAAATTTGCGTACGATTGAACTCACCAAGGACAGACGCCGTAGCAACTGAAGTGTCGACCATGATGATTAGAAGAGGAATTAGACTGTTACATACGGCCAGAGTCTGCTTGAACCAGAACACGACTCATTTCGGTTTCAAAACCGTCAAGCAAGACGATAAAGAGAAATTGGTACACGACGTGTTCAGTAGCGTTCTGTCAAAGTATGACGTGATGAACGATGTGATGTCTATGGGAGTCCATAGGTTATGGAAACTGCACTTCATCAATAAATTGAATTGTGGAATGAGACCATCTCTGAGCGAGCCATTGGAATTTTTGGATGTTGCCGGAGGTACCGGTGACATTCTGTTTGGATTATTGGACCATCTGTTGGAGAATTTCGGAGACAACCAATCGAGAATGACCGTGGCCGATATCAATACTGATATGTTACTGGAAGGTGAGAAGAGATTTTTACAAACTAAGTATCTGAATCAAGGTCGTGTCCAATTTTTAGAGCAAAATGGTGAGACTTTGGATAAAATTGAGGACAATTCCAAGGACGTTTATACGATTCTGTTTGGTATTCGTAATTTCACCAACATTCAACTGGGATTGAACACTCTGTACCGTGTGTTGAAGCCTGGAGGGATTTTCCTGTGTTTGGAGTTCTCTCAGATGCCTAATGAGACTTTGGATTATATCTACCAACTGTACAGTTTCAACCTTTTACCTTTGATGGGTCAATTAATTGCTAATGATAGAGATAGTTACCAATATTTGGTCGAGAGTATTAGAAAATTCCCACCTCAAGAGGAGTTTCTGTCTATGATCAGTAAGGCGGGATTCTATGTTCCAGGTAAGGGATATGAGAACTTGACATTTGGAGTTCTGCTGATTCATATTGGAGTGAAGTTGTAAATAGTGAATAAAATTGAGATAAAGGTCGTGTAGAAATGTACAAACTCTCAAATAGGAAATACTTGATTGGGAAGGTGAGGTAAGTGGAAGTAAAATTAGAGGAGTAGTGTAAATTCTGCGAATTTAGGTGGAGGATTTATTGGAGCATGTGATGGGTAGGGCTGAAGGGAAGATGGAGGGTAAGGTTGAGAGCAGAGTAGGGAGGGAAAGTGGAAGAGCCGGTAGGGGAGGAATTAGTGGAGGAATTAGTGGAGGGGATGAGCCAGTAGATGATAGTACCCATATACCTGGCCAGAGACTGAATATGATGGTCAGTTATTAATCTGAGTATAATATTCAACACTACAATACTCCACTCACCACTACATTTACCCACTACATTCACCTCCCATAATTTTGTAGAACTATGTAATTTTGCGCCGGAAACCAAGATTACTCGCGCAATTACAAAAACAATAAAGAAAAGAAAGAAAATAAGGACAAAAAAAGAAACAAAAGAGAACAAGACTAATGCGGGAAGGGAGATTTAATAACGGAGGGAAAGGGCAAAAGCGTACAGACCAAAAGTGGGAGTAAGGAATGAGTTGTGGTGAGGTGGGGTGGTGTAGTTTACTGTAGTGGTGTATAGTTGTGTATAGTGGTATAGCATAGTGTGTAGTGCTCTGTGTAGTGGTGTAATGATGCAGCACAATCCCCAGCCAAGCTTAGCTCATGCGCCAAATACCGCTCACAATTAAGCTCAAAATGTTGGCGCACTAAAATAGAAGCGGAAACAAAATAAACCCGAAGGACAAAATAGGGAAGAAATCGAGGAGGATTTAATTTCAGGGTGCGAAAGTCAAAGCAGTGGATGAAGTAACAATTCAGTAAGGTGGCTTTTGTTGGACAGAATTGTATTTCTACTATCCTCTCCTGTCGTCTGCGTCATCTCCATAATCTCCACCATCTACTGTCGTCTCTATCTTTGTACCCTTCTCTTTGTACCCCTCTGCCTCCATGGTTCCCCCCATGGCTCCCCAATGCTCACCAAGATTATCCTGCCCTTCCCCGGCTTACCCCTAAGCAGCACTTGTTCCTCGCTCACTTCCTACAGATTTTTTCTGCGTTTAAAAAAAAGGGAAAATTTTTATTATGACAGAATTTAATTGATTAACGGAACAGAATCAGAGTCAAGAGATTGAGAAATTGACACCAAAATGAACATTCCTGCTCAACAACAACAACAAGCCGGTGTCGGACCTGGACCTGGTCCACTTCAAGGTCAACCGCCATTAGGAACCTCCGGCGCTCCAACCGCGGCTACTGGGCCTGCCTCGGGTCCAACCGACCCCGCCACTAACGGCAACTCCGTCCATGACGTCCTCTCACAGTCTACTCTGGAGACTTGGTTGGCTGTCGGTTCTTTACTGGAGACCTTGGGCGATGTCGACCGCGCCGCCAACGCCTACGATAACACCTTGAAACACCAACCTAACAACCCAATCGCGCTTACTTCTTTGGCCAATTTATACAGATCCAGAGACTTGTTCGGTAAGCTGGCTGAGTTGTATCAACGCGCTTTAAACTCTCAACCTGAGAATGGTGAGACTTGGGGTCTCTTGGGTCACTGTTACTTGATGTTGGACGACTTACAAAGGGCTTATTACCTGTATCAACAGCTGTTATACCATCTCCAGAATCCAAATGTCCCTAAATTATGGCATGGAATTGGTATTTTATACGATAGATACGGTTCTTTGGAGTATGCTGAGGAACTGTTCGCTCGTGTATTGGAATTGGATCCCAAATTCGACAAGGCTAGTGAAATTTATTTCAGATTGGGTATCATTTATAAACATCAGTCGAAATTACAACAACTGTTGGAATGTTTCAAGTACATTCTCACCAATCCACCTCTGCCATTGACTCAGCCGGATGTTTGGTTCCAAATTGGTGCTGTTTTGGAACAACAACACGACTATAATGGGGCCAGAGACGCTTATGAACGTGTTTTACTGGTCAATCCAAGACATCTGAAGGTGTTACAACAATTGGGATGTCTTTATTCACAACAAGAATCTTCTTTCATTGATTTGGACATGTCTTTACGTTTCTTAGGTCAAAGTTTGGAATTGGATAACACCGATGCTCATACTTGGTACCATTTAGGTAGAGTTTATATGTCTCGTGGTGATTATACTTCTCTGTATGATTCATTCCAACAAGCTGTCAATAGAGACCTGAGAAATCCAACATTCTGGTGCTCTATCGGTGTACTTTATTACCAAATCGCTCAATACAGAGACGCTTTGGATCTGTACACTAGAGCCATTAGATTGAATCCTTATATTTCTGAGGTTTGGTACGATTTGGGTACCTTGTATGAGACTTGTAACAACCAGATCAACGATGCTTTGGATGCTTATAAGCAAGCTGCTAGATTGGATCCTAATAATCCTCATATTCAAGAGAGATTGAACCAATTGATCAATTATCAAGAGAAGGGAGGTAATGCCAACCAATCGTTACCACCTCCACCTCCTCAAACCCATCAACCACGTTTGCCAACTGGTATGTTACCTCAATCGGGTCTGCCTCAACAGCAACAACAACCTCCACTGCCTGGAGGAATTCCTGGACATCCTCAAATGCAATTGCAAGTTCCAGGTCAACCACCTGTTCCGGGCCAACTGCCAGCTCCACTTTCAGCTGAATCTCATCTTCAACTGCCTATTCCTTCTCAAGAGACTAGTAGTCCTGCTGCTGCTGCTGCCGCTGCTCCAGGGGGTTCTACTGCTCCTCAACTGGCTTACTCTTTGCCTACCCCAGTCTCTCTGCCTCAAGCAAGTACTGAACCTAAGAGAGAGTTGGAAGATCCAAGAGATCCAAATAACTTGAAGAAACCAAAGAAGGAGAAGAAGGATAAGTCCAAGAGAGCCAATACAAAGACTCCTGTTTCATCTATGGATGAGCTTCTGAAGAAGGCTCGCAAGAGAAAGGGAAGAGACTCTGCTGAGGCTTCTCCTCTGATGAGCAACAATGAATTGGCATCTACTTCTGTACATGGATCTCCTGAGCATGGAGATGTGTCGATTGTTTCTGTTGAGAATGGAGAGAGTGCTGCACCAGAGACTGTTGCTGCCCCAGTTGAGCATGAACCTGTTCTGACTAGTACCGAGGTAGCTGCTCTGCCAGTTGCTGAACCTGTTGAACTGGAAACTAAGACAGAACAACCAGTTGCTGAGCCAGAAGCTCCTAGTGCTCCTGTTGAAGAGACCAGAGTTTCGGAGGTTGTTGCTGAGCCGGTTGCTGTTGCTCCAGTTGCTCTGGAAGTTACTCCGGTTCCAGTCGCTTCAGAGGCTGCTGCTCCTGAAGCTGCTGCTGCTCCTGAAGCTCCTTCTGAAGTTGCTTCTGAGCCAGTCGCTGCGCCAGTCGCTCTGGAAGTTGCTGAGCCGGTCGTTGCTCCAGTAACTGAACCTGTTGCTGAGCCTGCTACTGAGCCAGTCGTTGCTGAGCCAGTTGCTGAGCCAGTTGCTGAACCAGCTGCCGAGCCTGCTGCTCCAGTTGCCGAGCCAGTTGCTGAACCTGTTGCTGAGCCTGCTGCTCCGGTTGCTGAGCCTGCTGCTCCGGTTGCTGAGCCTGCTCCAACTGCCGAATCTTCCACTCCTGCTCCTGCTGAACCTGTTGCCGCTCCTGCTGCTGAACCTACCCCTGCTGCTTCCTCCGAAAATGGTTCAAAACCAACTGAGTCCCTGGATCTCTCTCTGGCCCCTGCCCTGCCACTGCCTCTGGAGCAAACCGAACTCAAACCATTGGAAAGAGAAGCAGAACCTGAAGAAGACGAAGAAGAAGACGAAAAACAAGAAGATTCCAAACAACCAGAAACTGAAGCTCCTGTCAGAAAGGTAGAAGAAGATGAAAACTACGATGACGATGAGTAGGTAAAAGACTGTTTTGTATAATTATCAAATACATTGAATGTGTTTATTGAGTTAATTGTTGTAGATTGTCGAGAAGTTGTTCTTTTTTGATATAAGTTTTGTGAGAGTTGGGATTGGAAGCCTTTGAAGTTTTGGAGCTGGCCTTTGGTGTTTTGGAAGCCTTGGAGTTCCTTCTCTTGTTAAGAATATAGAACAGTGTGACGGTGGTAGTGAAGGTGGTTAACGACCAGAGCGTGGTGACCCCGACAAACATCGATATATAGTAGTAATGGAATACAATAGACTTCAAATTGGTCAATCTTCTGGTGATTGAGAGAGTGGTGATGGAATTTTGGAAGGTTATTCTATAGTTTGGATCAGCCGAGGCAAATTCGACAACGATATAGTATGGATTCTTGGTCAATTGAGTCAATTGGATTGAGTTGAGGAGTGGAATGTTGATTAGCTGTGGTAAGTTGTGTAAATTGAATGCTCCTGCCTTATAATATACGACGTCTTCCCCCCAATATTTGTCTATATTCAAAGTCCTAACCGATTCAAGGTCATTCTGAAGCAATTGACGAGGGATAGTAAGGGACAGACTCAAAGACCATCTTGGAGGAGCCTTGAATTGCATCTTACGGTTCTGTACCAGTTCCCATTTGCTTAAAATATGTTCCTCATACACCTCTTGGGAGACTATGATGGCTCTGTATTCGACAGGAATATCCAGAGGAACAATTGACGATGATGATTTAGTGGCTATCGTTAAGGCGGCCTTGAAATTGAGGTCGATATCGAACTTTCCCAGGTCCAGCTGGTCGAAAGGTGTGATTGGAGGCACTAAGATGAATGGGGTGTACCAAGGATCCAAGTATTTGACCGGGTATTGTAATTGAACAAGACTGCTGGATGGGACCAAGACGTCATAGAAGCGCCAGAACAGGAGGATACACCATGGTAATGACCAAACGCTGATGGATAGCACCAGGATGCAGATGTATGAGTATGATCTGATGAGCAGGAAAGCTATGGCGAAGATGTTTGGGGATTTCATGTGGTTTGAGGGAGGGATAGGAATGAGTAAGATTGGAATTGATGTATGGGATTGAATGGGATAGAAATCAGGCGGAGGACAGGTGGAAAAATGATGGGACAGGTCGAAAGCAGGCGGAGGATAGGCGGAGGAGAGGGGGAAGGTGGGCGGAACGTAGGTGGGAAGCAATGCAGAGACGGAGCGTAGGACAGACAGAGACCGCGCAGAAACTGCGCAGAGTCTCGGGGGAATTCTGTAGGAATTCAGGCAGATCCAAGGGGAACGTTCCAGGGAAAGTGCGCGGAAGTGAGAGGAAATCGGAGGGAGATCCGGAGGGAGAATCAGAGGGGGGCTAGAGAAAGGCTAGTGGGAGAGACAGAGAGAGACCAGAAGGAGGCAGAGAGAGTAGGCGGGCACGAAGAAGAGCCGGGCACAGGCACTTACACCATTCATGATTTAACGTTTATTGTAACTCAAACTAGCAGATATATAAAGCAATGACCAGGAGACTAAATAAAGAACAAAATATATGCAAATATATAATAAAATAACACTTCAATGAGTAGTATGGGCACGATGATACTTCAAACCATTCAAATTCTTATACCTCTTGCCACAAACAGCACAGGCATAAGGCTTGTCCTTCTCATTGGACCCATCTGGATCGATGATACTGAAGGTTCCATCGGCATTTTGTTGTAAGACTTGGTTCAGATGTCCATGAGCACGATGATATTTCAAACCGTTTTGGTTCTTATAAGTCTTATCACAACCAATGACCGGACATTTGTATGGTCTACTTTCGTTGTCGTCCATCACGTATAAGTGTCTGGCTGGATCATCGATGTAGATATCGTTCGCCACTTCGCTTACATCTTCCATATCCTCATCCATTTCGAATTGCAGGTCATCTCCTGGAGAATGCATGTCGTCTTTACCATGTTGATGCTGTTGATGCTGTTGTTGTAATTGCAGTTGCTGTTGTTGCTGTAATTGTTGCTGTTGTTGTTGTTGTAGGAGCTGTTGCTGTTGTTGTTGATGCAGTTGTTGTTGTTGTTGCTGTTGTAACTGCTGTTGCTGTTGCTGTAATTGTTGTTGCAACTGTTGTTGTAATTGCTGCTGTTGTTGTTGTAATTGCAATTGTGGAGAATCCATGATGCTATCAGAAGAGTCCAACTCGGACATCTGTTGCTGAGGGGTGAGTGGTTGTTGCAGACTTTGTTTCAAGTTGAAGCTTGTGGTGGTGTTGAAATTGAAATTATCGGAGCCACTTTGGAAATCTGGAGTATGGAATCTAGAGTTATTGTTGGCGTTGTTCATATTGTTGTTTTGCAGCAAGAATACATCATTTGTAGACACAGTGTCCATGGCATTATTAATGGGTCTCAGACGAGGAGTTTCCAACGGTGGAGAAGGTTGGATATGAGTTTCCTCATAATGTCTTAAAAGATCATGTAAAGTGGGTAATAACTGACCACAACATGAATAATCCTTACAATAATCCAGCTCCAAATTCAGTAAATAAGCAGAGGAGTTTGCCAGTGGCGAAATGATCATGTGACTATTGTTTGCTCCATGAGCGTTAGCCTGATGATTTGGGTTCAAATGAGAGTTGGCACCATGGTGTTGGTGTTGCAGAGGCAGCTGTTGCATCATGGCATGCAACTGGTTGGTGTTGTAATGATTACCGCCGTTGGCTTGGTTGGAGCTGTTGTAATTCAAAGAAGTGTTGCTCAACGAGTTATTATTGGTGTTATGATAGTTGTTCAAAAGCATCACCTCGTCTTTCAACCACGACCCGATGGTCACAGAACCGAAAGAGATACCTCCAATTCCTTGAGAATGCAGTATACTCTCCCGCCTTAACCGCGGGTTCTGATATATGGAGTTGTTTCTTTGGTAGGTGATATCGATCGGCTGAGGGGCGGTGGCCGCGTCGTTTGACATATGATGGTTGTTCGAGTTGGGTATGGACATCTTGTCTAAGTGAATCTCTAAGCTTAAAACGATTGATCGATTGATTGATTGATCCGTTGATGTTCAATCCAAGGCTGGCTATTTGTTTAATTAATAATTAAATTTGTGTGAAGGTTTGGAAATTTGAACGAAAAAGTAGAAATTAGGGAGGGGCAGGAGGGCTGGGGGCAGGGGCAAGAGATGGGGGCAAGTGAGCAGGCATGGGGGTGGGAGGAGAGGGAGGTTAGGGATAGGATGGGAAAGATGAGGGTATGGAGATGGTTGGGTGTGGAGATGTTTGGTGTGGAGATGTTTGGTGGATATGGTTGGAGTGGGTGTGCTGAACGTTGTACTAAAAACTCAACTACCTCCCTTCTCTACTTCATCAGATCTCCCGATGGTCAACTCGAAATGAAACTACGGAGGTAATGGGCAAGAAAAAAGAAACGACTTTACTGGAGATTTTGGAAAATTGGGAATTTTGTTGTTTCTTTTTTTTTTGGATAGAGGTGATGGGAAGGGGAGAATTGGAGGTGGAGGGTGTGAGTTGGAGGGTGGATGGTGTAAGGTGGAGTAAGGTTGGAGAATGAGAGTGGGAGGATGAGTCGGAATGTGAGTGAAACTGGCCAAGAGGCACGAATTCCGGTAAATCGAACAGAAATAATATGAGAGAACAATTATTCACTACCGCTTCCAAATAAACCTTGTCTAATCGTTATGAATTATCATGCCGAAATATCGAACAACCCGTCTTACATAGCTTTACTTGTCTATACTACGTTGCAGTGGAATACTCGCCCAAATCCATCCAACTTCTCCTATTTTCCGAGCAGTTGCATCGTCTTCCCTCCTGCTTACTTGCACTTCCATTCGATTTGCCCTTGGCTTTTGGGTCTCCTCCAGTAGAGAACAATAGATTTGTGCAGTATCAGTTTTGCCCTTTGCCCTTTTATAAAATCTAAGCTTCGGAGCTCAGTTCAAGGCCATCGGTTCTATTTACAAGGCTTATGGAGTGATGACTGAGATTCTGAGGTTGATACTCGATACTTGGTCTCGAAGCGTATTACCATTTCTCTGACCATTTTGTACACAATGTTATAACTATTATAACCTTAAATTTTGCCGGTACCAATCGTGTGCCTGGAAGCAGCAGACAACAAGTATTTTTTATTGCTTTGTTTCTATGAATATTAAGGTAAGAACAATAACATTTTGGAACGTTGAGCTTGAATAAAGCATCGGTAATAACGTAATAGCGAGGGCATAATACTGTTAAAACTCTTGGATTGGGTACCAATATTACTTTTGAAGTTTTACACCTAGTATTTCAACTTAAGGTTATCATGGTCAGTTGGTGCCGCTCAATCGTTTTCGCCAACGTTATGTTGTTCTAATGCATATTTGTCCATTCTGGAGTCGTCCAATCTCATCTCGCAGCGGGATCTATTGGCTGAGAAGAGGCATGGGTATGTATCTGTCATTGGAGTGAATTATTTCACGGGTCAATAATGTTAGGGGTACCAATTGCCAAATTGGGAAATGGTCAAATATACACTACTCAAAGTTGGTATTGCTGAATTGGGAAATGGTTAAACATACACTACTAAGAGTTGATATTAGATAAACGACCTTTAATGCTCACGTTATACCTAAATAGGCTCAATTGTAAGGCGGGAGCTCGTTTTAGGTAGTGTGACAGAAAAATGTATAGAGAAATGAATCTAAAAAGTCAAAAGCAGTCCTAATTCTGTGACCAAGTTAATAGGATTGCCATAAGTTAGAAGCTGCCAAAGTTGGAATCTAGAATATGCAGAGTGTTGCCTCAAAGATTATCGAGTCAAATAGTAATTGGAAAATAGGTTGAAAATGGGACTATTTTTGTTTACAATTTAAGGTTCCTAAATGAATTGAGTAGGTTTAGTCCCAGTATAGAATTTAAAAGACAGGATTGCTATTGTTTCGAATCAGGTGAAATAATAATTTGGAGGTGCGTAGGAGCAGGAGCACGATAAGTATACGCCGTAGAGAATCCCGAGCACGACAGTACAAAATTACAGCATTACAGCACAACGGCACAACATTACAGCACAGTTCAGTACATTCACAAACCCTCACCACATCAAAGCCATTCATCAATAACGTGCACTATCCCTGACATCCTTTGCTTGCTACCTTCAAAACGTGTCCCCACTTATCTGATTTCTATGCCTGCTCTACTTTTATTCTTTTTTTTTGTATTTTTATAGCACACGTGGGTTGTTGCTTGGCTAGTAATCATCTGCATATTCTTTTCAAAAGTCACAAAAAAAACCGCTATTTTGGCAGCGCCACCACAAAAGTATCACACGCATCATTACTACAAATTGATTATCTCCCGCAAATGTGCCACCTTCTTCCCCTTTGATTACCTCTGAGCAGCGTGCGTGCCCTACTCGTTTTATTATCGCTACTAAAAAGAAACGCACGCACACATGCGCTCACGCACGCACGCTCTCTTTATATTGTACTAAAATCTACCGTTACTATCACACGTGTGACATGTAGCTTAGGGGGGCCTGAGGAAGGGAAGTGGATGGGGAGTGAATTTTCATTTGTATTGGGCATATATATCTGGACGTAGTTGCATTTGTGTTATATAAATATAAAATAGTACCGTTTTGACGCTAATACATAAAATCTTATACTTCTAGTCTATCTCATCGTTGAGTCGACATATATTAAGAGAGGTTGAGAGAACCCATCGCATGAACCATTAATTAAGATTTGATTGTTTTTTCCTTGCTGGTTCAGGGTTCTAAGCATAAGAATTTGAGATTTTAAGATGAATAATCATAGGAAGTTGGAGGAAAGTTCGGGGTCATTACCACCACCCCCAATTTTTAAACCTACTATAATTCAAATGAAGAATGTTGGAAGCAGTGGACTTAATTCCAATTCGAACATTCTTACAACGTTATCGACTTCATCAAATCAGGAATCTACTACAGTAGATCAGCAATTGGAGGTGAATAAAAAGACAGACTCTCCTCAACTTTTAAATCAACAGGCTGCCTCTAAAAAGAGACGGAAATCATCGCAAGTTGTAGATCAAGAGGAGATTGCGAAGAAGAGGAGGGAGTTGAAACTGGCTCATTCCATAATAGAGAAGAAGAGAAGAATTAAGATGAACAGAGAATTTGAGGCTTTGAAATATTTGGTGCCTCTGTGTAGAACTTCTATTGTTCAGTCGATATTACAACCTGTTACTGCATCTCCTTCTATTACCCCAAACAATCCTAACTCGAGAAGTAATTCGATCAGCTCCGAGAGTGGAGCTGCTGGTTTGGAGAATGCTAACCAAATGCACAAATTAACCATTTTACAATCCACTGTCGAGTACATTTCTTATTTGCATCATATCATTCAATTACAAAGCCAGGAAATATCCAAATATGATCCTAGTCATAGTTCCAGAAACGATTTGAGCTTCACTGAGTTTGAATTGGACTTGGATGTTTATAGAGATATTGATAAGTTGTATGATTTCAATGATCTTTTCAAAGAATTGGTGCGGAATGGTTGTAATCCTTTGAAATTCGATGCTATTAATAGAGAATTAAAGAAAAGCTCTTCTAATTCGTCAGCTTCATGTCCTCCATCTGGTTCGATTCCTCAAGAACCTTTTAATCAGAATGGCGAGATGAATTATCCATCGACTCAACTACCTAGTCCATTAGTGACACCTAATATCGACTCGAGTATGTTTTCACTTACCAAATATAGAATTAACAGTGCTAATGGGGAGCATCATCCTCTCAAGCAGTCGACTACATCGGCTTCCGTTTCACCATCTGTATCTCAACAGACACCTCTGGTGCAGCAGAAAAGCGAATTTCAATTGCCATTACCGATGATTTCTACAAAGAGGAACCTTCCTGTGGCATCTGTTTCACCTCTAATGATGTCGGAACAACTGCAACAACTGCTGTTACAAAGACTGTATGATTCTGTACCTAAGAATTTGTCACCTCAAAGACCTAAATCTGTTTCTGATT
The DNA here is from genome assembly GCA_001599355.1 of Nakazawaea peltata. Taxonomy (NCBI): domain Eukaryota; kingdom Fungi; phylum Ascomycota; class Pichiomycetes; order Alaninales; family Pachysolenaceae; genus Nakazawaea; species Nakazawaea peltata. The sequence continues at coordinate 975,831 of BCGQ01000005.1, forward strand.
TGGAGGATAGTGAGCTGTCTAAGGTGCTTCTTAGTATTAAGGACGATAAATCGAAGAAGAGTAGTATTTCAAATTTGCTTAATTAGGGTGAGTATATAGATAATGGATGATGAGAGGATAGTTATTAGGTGAGAGTAGAGAGTAGACGTAGGAGGAGATGCAGGGGAAGTCCGATATATATCGGTGAATGGAAATGTAGTCCATTTGATCACCCCCTTTGAGGTAAAGGAAAAAAAAAATCAGCTTAGCGCCGCTCGGTTTCGATCCGAGGACATCAGGGTTATGAGCCCTGCGCGCTTCCACTGCGCCACGGCGCTGATTTGTACTGTAGAAAAGGAGAAATTAGAACTAGAGCCAACGGAAGGTAAAGAAGAAGATACTAAATAGAGGTGATACAGCAACGATAAGGAGGTGAAATTGAGAGAATCTACTCAGGCAGATGATTATTATGGGATTAAATAGTCATATACAATGTTCTACTGCTCATCTCGTCTTTTCCAGTCTCTCCTGCCTCCCCTGTCCCTCATCTCTCCTACCTCTTCCTCTTCCTGAGCAAGTTATCACTTTATTTTCAAATTTTCTCTCATTCTCAGCAAATTATCACCAACAATCGCCCCCTCAAGCTGTACGCGTCTGGTAGTTAAAACAGTCAACAGCGGTAGGTGGTTAACTTGAGTCGTGGTCAGTTCATATACAGTCAGTATATGTTATCATTTCACTCAAGAATCATAAGAACGTACCGGCGTCCCTTCGATTATCAACAAGTGTTCGGATCTAAGTCAGCGTTAAGGTGGAAGAATACTATGAGCGCTTCGATTAGGGAACTTGAGAGTATCTTTGCGGATGAGAATGATTCGTTTGGAGATATTGAATGGGATGCGCCGGGATCTAGTCCTGTGAAGGTGGTGAGATCTTCACAGGGATTTGAATTGAGTACACAGGAGTTGTTGGGGATGGTGGAGAAGGCGGAGAAGACGGAAAGAGTTGAGAAGAAAGAGAGGAAAGAGATATCGGACAAGGAATTGGGGGGAGAGGTGTCGGAGAGACTGTCGGAGAAGCAAGAACTGTCAGTTAAAACTGTGCCGGTAGTGGGTTCTGTACCGCCATTGCATTCTGTAGAACCTTCAGTGCTACAGCTGGTTGAGAATGGGCAAATATCCCAGAAAGGACCGGTTCAAACTCAGGCTCAAACTCAGGCTCTATCCCTGTCTCTGTCCCGGCCTTTGTCCCTGCCTCCCCCACAATTAATGTCACAATCTCAATTTGAAGAACTGCTAATGGCCGGAAAGATAAACCCCAACTTCAAAATACTTCGCAGCTCTTCCTCCTTAACTTCAAGCAGTAATATTGACACTTCTCCATTATGGCATAGACATGAAACATGGCAAAATGTGATTAAACCTGAATCTTCACCTGTAGTGACGAGAGGGAGATCGAAAATGCCCATTTTGGAGCCTTCTTCTCCTATAAAAGAACCTGAAACCCTGTCTGTGGTGCCTAGTCTGCTGTTAGCACTGTTTGTGAAACCTTCGGTGATTGCAAGAGGACTTTTGGAGGGTAAAAGAGGGATTTCTACCTCGAGTAAAACACATGCCCGGCTTGGAAATAACACAATTGAGTTGATGACTCAAAGAGTTGTGACAAATCATTTCGATTCAGATACTCCACAGCCAATATTGACGACCTCATCGATGGGGAAGAATGTGAAGCCTGTTTTATTGAGTGAAGAACAATTAAAAGTGATCGCATTGCTGAAGCAAGGTATTAATTTGTTCTATACAGGTTCTGCAGGTACTGGTAAATCGATTTTATTGAGGAGTTTGATCAAAACTTTGAGGAAACAACATGGTTTTGATGCTGTTGGAGTCGCTGCTTCTACTGGGTTACTGCTGTGTAATATTGGAGGATCTACTTTACATTCTTTGATGGGGATTGGGCTTGGAAATGGTGATGTTCGTTCATTGATCAAGAAGATCAAACGGTCGAAGAAAGCTTTCAAGAAATGGAAGCAAATGAAGGTGTTGATTATTGATGAGATTAGTATGATCGATGGAGAATTACTTGATAAGTTGAATGAGATTGGGAAGCAGTTGAGAAGATCTCCTAAACCTTTTGGAGGGATCCAGTTGATTTTTTGTGGAGATTTCTATCAGTTACCTCCGGTGCTGAAAGATAAACCGATTCAGTTTGCTTTTGAGTCTGCGGCATGGGAAGAAGCTATCAAAGTGACTATTGTTTTACAGAAGGTGTTTAGACAACAAGGAGATATCAGATTTGTAGATATGTTGAATGAGATCAGACATGGAAAGATCACTCATGAGACAGAATTGGAGTTCAAATATTTGAGTCGGAGATTGCCTTCGGACGATGGGATTGAAGCCACAGAGTTATTCCCACTTCGACATGAAGTTGAGTATTCGAATCTGAATAAGTTGAGACAGATTAATCAACCTTTGGTGCAATATGATGCCATCGATACTGGTTCTATAGATGATGAGCAAGTTAAGCAGAGATTATTGAACAATTTCCTAGCCCCAAAGGTATTACAATTGAAGAAAGGTGCTCAAGTGATGATGATCAAAAATATTGATGAGACTTTGGTTAATGGATCGTTGGGGAAAGTTCTTGATTTCATCGATCCAGACACTTATATGTTTTATGAGAATGTTCCAGATGTTGAACTGGAGAAAATCGAGAAACAGATCGAAGCAGTGAAGAAACCACTGGAATCTTCGAAGAATAAGCAGATTGAAAGTAAATATTTGGGTGAGGAATTACGTTCTGATGGGCTAGATGAAAGTGTCTTTGATTTTTTCAGTCATATCAAGACTCATGGATCTGCAGATGAGGCTTTATTGGAGGATATTGAGAGGAAGAAAGCGTTGATCAATACGCTTCATTCGTCTTCAAAAGGACGTCGATTACCTCTTGTTAGATTTGTTCTTACAGATGGGCATACGCGAGATGTTTTAGTGGAACCGGAAACTTTCCTGGTCGAAGATCCTCAAAATGAACATAAACCTTTACTGTCACGGCAACAAATCCCATTGATCTTACTGTGGGCTCTTTCGATTCATAAATCTCAAGGGCAGACTTTGACGAAAGTGAAGGTGGATTTACAACGAACTTTCGAGAAAGGTCAACTGTATGTGGCATTAAGTAGAGCTACGTCCAGAGAAGGATTACAAGTGCTCAATTTCAGACCTGACAAAATCATGACTCATCAGAAGGTGATTGCATTTTATAATGATCTTATTAGTGTAGATGATGCTGGAGAGAGACTCAAGAGAGAGAGGGTGGAAGAGATTGATCTTGAGAGTAGTCTTGAGAGTGATGAGGAGGAAAGTGAAACCAAGAGGAGTAAGATTTGGATGGGTGGATATAGTGAGGTTGTAAATATTGTTGATAGTGAGTGAGGGGAGTTGGTGTTATGATGTGAATTGGGGGTGTTGGTGTTATGATGTAGAAGGTTGTAAAGTATAGAGAATTAATGATGAGTAGATTTGGTGAGACGATGTAGAAGCGTAGGGAGTGGGATGTGGAGTATATACGTAGTGAGTGGGATGTAGAGTAGATAAGTGAGGTGCAAAGTATCTGGGTGTGATGAAGTGTTGGTGAGTTGTATTGGTCGGCCTCACCTCCGCCTAGATTCGGCCTGAGCTCCGCCCAACTCCCACCAATAGGCCCGCGCACTCAGCCTCTTGCCAAAAATAACACGCTTTCCATCGTGTTTTTGCCCTTTTTTCTAATATTATGTCTATTTTGCACGACTTTTTCCTAATCTGCCCTTTTTTTGTATGATTTTTGTATGGTTCTTGATATACTTTTCTCTATTTTGCCCTTCTCTCTACTTTTCTTCACCTTCTCATTTCTGCCCCAACTCTCAACCCTAACTCTTCAACTATTCAACTCCACCAAGGTATCGCCACCACCCAATTGAACATCGCAACCCCTCAATTCGATGTCCTCAAATCCATATCTGCACAGCAATATGCTATTTGACGTGGATTTGTTGTCGGATGACCACCGTGCCACCTCAGGCACCACCCCCAACAATAATAACACGTACCAATACGATGGGGCCAATCCGTTCGATGATGATATGATCCTATTAGACGATGAAGAGGCCAATACGCGTCTGAACACTTACGCAATGACCGATCTTAACCCTTTTGGAGACCAACATCTGTACGTTGATGATGATGCCGAGAGCTTAAACTCCCAACATATCATAAGAGACAGTCGAGCCCCTCTGGACCCAAACTTCAACTACGAGGATGGGGGCAATAACTATGATATTCGGGCTATTTTCAAGCGGTTGATGGGGAAGAAAGTCGTTGTCGACTTGTCTCAGCCAAGAATCATCCACCTTAATGATCCCGTATCGAATTCGCAATTCGGCTATAAAAGTAACTATATATCAACTACTAAATATGACCTGGCCACCTTTGTGCCTAAGTTCTTTTTTGAACAATTTAGCAAATATGCCAATTTGTTTTTTTTGTTCACCTCGATTATCCAACAAGTTCCCAATGTGAGCCCCACCAACCGGTACACGACCATTGGTACGCTTTCCGTAGTGCTATTGGTGTCTCTGATTAAGGAAATTATCGAAGATTTCAAGAGAGGAATGGCTGATAATGAGTTGAATTATCGGTCTAAGACGGATGTTATCCGTGATGGGGAGTTTGTATCGACTAAATGGAGTAAAATCAAGGTTGGGGACATTGTTCGTGTGAAAAGTGAGGAACCGATTCCGGCCGATTTGATTTTGATCAGTTCTTCTGAGCCGGAAGGGTTGTGTTATATCGAGACGGCCAATCTTGATGGTGAAACTAATTTAAAGATCAAACAATCTAGTAAAGAATTGAATAAAATTATAGAACCTCATCAGTTGAGTCGAATGCAGGGTAAGATCTTGAGTGAGCAACCCAATTCTTCTCTTTATACTTATGAGGGGACATTACAGTTGAATGGGAGAGAAATTCCGTTGAATCCTGAGCAAATGATCTTGAGAGGTGCTACTTTACGTAATACTGGCTTTATTAATGGTATTGTGATCTTTACTGGTCATGAAACCAAGTTAATGAGGAATGCCAGTGCTGCTCCGATCAAAACTACCTCTGTAGAGAAGATTATCAACCTTCAAATTGTGTTTTTATTCACTATTTTGATTGTTTTATCGTTGGTGTCCTCTATAGGTAATGTAATCAAAGTAACCGTAGATAAAGATAACCTTGGATACTTATATATTGCTAAAAAGAACAAGACCAGTTTGTTCTTTTTGGATTTGTTGACTTATTGGATCTTGTTTTCGAATTTAGTGCCAATTTCATTGTTTGTCACTTTAGAAATTATCAAGGTTTATCAAGGATATATGATAGCTTCGGATTTGGATTTGTATTATGAAGAGACCGACACTCCTACTACTGTAAGATCATCTTCGATTATTGAGGAGTTGGGACAAATTGAGTATATATTTAGTGATAAGACAGGGACATTAACTCGGAATATCATGGAATTCAAGAGTTGTACAATTGCTGGAAAGTGTTATATCGAGAAGATTCCTGAAGATTCGAGAGCTGTAGTTAATAATGATGGAATTGAGATTGGATTCCACTCATTTGAAGAGTTGTTTAGTAATTTGAAGAGTGAAGATGGGTCGACAATCGATGAGTTCTTGACTTTACTTGCAACTTGTCATACAGTTATACCTGAGATTTTGGAAGATGGCAGTGTTAAATATCAAGCAGCTTCACCAGATGAAGGTGCTCTTGTAGATGGAGCTCGTATGTTGGGTTATAGATTCCATTCTAGAACTCCTTCGATTGTAGTTGTAGAGATCGATGGGCAGGAGCAACAATATGAGTTATTGAATATTTGTGAGTTCAATTCTACTAGAAAGAGAATGTCCCTGCTTTTCCGTTGTCCTGATGGAAGTATCAGATTGTATACAAAGGGAGCTGATACTGTGATCATGGAAAGATTACATGAGGATAATCCATTTGTAGAAGCTACTTTGCAACATTTAGAGCAATTTGCTGCTGAGGGGTTACGTACTTTATGTATAGCATCTAGAATTGTTCCTGAAGATGAGTATCAACTGTGGGTTGAGATTTATCAAAAACTGGCCACTTCTTTAGGAGACAGACTGAATGAGTTGGATAAACTGGCAGAATTGATCGAGAAGAACTTGTTTTTATTAGGAGCTACTGCTATTGAAGATAAATTACAAGAGGGAGTTCCAGAGACAATCCATACTTTACAAGAGGCTGGAATTAAGCTTTGGGTATTGACTGGAGATAAGCAAGAGACTGCAATCAATATTGGAATGAGTTGTAAACTTTTGAGTGAAGATATGAATTTATTGATTGTAAATGAGGAGACTTACGATGAGACCAGAGAGAACCTTGTCTCTAAATTGGAAGCATTACATGAGACTGATCTTTCTGTGGAGGAGAGGAACTCTTTACTGTTAATTATTGATGGACAGTCATTGGGATATGCTTTAGAACCAGAGTTGGAGGGATATTTCTTAGAGATAGCTTTGTTATGTAAAAGTGTAATTTGTTGTAGAGTAAGTCCTTTGCAGAAGGCATTAGTGGTGAAATTGGTCAAAAGAAAGACCAAGTCATTATTGCTTCTGATTGGAGATGGTGCCAATGATGTTTCGATGATCCAGCTGCTGCATGTTGGTGTTGGAATCAGTGGAATGGAAGGAATGCAGCTGGCTAGAAGTGCAGATTTTGCCATTGGCCAGTTCTGTTTCTTGAAAAAGTTATTACTTGTTCATGGTTCATGGTCATATCAAAGAATTAGTCAACTGATTTTGTATTCTTTCTACAAGAATATTGCCTTGTATATGACTCAATTTTGGTATGTGTTCACTAATTGTTTCAGTGGACAATCGATTATGGAATCGTGGACTTTGACTTTTTACAATGTGTTCTTTACTGTTTTCCCACCGTTTGTATTGGGAGTATTTGATCAGTTCATTAGTGCCAGATTTTTGGATAAATATCCCCAATTGTATAAATTGGGACAAAAATCTGTATTCTTCAATACTTCAATCTTCTGGTCTTGGATTATCAATGGATTTTATCATTCTGCCATCTTATTTGTTGGCTCTATGTTCATTTATCGGTATGGAAATGCATTAGGAAATGGTGTAGTTGCCGATCATTGGACTTGGGGAACTGCTATTTATACTCTGTGTACATTGACTGCATTGGGTAAAGCAGCTTTGATTTCCAATAGTTGGACCAAATTTACTTTGCTGGCTATTCCTGGATCATTTTTGTTCTGGTTGGTATTTCTTCCTGTTTATTCTACGGTGGCACCAAAAGTTGGTGTTAGTGAGGAATATAGAGGGGTTTTACCTCATGTTTATGGATCTTTGACTTTCTGGGCTACTATCTTCATCTTGCCAACCTTATGTTTGCTTAGAGATTTCCTTTGGAAATACTATAAGAGAATGTACAATCCTCAAAGTTATCATTTTGTTCAGGAGGTTCAGAAGTATAATATTAGTGATCATAACCCTAGATTGGTGTCATTCCATAAGAAGATCAGAAGAATGAGACAGATTAAGAGATTGAAGAAGTTCAAGGGATATGCATTTGAAGATGGAGGAGGTGAGAAATTGATTAGGTTGTATGATACAACGAAGGGATCTACGTGAGTGGTACTTAGGTATATTCGATATCAACATATAAATAGTATAAATGATAATTCAAATAGAAGATTTGTAGGACATTTAAGTAATACTTGATATCATTAATGTCTATATGAAGTCCGAAACTGATTAGAATACTGATGTTTATCTATACAATAGCAGATATAACATATAAATAGAAATAGTCAATATAAATATATACAAGTAAGGGGTAATGGTAATTGGGACGGCAAGGAGTGACATGGAACGACTGGCAGAGCGTGAAGTAATTGGAGTCAGTGATCGGTCTGTCGTGAAATCCAATATTTAAATTGGGGGTAATTTCTCCAATCCGGAGAAGATTTTTGGAGAAGATTTGTGCTGAGCAAATTGTGAATTTTCTCCATTTGGAGAAAATTTCCCGATAAGATCTGACCCAATCTTGTTCTTGATCTTCGGCCAATCTTTGCATAGTCAAATCATAGTCAATCAGAGTAAAATGTCATTAAAAGAGTATTTAAAGGATCCTGCAACCCGTCCATTGATTCTCGACGGTGGACTCGGCTCCAGATTCGAAGATTCAGGTTATGATGACGATATGAACGACCCGTTATGGTCGACGGTGCTGCTTTTCAAGTATCCTCAAGTTGTTAAGAGGTTCCATTTGGATTTTTTTGAGAAGGGAGCAGACGTAGCTACTACCAATACATACCAGGCGTCGGAGCTGGGATTGAGGGAGAATATGGAACGATTTGGGTTGAAAACAGACGACCAAATCAAGGCTGTGTTTTCTAAAGCAATCGAGTTGGCCGATGAAGCTCGGTGTGAGCATTGGGAAGGAACGATGGGGAAACAAGGGCAGAGACCACTTGTAGGTGGATCTGTCGGACCATTCGGTGCTTATACTGCCGATAGAGCGGAATACACCGGGTATTATCCAAGCATTGAGGGGAGATTTGAGGAGTCGATCAGGAATTTTCACAAGCTTCGATTAGAGGTTTTAATTGAGGATGAAAGGGTGGATTTCGTCATGTTGGAAACTATCCCAAACTTTGAAGAGTTGAAGATATTGGTTGAGATGATGTTTGAGATTGACCCTAAGAAATTGTATTCGATTTCGTTGAGTTTGAAGTCGTTTGATACTCTTCTGGATGGGACAGATTTGAAGGAAGTTATGGGGTGGTTAAGTGGGTTGGAGGGGCTGAAATTGGATCTGATTTTGGGCGTTGGAACCAACTGCAGTCCATTGTTGTTCAGTCACGATACAATTGAGTATTTGGCCAAGTACAATCCGAAGGGATTGGGTTATATTGTGTACCCAAATAGTGGAGAAGTCTATGATAAACTGACTCGTACTCATTCGCTGGACCCGTTGTTGCAGGAATTTCTGGTTAAGAATGGAGTTGACCCTAATAATTTCCATGAGATATTGAACTATTTGACGCTGAGATGGGTCAAGTTAGGAGCTAAATTGATCGGAGGATGTTGTCGGGTAACTCCGGAGAATATTGGATGGATTCGTGAGGCTGCACTTAAGGAAGGGGAGATATCATGATGCTGTCACACTGTATGATTGTGGAAGATGGCTCTGCCTCTTCATGACACCCATCGGAATGTATAGTGAATAAAAATTGATGGAGTAAAGAGGTAGGTGTAGTGATGTGGGGTAGTGGGGTAGGTGAAGTGGGGTAGGCATGAGGGGTAGGTAAGCGGGGTAGAGGGTATGTAGCTGGAAAAGTACTGAGAGAGGTAGGTGAGGTGTAAGGGGCGGGCACTGAACATGGAAGCAGCGGACAGTCACTTATTCTGCTCTAACATCCTCCGGATAAACTCCTCCTCCTCTGTCTCCTCCTCACTTTTCTCCTCCCCCAGTTTGAGCTCCTCCAATTTGCGATATTTCAGTTTAGTTTTCTTAGTTTTTCGCAGCTTGACCTGCTGCTGCTTCAATTTGACGATATGAGCCCTTGAATTCTCGGGATCCCGGAGCTCTTGGATCTTTAAGGCCAATATTTCACGGGCTATTTTCCGATTCTGCTCTCGAGATCGAGTCAGTTGAGAAGTGACGACAATACCGGTCTCGAGGTGGGTCAATTGGACTTTGCTGTTGGTTTTGTTAATTTTCTGACCTCCTTTACCGGAACCTCCTTTAATAAATTTCTCAGAAATCTCGTCTTCGGAGATTTTGGGCCTTGAAGGCATCTTATGTTTTGGAGGGAGCTTGATTTTGGTGGAGAATGCCCCAGTGCGGAGTGGAAATGGGGATAAACGCAGTGATCGGAGACCAGACACCGATAAAGTGGATCGTAGTATGGAACGGAACATTTCCTGAATCAAATTATAGCAAATATCACCTGGTAACACCCTTGGTATCTCCTCTAATCATCTATCGGATATTGAGCGGAAATGGATTTTTTGTATGTGAGCGATCTTCTCCATTTCGCGAATTTTCTTGATCAAATCTTCTCCAGCATTCCATTTTGAGATATTTGAGTCTTGGTGCACTACCACATGGTCAAAAAAATTTTCCACCAAAATTTTCAACCAAACTTGAAGGTCAAAGGCGAGAGGTTATTCAAATCAATAGCGGATCATCAAAATGGCAATGAAAAAGGTATTTTCCGGTGTATCCCGGTTCCATAGCTCAGCCAGCAGCTTGGCACGTACCAGAATCCCTACAAATATCAAATTAAGACCACCTATTGTCCCTACTATCAACAACTTGGAAATCAAGGATGACCATCCGTTGTATCAATTCTTCTCTGGGAAGAAACTCATTAGATCTCCTGAAGAGATTCAGTCTTCTGGAAGACACTGGAGTATCAGTGAGTTGCGTAGAAAGTCTTTTGAAGATTTGCACTGTCTTTGGTATGTGTTGTTGAAGGAGAGAAACGTGTTGGGTAGAGAGTACAAGATCATGCAAATAGTTAACCCAAGTAATGCGGAGGTTTATGACCATCAAAGTGAGCAAATCAGAGAGAGTATGTGGCGTATCAAGCATGTGTTGCATGAGAGAATGAATACTCATGAGAAACTGAGAGATCATTTCGTCCAAAAGAGAGAAGAATATCTTGCCGAATTCACTAAAGAGTACATGGAAAGTGAAGATGTGACGAGTGAGGAATGGATGGGTAAATTGGAGAGGATGCAGTTTGCTTACTTTGGGATTGTAGATGAGATCTCGTTGGATTTGGATATCAATGTCGACTATATTTTAGGTATTAGATACGTTGGAGAATTGGTGTTCAATAAGTTCAAGACTGAGGACTGTGAGATCCAGGAGTTGAGGGATATTACTGAACATTATGCTATATTTGAGGAGGAGCCTACATTGGAAGGGTTCAATAATGGGATCAGTAAGATTAAGGAGTATAGAGAGAGTGAGGTGACGATACCTAAGAATAAGGATATTGCGGTAGTTGAGCTGTTAATTCGTAGTAGAATTGAGCAGATGGAATAGGCCGCTCGTGCCCGGCTTCACCTGACCGCCTTGCCCGGCTTCACCTTCACCACCTGCCCGGCATCACCTTCACCCCCTACAATCCTTCAGTCGTACAGTCGTATAGTCCTACGGTCGTACAGTTGTGCCCTGACGGCTTGCCCTAATGGTTCTGCCCTAATGGTTCTGCCCTCAGTCCTGCCCATCTCACCTATCACGTGATCGCGCAATCACGTGACCATACCCCCAATTCACCCCTCCCCACTATACTACCCCACTATACTACCCCACTGTACTCCTTCTTGACTCACACCAGACTCAAGAAACCTACACACAATCTCCATCTATCCTACTACATTCCACTACTTACTCCTATATAATCAATCAATTCTTGTAGATATTTCAATAAACCGTAACTTCTTCTCCTCCCATAACTTTCTATCCAGTTCAATCTTTGATTTCAAATCATCACAGCTCTGTTTCTCCTTCTTCAACAGGTCATTAAGTTGCTTCAAATTCTTATCAAACTCGATCTTGGTGAATTTATAAATCTCATTACGAGAATCGATCAATTCTCCCTTCCTAAAGATGAGCTGGTAGTCTTCTTTGTCGTCGAGCTTGAACAATTCTTCGATTTTGGGCTTGGAAATCCTGAGGAAGTCTTGTTGGAACTCGTTCTTCAATATCCGGTTGATCGTAGTCATATCGGAGCGGATTCTATTGATCTGAGTGATCTTAGCTGTGAGTGACTCGATCTTTTCTTCGATTAAGTTGAGATCTTGGTCTTGGAACAGTGGTTCTTGGTCGATTTCTTTCAAAATTTGAAGATGGTCGGTTTCTAAGTCCCCGAAATGTTGAGTTAAGACCAAACGACGTTTCTCAATGTTGATGAGGGTGTCATTGATGGGGTTGATCGAGGGTAAACGGCCTTTTCGAAGATCGGTTAAGAGCTGTATGAGCCTTGTACGATGACGAATATAGAAGGCGATGGTTTGGTTGTGATCTTTTGATAGTGTGAGGTATTTGTCTGTGGAAGGAGGTTAGTATGGAGGAAATTAGAGTGGAGGGATTGGCATTGACGGCGGATTTGGGGGAGGGATTGGCCATTAGTTGGCTGGGAATAGCGGTTGAAGGAGTGTGGCTGATGCGAGTTGCGGCTAGTGTGATTGGTGACTGGTGACTGGTGACTCGTTGGTTACTACTGACTCGCAATCACTACTATTCCTGGAAACCACTGCTATTCCTAGCAACCACTTGACGGCTATAGCCACTCTCGGTACCCCATTTATGTAGCCCATTTATGTAACACATCTTCATTAACTACTTACCCAGTGAAGACATCTTGTTAGTGACACCTTGATAGTGACACCTTAACTGACTTCTTCTCACTGTCACAAACCTTAACAAATTAAACTTTTTTTCTGACAAAATCCAAATTACGAATTTTCATTTTCAGAACGTCGTGTTGTCATCTTGATCAAGCTTGATAACAACCTCAAAGATGGGATATTTGGAGCTGGTAGAAGCCATTGCTTCGGGAGAAGTATCTCCTGACAGCTTGCTGTTCGATTTAGCCACGAAAAAACTGTTATTAGTGTTCCTGCCACTCTCAACTGACATGGATTTGTTTGTGAAGTACTTTGAAGGAGAGGGAAGGGATGGTGATGAGGTGGGTAGTGAAGGTTTGAGGGATGGGGGTGAGTCAAATGGAGCTGTTAGTGGTAGTAAAGGTGCAGGGGATGATATTGATGGTCATAATGACCCGCATTCCTCGGCTGACCATGCTAAGCAATCCACTGTAATGAAATATATCGATTCCCAATTGGAAGTGTTTGATTTGGAAGGCTCAGAGCTCAATTTACAGGAGTTTTTGAAGTTCAGAATGGCCTTTATGGGATTGACAGTACTGCAAAGTTATGGTGTGTTGAAAAATGTGACCGGAACTGGCCTAGAAAGCTGGATATCCACTGTCATCCAGCCATTGATCAACTCTGGAAATGGAAATCTCAAATTGAAAAATTTAATAGCCATGGATGGGCTGGAAGTGATGCGGATCATGATGAAACGCTTCATGGATGATGTCAAAGTGCTTCGTAATGTGAGAGAGTATCTTGAAACTCATTGGGATGATTTTTGTGGGTGGTTTGAGCAAGAATTTGCTCCTCAAATTCTTTTAAGCTCATCATCTTTGGTTCTGGGATATGAAGCCATATTAACCAGGGTATTTGAGGACCAAGAATTGCTCGTAAAGTTCCATGACACCTCCAAGAAGCTGTTCGAACGTTTTGTAGTGGTGATTTTCGCCTGTGTATACCTTTGTCCAGTAGTAAATGATCGAGTTTTTGTAGTGATGAAACATATTTTGTTCATTCTCTCAGACACTTTTGAAGTGGTTGGTACGGGAGTTGGTGGATTAGAAGATGAAGCTCCAGATTCCATAGATTCGGTCGCAGCTTGTCTTAGTCTCGGATCCATCCCCTTCTTCCAGAGATTAATATCTTCAATTGAAAAATTATATCAACTTGAGATGTCTTTGCAAGACATTTTGAAATTGAAGGGAGATCATGAACAACAATTGGCTAGTGTAGGAAGATTGGTGAGCATCAACAATGCTGTAGAGTTGGAACTGTTGTATTCCTCGGTGCTGTGGGTCCAAAACCATACTCCATTCCTTGATAAAATCACCAAATCTGAAATCGATTTCCTCTTCTTCAACAAACTTCTTAAATCCAAGAGCCGTGGGGTTTTGGAGAAGTTGATGCCTCGGTTAGAGGTTGAGGATCTGAGACAGTTGGTTCTTGACGATTTTTATGCCAATTTGCATCTGTCTTCCAGCTTCAATATGCAATCTCATTTCTTGCAAGATTGTGAGAGAGATTTGGTATTATTGAAGCCTTTAGATGCTGTAGAATATCTGAAATTGAGTAGCTTAGTAGCCAGTTTGCCAATTTTGGGCCAGTATAAACTTCTGACATCGGTCCTTGCTCCTCATGAGCTCCTAGGAATGCATACTCTTGATCTTATTGAGAGAATTTTTGAGCTAAATAATGATGTCGACATTTTCGAAATGTATCGACTTGCTCAGAAGTTAAGCGTGGCATTGGATGATGAGGATATTAAACTGGATGTTCAGCAAGCTTCTGAATATGATGTAGAGGCCGATTTCAGACATTTAAGTTCCACAAAGAACCGTCTTTTATTACGAATCTTAATGATCGACCTTAAATATTCCCCTACAAGAGATTCCAATTATAATCTACTCTTGTCGATCTTACAGAATCCAAACATGAATGACATTCTCGCAGAGCATTGGCTGCTCATTTATCAATATACTTCATGGATTGGAGCAGATGAAGATGACCAAGGAGATGAAGCTGCCATTGAGCAAATCGAAAAATTATGGAAAACTTTGAAGATCGTTTCCTTGTTCATTTTACTTGTTCCATTGGAATTCCATGGCAGAGTCACTCAAAATTTCGTTCAAATTCAACAACAAATTCTTCTGAAAGTGAACGATTTACAAAATGGGGGTAATGGTGGTAAGGAGAAGGTTAAAGTTGATCTTGAATCTAGGATTGCTAGACTGATCACGTCTAGTACTAAAGATTTGTTGAAGGATTTATTAGTGTGATTAAATTTTCGCTTAAATTTCCCCTACCATAATAATCTTACATATTATGCATAATCATGCATAAACCTATTTATAATTTAATGCAGACCTCAAACTTTATCAACTTAAAATACTATCGATTATTATATATTTTCAACATCCCTCAATCTAATACAAATGCATATTTACTCTTCGTTCTGATCTTCCTTCCATAATAATAAAATGCAACCGGAACTGGTGCCAACAGCACCAGCACAAGGCCAATTAATAATCCAGCCCAGTTAACCCCCATTCCATCGAACATGTATTTGGCAAATAATGGGAAAGCTGCACCAAATGCCGATCTCAAGAAGGTATTAGCGGCAATCAGAGATGCTGCAAACACCAAATAAGAGTCGACAATATAATTCAAAGAAGGAATGAAAATGGTCATAAGACTGAAACCAGAAAGAATTCCAGAGGCTGTTGGCACCATCCAGTGGATCTTGTCTGGATAATTACCAGTCCAGAAGAACCAGAATAATCCTACAGGGAATACAAAGGCACCAGCAATCATTGGAGGCAATCTCAGTTCCGGAATTGGGACATTATTATTCAGCAGCAACTTTATCAAGAAAGCCTTTTCACACCAAACACAATAAAGACCTCCACAGACCATTCCAATGATAAGACCAATATATGGCAACTCAGCAATGGAAGGATTCATTCCGTATCCCTCGGCAAAGACAATAGGATACAGAGTCAAAAAGAGGTATAAAATACCATAGATAAAGGCATTGTAAATGGTAAGCAATAAGATAATTGGCTCACTTACTAATAATTTCAATGGACGAGAGATGTTTTTCTCGACGATATCTTTAATAGTAAGAGACAGCTCCTCTTGAGGCAGGTAAATACCCCAATTACCGGTACGAATTCTCAATTCACGAGCCTTGGAAACTAAGATGATTGGATGGTGAGTTTCTTCATGGAAAAGACCTACAATGATGAGGGAGAACACTCCCATAATACCAGTAAGATACTCAGTCCATCTCCAACCAAGGTAACTATCAGTGATGAACAGTCCAACGATAGGAGCACACAACGGAGCAGCAAAGACACAAATACTGAAAATATTGATGGCATTTCCACGCTCTTTATTACCGAAAACGTCGGAGAAAGTGGCTGGAACAACTACCATAGCAGCAGAACCTGTAAATGAAGCAAAGAATCTGCAAATAAGAATGGTCTGAAGATCCTTCAGAGTCAGAGTCAGGAAAGTCAAACAACAAAACATGAACATTGAAATTAAGAGGATTGGACGACGACCGTACAACTCTGAAAGAGGTCCGTAGATGACAGGACCCGAGGCAAACCCAAGAACATAAAGAGACACACCAAGAGTAGTCACGGTGAGTCCGACATGGAAATCCACCAGCAATACACTGACGGCAGGACTGAAAATCAGAGACGAAAATGCAATTGTGAAAGTACAGAACAGAAGGACGACGCTGAAGAAAAGTTTCTTCTTGAAAGTCCAATTATGAGGGTGAATAGGATCATCTGGACCATCAAAGGAGACCTGGAAGATCTCACGGTCAGGTAAGCTGGGTGGCATGGCTTTCCCCAGTCCTAAAGAGAACGGCAAAGGTTCGAGTTTCTTCTTCAGGAACTCGGCCTCAATTTGGTCCAGGTTGGTCAAGATTCTCGACACCTTTCTGTTAATAGCCAGTTGGGATTCAAGTTCCAGGTCATTCTGATTAGTCAGGGTTCTGTACACATCGGACTCGCCGTCTTTGAACGAGCCGACTGTGCCGACCGATGCCCTGCGACGAGGGTTGGAATCTCCGGATGTCTCTAAAGCCGATGTCTGGGCAGTTGCTGCGTTATACAGAACAGGACACGGGTCCAGAGTCATCGATATCGATGAAGAAGCACTACTTGACATTTTCTCACTCAAAGTATCACTCATTTGCCACTTCTGAAGTTGTTTAAGCCCAACTGGAACGGCCTTTTTGAGGTGAAAATTTTCACTTCTCGGCTGGGAGGTGCTCCCCCATCGACAGATTTCCTATTTGGGCCAGGTTGGGGGAGCGGTGGCGCGCAGCGGAATTTGATATCGGCCAGCTTTTTATTGCCGAGTGGCTGAGACGTTCACCATGTCGGAAATTGCTTGCAGTGTTTGTTTTTATACTGGAACGGTTAACAAGATCTGCGTTCTCCATTGAGATACTAAATAGATCTTAAGTATACAGTATACGCTTGTATTATCCATCTCAATGAACATTCGACTTTCCCACTTGTGCTACTCAATCATTTTATCTAGTCGCCACCCAGTCATCTCCCATCAATCACCCAACCTTCCCCCTAAATTTCCCCTTCCCCTTCCCCAACTCCCCTAATAATACTCCCCCTAATAATACTTCCCCTATTAATACCTCGCTTATATTCCGCCTATTTCTTCATCCCCATTTTCCCTTACATTCCCTCGGTATGTCTATTATTCTGCTCAAGACACCTAAACGAATCCTTAAATTTCGCAAGAGGGCTACTTTTTTTGTAGATTGCACTTAACACCATTAACGAGGCAGGAACCGTTATAACCCCACAAAATTATCACCATGACGACATCTATCCAAAGAACCTATATCACGGTCAAGAACTCTCCTGATAAAACATGTGTTATCGAACTCGGAAGGCCCGATTCCACTTTCGAAGTCAATGTCGATGACGATTACAACCCCCAATTGGAAGACGACGAGCTTTTACTTCACAATTTATACTTGTCAAACGACCCATCACAGAGAGTTTGGATTCAAAAGGGAATCGAAATCAAACGGTTCCCAAAGTTCCCTATATTTGAAGGTATGATCATGAAAGGCTTTGGGTTGAGTCAGATTATAAGAGCTGGTAAGAACGTTTCCGCCGATTATCAACCTGGAGAAATCGTATTTGGATTAGTCGATTGGTCTGATTACTCGGTGGTTAAGCTGTCCAATTTATTCAATAAAGTGCGAGACCTTTCGATCCCACTCCATGTCTACTTGGATACTTTGGGATTCACAGGTTTGGCTGCTTATATTGGGTTGAAAAATGTGGGTAAACTTCAAGAGGGTCAATCGGTAGTTATTTCGGCAGCTTCGGGAGCCACCGGTTCTATGGCCGTCCAATTGGCCAAAAAAGTATTCAAACTGAGGCGTGTCATCGCTATCACAAGTTCAGAATCGAAGTGTAATTTCGTCAAGAGTTTAGGTGCCGACGTTGCAATCAACTACAAAGATAAAGATTATAGAGAACAGTTAATTAAGACCATAGGTAAAGATTACGTCGATTGTTATATGGATCTCGTCGGAGGAGATATATTAGATTCAATGTTGGAACTCATCAAGAATCATGGTATAGTTGTCGCATGTGGAGCCATCGTAGGTTATAATGATTGTGATAATTTGGGGGTCAAAAATCTCTCAGCAGTCATTACATGTAGGCTTACAATTCAAGGATACATTGTAGGGGATTTCAGTGAAGACTATTTATCTCTGATAGGAGTAATTGCAAATCTGTTAAAGGAAGGACTCATCAAATCAGATACTAATTCTACAATGACGATCAGAGATATCAAAGGTGATATTTCTCAAATCCCCGAGGTTTGGTCTGAGTTATTCAACTCCAAAAATAAGATTGGGAAATTATTGACTAAGATTGCTGACCCAAATTAACATTCTGCAGCTCCGTTGCCACGGCTCTATTTCCAACCTGATATCCCCACTATCCATTCCCACGGCTACATTCCATAATTGTATATCCACGGCACTATTTTTCCAATCCCCCCCACGCTATCTGTACCCTGCAGCCGCTCCTTGCTTAAACTTTCGTCTGTGCCACGTTATTGCTGGGCTTCGCTCAATAATCTCCTCTTACAGTATATTCCATATCAGGAAATCCAACCTCTCTTCCACCATTTCCTTTTACAGTATCTTCCGCATCAGGAAATCCAAACCCTCTCCCAACGTTTCCTCATTCGGAAACAATTTCCTATCGCAGAAGTCCCAACTGGGTTTCTTTTCAAGCCTTTTTTCACTTCCTTCTCTCATGCTATGCGCACCTTCCCCCCAAAACCTCAATAGATTTTTTTTTTGTTTATGTATGGACCAATGCACCTTTATCAGAGCATCTCTTGTTGATACCGTTGAAGTATTGTAGTTGATGGGACAGGAAGAGCAAACACGAGTGGTTCCACTGTTGAATATGGAGCAGATTAGAGCTCCAGGTGGTCCAAATACCGCCATCTACTCACCTCCAACGACCCCGCTGATGCAGCAACATGCACAATTCCCATCGGCGGCAAAGGAAGCAATAACAACCCCAACCGTGGTGGCGCCGGCGTCTCCACTGGGGTATCTCTTGACCCCGGTGACTCCTCGGAATGTGGATGAACTGTCTGTGGGGCCCACGAAACGTCTCAACTTACTTGCTGAGTTGGAGTTGAGCAAATGGGAAGTCCCGGGACTCGAATGGTCTGGAAATGAGCAACTTGTAGGGTCCGGGTCAAATTCAAATGTTTATTGTAGTGAAGTTCTGGATGTCGTACTTAAAGTGCCTCTCTCCAAGCTGAAGAATAAGATCATGAGACAAGAACTGATGACTATGGCTCAGTTACAGCAAGAAATAGGCTGCGTATCAGATGGGACCACAAGATGGCCCTTCATCAAGTTCTTTGGGATTAAATATCTTGGAGATGAAAGATTGTGTTTAGTTCTTGAACGACTGGAATCTGATTTACAGCATTATTTAGATGGTTGTGGTGTAGTTGCTGCTGGAGCCGGTTCCGAGATCTTTATTGGTCGTGAAAGATGGTGGAATTTGTATCTGGATTTAAAGTTGGCTCTTGCAGAACTTCGTCTGCTGGATATTGTTCATTGTGATTTGAAAACTTCTAATATTCTTGTTCATGGTGATCATTTCAAGGTATGTGATTTCAGTTCTGCTAAATCCATCGAAGATTCATCACTTGACCCAGAAACCACACTTCAATTTTTAGCACCTGAATTGTTACATCTTGGTAACAAATCGAATCATAATTTCTCGACGGATTTATACTCGGCTGGGTTGATATTGTTACATGCAGCTACCGGTCGTCAACCATATGAGGATTATCTTAGTAGTAGTATGATCAGATTAATGACTATGATCAAGGGAAATATGGTATTGGAAGTACTAGATCTGCATAGTGTTCATATTTTAAGACAAAATCCTGATATTTATGCAATTTTAAAGAGGATTCTTGTTCAGAGATGTGATTTGGATGAGTTATGATTGGATAGCTGTCCTATCGATACATTGAATTGGCCTTTCACCCTGGCAATACGATCATATACCGGCAATACCATAATATACCCGGCAATGCCATCATATACCCAGCAATGCCATCATATACCCAGCAATGCCATCATATACCCAGCAATACCTAATATGTCTGCTAACACCTCAGTGCCATGATACCATAATATCCCCTAATATGCTAATACGATACCCCTAATACCCATACCAATTGTACCAGTCAATAATAATACCCAAAATCCATAATGGAAATAATATTTAATAATTTAAATGATGTTTAGAATATTGTAGATATAACTTAAAGTGAGAATGTTCCCTTGATCTTTCCTTGATCTCACTCTTGATCATCCCTTGATATGACTGAGTGTATTTTCTAATTTTAGATCACTACCTAAATTTAGATAATGATTTGATGAGCTAAATTTAGATCTATTTTATGTCCTTCGCTAACTCCCCTCTATCTGCCCATCGCTTTTGGTACCTCCACCATCTGGTCTCTGCGCAGTTTCGTTACATGCTCTTTCCTTCTCTCGTCCTACAACCAATTTCATCCACCTGTCAAATCCATTTTCTGGTTCAATAAATTCCGTCGGAAAAACGTCATTTCCGATCTTTTTCCGACAATTCCTTCTTGCCATAACATTTACAGATGAGATCATTGAGTAATTTGGATTCAGTTCAATTTGATTTTCTTTACATTATTTCTTCTTTCCTTCGGCTCTTCATTCCTTCAGCTCTCGAATCATTCATCTCTTTATTTTTTCATCTCGTTGATATCTTCACATCTTCGGTTCTTCATTTTTGTCTTCCTCCCTTCTATCCCTCTCCCCTCTGTCTCTCTACCTCTCTGTCTCTCTCCCCTTCTCCTTTTCCTTCCACCCCCTTTCCACCCCCTTTCCATCCCTTTTTCCCTTCCTTTTCCCTTCCTTTTCCCTTCCTTTTCCCTTCCTTTTCCCTCCCTCTCTCTCCCTCTCTCTCTCCCTCCCTCCCTCTTCCCCCTGTCTCTAAAAGAAATTTTTTGCTCTAAAAATTTTTCCTCCCATCACTTTAATCTCTTCACGTGGACAAGTTCAATCGTGGTGGGATCTTCAATCTATTCACCTTCAAATATTCTCCGACACGATGAACGAGTCTGATGGTCATGGTCATGGCCATTTCTCAGACTTGCAACTCAATGCATTGATGGGAAACTCCCCCTCTCAACAACCACAACTCGACGACAAACATGACCTTGATTCGACACTTTTCAACCTCTTGAGCAGTGAGGCAAACTCGGCAAATTCCACTCCCGAACCTCCTAGTCTAACTCAGCTTCTGAATCTGCAAGTCCTGCCTCCTGTGGTGGCGGCTCAGGTCGTTATGGCTAAGGGCGCTTCCCAATCTACTAAGAAACTGCTGCCTCCTGTAGTGCTGCTGAAGGTTATCAAGGCAAAGAGAGATCTTCTGGGCACATCCACAACCACAACAACAACAACCACTGACACAGATCCTCAAGACGATCCTCAAGCTGATGACCTCGAACCTGAAGATGATGACGATTCCTCCAGAATCTCCCTGTATGCTCGTCTAGACTTCCCCAATTTCACGTTCTACGTCCAAACTTTACAAGTATTGCTTGGGCGTAAGATCGATAACGATCATGATAACTCAGTCGACGTCCATTTGGGCTCAACTAAGGCCATCTCACGTAAACATGGTAAGATTTTCTACAATTTTGGTACTCAAAGATTCGAGTTGAGTATTTTAGGGCGAAATGGAGCCTTTGTAGACGAGACTTTTGTCGAAACTGGCGTCACATTGCCATTAAAGAACAACACCAAGATCCAAATAGGTGAAATTCCATTCCAATTTGTCTTACCTACACCTAATTCCAAGACCAAGAAGAACTCCAAGAGGAAACAGATCAACCCATCGGATGCGATCAGCATGAAATCAAGCTTTTATAATAGCAGTAGTACGGCAAATTCACCTAGAGTTGGTAGACATCTTTCTACTGACTCTGTGAGTGCTAAAATCAAGGAAGAATCACCTTCGGGAACGGGAAATACCACAGCTATAACGACTCCAATAATACAACCATCACAGAATGTTAGTCAATCTCAGGCTCAGATCGTATCTCAACCTCAAGGTGAGGGTCTGACTCAACTTTCAGCTGAGACTTCAGGTCAACTTCAGACTCCATCTCTGGGCCAATCTCTGGGCCAGTCCCTGTCCCAAAGTCTCTCTCAACCCACAGACTCAAAGAAACCAAAAGAAAAACCTCCAAAGAAAGTCAAACAACCAAAGAAAGTTTACACCCTCGAAGAGATCCCAGAACAATACCGTACCAAACCAAACCATTCCTACTCTCATCTCATTGCTATGTGCTTGAAAGAAAGGTGTACAGAAAGAGGAATGTCTCTATCGGAGATCTATAAAGCCATCCAAGAAATGTATCCATACTACCACTACTCCCCAGACGGATGGCAGTCCTCGGTTAGACATAATTTATCACTCAACAAGTCATTCAAGAAGGTTAGTAAAGAAGGTAAGGGATGGTTATGGGGATTGGATGAGGAATATTATAATGAGAAGGAGAAAATGGGTGCTTCTCCTGCTGGTGATAGCAAGAAATCCATTTCTAATACTAGCATTCAGGCTCAGTTAGCTGCTAATAGGGCTAAAGTGTATTCTGGCGCATCACCAAGTCCTGGGACATCCACAAATACCGGTGGTTCTACTACTTCTGCTGCAACAACTACTTCCAATACTTCTACAGCTCCTGTTCCTGCTACTTCCACTCCCTCTGCCACTCCTGCTACTCCTGCTACTCCCTCTAAAGATTCTAAAGATTCAGACCTGTCAACTACTCCAATGAGTAAGCTTTCCGGTGACACAATGAAAGCTTTGAACTACTTACAACAAGAATTAATAAGGTTAACTAAAGATCGTAAAGGTCTTGACAAGAAAACCACTACTCAAATCTTAACCCAAGCGTTGGCTATGACGATTTCTCAAGTAAACCAAGCAGCTAAGAACAGTGGAATGACCGGAAACCCATTGGTTTTATTAATCGATAAGAATCCTCAACATTTGACAAAGATTTTGACTGCTGCTTTGAATGCAGCTACTTATCAAGTGACAAAGGGTAAAGTCAAGCCTGGAATGGTTAATAATAATAATGTAGATTCACCGGGAGGATCAACACCAAAGAAAACACCAGCTACTAAACCGGCTCTGTCACTGGCCTCCACACTGGCCTCCACTCCAGCTCCAACACCATCAAAACCACCTATTAATGACAAATTCCAACCTCCCCACGTGACTAATCCACTGCCTCTGCAATTGACTAAAGCTCTGACAACTACACCACGTCCAGCAGCATTTTCAAGACCATCACTGTACTCAGCACCTAGATCTCTGGCCTCCCTGGGCTCTGGCCTGGTCTCTAACCTGGCCACTAACCCAGCATCCCCTGCCAACCTGACTCCAAAACCAAAAATCTCCAAACCTTCATCTTATTCAGCACCTTCCAACGGATTTTCAGCCTCCGTTCCGTCGTTGAAAACGAAACCAAAGTCTCAAGATGTTTCTAACGACAGCATTGAAATGAACAAGCCATTCACTCCGGACGATCTCACATCCAAACCGATCTCAGCATCGGCAGGTTCTGTAGGCTCCACAGGGTCCATAGGCTCCACCGGGTCAGCTGCCTCACCCTCTCCCGATCTCAACGACCCTCTCAACGACCCAGAAATCGATAAAGTCTTAGAATCCTTCTCAAGACAAGGAACCCCAGGCTTAGATGACCATAACGAATCAGAACCAGTAGATTTAGACAAATTACTCGCCGAAGATGGCTATTTAAACGACGATCTGCTCCTCGAATCGGTCTCAGGAGTCAAAAGAACAGCAGATCCTCACCACACCGACTCTCCAGAGTCCAAACTCCCAAAGTTAGACTAGACTACATCCTCATTTTTAGCATTTCTAATATATTTATATATATATTTTTTAACCTTTAACGTTATTAAAACTTCCCTCCTTCTCCTTGGTCTCCCAGAATAACGGCCCAACATCATGATTGCCATGGAATACCCAACCGTTCTCGGTCACGTGATACAAATTGATAGAACCACCAGAATAAGCGTCTCTATGAGCAGCAGCAAGAATCGATCTCTTACCCAAATACAACAGTTCTTCTACGGTCAAATCCCACTTATAATTAGAATCCAAGACACCATATGCAAAAGTCTGACCAGATCCGACACAAAAGAGGTCTCCCTTCAATCTGGTCCCGTCGGAATCGACATAGTAGATAGTTGGACCTTCCTTCTTGGTGTATCCACAAACCATAGTACCCATAGATAATCCCATTCCTTTGTATTGATACACCAAATTACCCAAGATCTTGGACAGAGCCAGGACCGAGATACGTTCCTTCTCACGTAATTCGTGTAAACGACATTGAGTTCCTAACCAAGTCTCCCAATATTGACAATCGGCAGCTCCTCCCGCCATGGTACCCAATAAAAATGGGTTGATTTCAATCACTTTCTTCACCGTTTGCGAGGCAATCCAGTTACCTGCAGTGGCTCTAGAATCCACAGCTACTACGATTCCACCTTGGAATCTGAACAGCAACGTCGTAGTACCGTGAGCAATCTTGATGGCACAATCCTTGTTTTGAGAGTCATCCGTGTGGGCTCTAAGGAATTCAGCCGGTTGAGAAATAGGAGGCAAAGTGATGGAAGGTGCCAAGTTCAATCCGACGCCGGAATTGAAGAATTCTTCCTTGATCGAGTCGATGTCCTCGACCTGTTTGTTCGCCGAGGCGTGTGTGTATTGAGAACTGATCGAATTCATCTCAATTGATTTTGATCAGAACACTTGGTGTTTGAAGTGGCGTTTATCAATGGCGATTTTTGTCTTCTCTTTGGAGAGTCGTGCACAATACGAAAAAAGTGTAAATCAGCAGATTATCATTTTGTACATCGTTACACCACTTGCATCATAACACCAGGGTATAACCCTATCGCGCAGCTCCCATCTCTGTAGGGGAAAAAATTTTCTACTCAACTTTTTTCATCTGGAAAGTTTTTCTTCTTGATATTTTTTTCAAATTTATTTAATTCATTCATACCATCAAGGATCAAGCAATAACCTAAAATTAGCAAAAATGGTAAGCAGAAATGTTAATAATTGGAATACGAGAGATGATAGAGCAGAGTCAGTCAAGGGATGAAGAGAGAACATGATGAGGATTCCAGTTGAATACCGTTTTTGAATCTAATTTTCATGGGAGTTGTGATGATAATACATAGTAGGATATGAGGAAGGATAAAGACATGACTGAAAGCAGCATGTTTGAACAGATGAAGCTAAGAGCTTCTGCGTTTCCTGATTCTCTACACCTGTATTGATTCACTCTCTGATTTTAAGATTCAAGAATAAAAACTGTGACCCCTCGTAGTGTTCCTCTTAGTGCTTCTCTTAGCTCAGTAATCTCCGTATCCACATCCTCCCACAAACCTCATACTAACACCACACCAGTCTTCCAATCCTATGAGAGAACTCCACATTGAGAAGTTGGTTTTGAACATCTGTGTCGGTGAATCCGGTGACAGATTGACCAGAGCTTCCAAGGTCTTGGAACAATTGTCTGGTCAAACCCCAGTTCAATCCAAGGCTAGATACACCGTCAGATCTTTCGGTATCAGAAGAAACGAAAAGATTGCCGTCCACGTCACCGTCAGAGGTCCAAAGGCTGAGGAAATTCTCGAGAGAGGTTTGAAGGTCAAGGAATACCAATTGAGAAACAGAAACTTCTCTGCCACTGGTAACTTTGGTTTCGGTATTGCCGAGCACATCGACTTGGGTATCAAGTACGACCCAGGAATTGGTATTTACGGTATGGACTTCTACGTTGTTATGAACAGAGCTGGTGCCAGAGTTGCCAGAAGAAAGAGATGTAAGTCTACTGTTGGTAACTCCCACAAGGTCACCAAGGAGGACTCCATCCTGTGGTTCAAGGCTAAATACGATGCTGATGTTTTGGACAAATAAACACATTTCGTGTAATATATATCATATCATCTAATAAAAACCACGATAGTTAGTCATCTTGTAGTACATAGTTTTTTCGAAATCATAAATCATTACTTATACATCACTATGAATTTGAGCCAACTCTAATTTAGCACATTCCACTCCAACATCGATACATCCCTTTAAACTTTCTTGCCATCTGGACTTCAAATACTCATCAGTAGGTTGATACTCAACTTGTCGTCTCTTCCGATCCAGCTTTATCTCATCGACAGCGATTCTTTTCTTATGCAAAACACTTTCCACTTCCTCGTTATACAAAGCAAGAACATCATTATTAATCAACCATTTGTTCTTATGAGTCTCTTCACACACATTCGATAAAGTTAAAGATCTTTTTCTTAACAAAGAATGCGATAAAGATGAATATAAATTTTCGTAGTTCAACTGATTATCCTCGGTGGTGAGATTTGAATATTTAGACATATCAATACCACCTAATGTAAAATCTTCTTCAAAACTAGACAGGTAAAAATCGTCATCTTCATATAATTCACGGAGCATCAGAGAATCTGCCACTTCGTCTCTGGTGAATCTGTTCTCCAACGAAGGGTGGATCTGCTGAGTATTCATTTCCGCAAATTCCCTCGCCACCATAGCGTTCACCTGATCTCTCAGTTGTTCCGATACTTCTTGGTCAAGATAGACTAAAGAGTCGTTAATTCTCATCAACACTTCGTTGCTATCGGGGGTTGCTTCTTTATCTTTGAACATGACTTGGACAGTTAGGTTCTCTTGTGTGGTGCCCGATGATGCTTGTGTAGTACACTGAATATATCTAGTTGATCAGATGTTTCTTTCTATTTGCTCTTGCCTTCGTTTCTTTAGCGCCTTAGACATTTTTTTACTCCGATCGGAATAATGTACGGATTCGGTAATTTTTTGAGCCGTTTCCGTGAAGGGAATGAGAAGTGTAGGGCATTTGGAGGAGTAAGAGGAAGGGTGAAGAAGAAGAAGAAGGAGGCCCTGTCACTCGTATGGCACTGATTTGTAAATGGCTGAGATGTGAGAGAGGCTGTGGTATAGATGAATGTCGCGACGGATCTGAGTATAGGAGAATGGTGGGGTAATAGCAGGTACTTTAGGTGATTTCATAAAGGAAAATATAAGGAGAAATTTATATGGAAAATTTGTAAAGGGATAAATTTGGTAAGGGATAAATTTCAAAAATCTCTGTAAAGGGGTTAATTTGTGAGGATAAAATTGTAAAGGGATAAATTTCTAAAGGGGTAAATTATAAGAAGTAAATTTGTTAAGGGATAAATTTGTAAAGAGATAAACTTTAAAAATCTCTTTAAAGGGGTTAATTTGTAAGGATAAATTTGTAAAGGGGAAAATTATGGTTAAATTATGGGTAAATTAAAAGCGAATTATACACAGTAACCACTATACTGACTATTAGACTGACCATCATACTGATCACCATACTGATTATCACATTTATCACTTACTACTACACTGCAATAATCACTAAGATAACAGCGTACTATCACATACTAACCATTATAGCATCCTCCAGCCTACTGTAGCCCCACTGTATTCTCTATATCCTCACCTACTCAATATCAACATTAATTATTATATTATTTATTATGCGTATTATCTAACGTTCACTCATTATCTAAAGTTCATCATTTATGCATCATCTTTATGCACATCATCTATCTCATACCCCGCATCGTCCATTAATTCCGCATCGTCTATCGTTTTCCTAAAATATACGAGGAGTCTCATATATAATTGACCCGATCAAACAAACAATCACCGTAAGTATACAGGCCACTCCGTAAATGGCAGACAAAACTCTAAATGCACCGAATCCTTCGAATGAAGAACTGAGCTCATGACAGCAAACAGACATGGCTCCAATTGGGAAAGTCATTGCCCACCAGGCCTTGCTGAAAGCTATTTTACCCCTGTAGATACAAGTCCATGTTGCAAACAGAGAGAGAAAGATCCCGAACGAGATCAAAAAGAGTCCCAAGAGGAAACTTGTAGAATGAGCAAACTCTGCAATGATCTCACGGTTCTTGTAGTCTGAATATGTGAGTAAATAATGTTTGACATTCAACCCGTTATTGAGGATCCCCCAAGACCCTTGGGCGAGAAGTCCAATTGGAACCCAAGTGGTGAACATCAATTGTTTAGGAGGAAGCTTATAAAGAACTAATCTCCAGATATAGATGGCAATAATGCAGAAACCAAGACAAAGAGAATTGGACCAAAGCATGAGTGATACAATGATAGTGATCATTTGTAAGTTGGCAGTTGGGAGTGATTGCAGAATAAGAGCTCCGGTGGCTGCTGACACGGTTAAAGGTAATACAGGTAAAATCAACACCAGTTGAATTCCTTGTTCAGTGAATTTACTCTTTGTGAAAAGAATGAATACCAAGATCCATCCACACAGTAATGCCAATGCTACATTAATCCACCATAAACACCAGATCCCGATAGCCCATTTCCCGTCACTCACGAAATGAGACATATTGACAATAGTGGACCAACCCATTGAGTAAGCACCGAAAAATACAGCACTGGTGGGGTTTGTGAATACATCTGGCATATCCTCGGGGTAAAGTATGGCTTTCCCCAGGAACAAAGCGGTTGTAATCAAGAACAACATCAACGAGATACCCCACATTATATAACCACAGATCTCTAACCAATACAGTGGATATGGGAACCGGAAAAGAATTGCTGCTGCAATTCCTGAACCCATGAAACTTATGAACCATACAGGATGGAAGTCCCTGAAGATGAGTTCTTTTTTAGATTTGACAGGTTTTTCAATCTCTTCGTTCATTCTTATTAGTAGGTGAGAGTCAGTTTAATTTTGAGTATAGTGCACTAGACACAATGTATAGGATTGTATAAGTGAACTTCACTTGTCTTATCGATGTCAGATCTTCTTACAATAGCAATAGCCACTTTTTATATACTTCGAACCTCATTGAGCATCATATGCGGCTATTGCACCCTGCTTTTCATCAGCCACAATATCGCTCATCAGCCATATTAGTCAGCCCCCGTATTATTCTCCACTCTTCGCCGCAAAGGAAAAAGCTTAAATTTCCCAATCTGGAGGGTTCGGTACGGGTTCTGAGTAAGCGACAGATGATCGGTTCGGGGAATGGTCATCGGCCAGAGAGAAAAACATACTTTAAATGGCTGCTCTGGTGTTTGCCGCGCGGGATCCCAGCTCCTCCCGCTCCATTTTCAGAGGTTATCTGTAACGGATGGTAGGTCCTACTTTGTGGCTAGTGCCTGCCGTCTGACAAATAGCGCCTTACCCGGCTCTAATTTTCGGCTTCATTCACTATGTAAGGGAGAAGGGGATAAATCCGGGGATAAAATTGGGGGTGGAATTTAATGGAAGTGATGCTTGATTACTCAGCTCAATCGTCCTCATCTCTATCCACTTATCCTAGCTACTTACCTGGCTACTCTACTAGTCCTACACCTTCTAAATATCTCATCATATTACATGCCGAAACCTAACTGTCTCATGCTAGGCCTCTCCTATCTTCTCTATACAAATATTCATCTCCTCTTCAGTCAATGACTTAATATACAAACATTTCGAAACAACCTCGGTATCCACCTTAATAGTATAAAGTTTAGACCACTCAAGACACTGAATAAGTGATCTCACCACAGTAGCAGAAGTACGGAATTTGGCGAAATTGATCAATTTAGGACACTCAATTGCGTCTTCAATCAAACTTCTATCTACACTGGTAGTAGAGTCATTCGGATCATCCTCTTTGAAGAAATTAGGTCTTTCGGAATTAAATGTCAAATCAGACAAATATAATCCCAAGAATGGAACACATCCTTTGGAAGGTGTAATTGAATTCAACTCTTTACGTAAATTGGAGAAGTTCTTGAATGGTGAAGCCAATTGCTCCAAATCCTGTAAAATAGCAACATCACTAGTATCTACTAAGGCCCAAGTCTTCTTCAATTTAGAAATCTTGGTAGAGGTCAATGCTAATATGATCTGCATCACCGTAGAAAAGTTCTGGAGTTTCTTACAATGCTGGGCAACATGAATACATCTGGAGATGATGGTTTTTCTTTCTTGGATCGAACTTGTGAGCAAAATTTCGGAGATGATCCAGTTGATCATTAAATTGAATCTACTGATCACCAAATTAATTCCCTTCCTTTTCTCTTCATCCAATAATAACTCGAGCCAACTATTAATTGGTTCTACCGATTGTTGCCAACGGAGCTCGATCAATTCCTTCCAATCGACCTCCAATAATGCGTCTTTCTCAATTACTGTAAGTTGTTCAGCCAATTGTTTGGATCCATAACTCAAAATAAATGAAATATGAGTATTGGATTCCAAAAGTTCTTCAAGGGATGGCAGAAGTTTTGCTGGTTCTTGTGAGAATACACTTTCGGAATCTCCAGCTTCGACTGAAACTCTCTTGAATGGAGTTGATTCCATAATAGGAGTAGTGTCTCCATCTCTACGATCTACATTTTTATTATCTACTTCTCCCCAGTCATCTGTGTAAGTCAGCAATTGCTTAATAAGTCCCCTCTGAACAGGCTCTGGAGATTGAGGATTCGAAGAAATGAATAAATCTCTCACTTTACTCTCAAGTTTAACCTCATCAATACTGGACTCAATCGAATGCTCATCTTGCTCAGAATTTTCATCATTTAACCCGTAAACCACTCTTGCTTTGGACTTAGATGGACTCTTGGTGTATGTACCCTCTAACTTCATCAACAGAGCGGCAATTGGATCCTCAGAAAAGCTGTCATCAGGAATCAGAGCAAGTTCAGCAATCGCAGCAGAATCTAATCCAGGGAATGGCATGATTGCAGATGAATTATTTGAAGGAATCAAACTCATTCTCGACCCGGTCTCGAAATCACTGCCGAAAAATTCCTCATTTTGATCCTCTTCACCCCCAATCCTACTTAAAGTGCTTTCATAATCTCCAATTGAGCTTCCATCATCGACTGAATGAATGGAAAGGCTACTATTACGAATCAGACGGCGATCTGAGGTGGAATCTACTAAAATACTATGGCCTTCATTTACCGAAAGACGATACTCTTTTACCAATTCGAAGAAAGAAGATGATCCAGTCATCAGGATATTGGTCGTCGATCCGTAAACATTTGTAATGCAGAATGGAAGTTGTTTCATAGCTATCAAACGTTCATATTCATCTCTTTCTAATGAGACGTTAATATGGCTGGAATCTGCAACTTTGAGATTATCGAAAGAAGTTTTCTTTCTCAATTTTACAGGGGAGTCAACCGAATCAATTCGTTGGTGATCGGTAAACGAAAGAGCCGAATCGTAACTGACATACGATTTAATTGAGCCAGAACCATGAGCATTAGCTGGCAGAATCATAGAATATCTCGGGTTATTAATGTCACGTGATAATGTAGAATCATAGGAGATATAAGATTTGGTAGTGTACATTGAGATTCTGTGATCGTTTTCGGCAATATTTTCAGAAATGATTTCTGCATCTTCACCATCGTTTTCTGCTACGTTATCGGAAATGATTTCTCTTGCATCATCTCCTGCATTATCGCTCTCGATCTTCAAATCATCAATCATCGAGGGCACTATATTATCAACACCAACAATTTCCTTAGAATCAGATGTCATATTATTAAATGAGTCAGTCCAATTGAATGAAACAGAAGGTGCTCTAAAAGATCCCGCATCTGACATATCCATAAATTGATTCAGTTGATTGTTGCCAAGATTCCTTGTAGGTGACATATTAAAAGTATCTTCATAACCATTATCTTCATTAAACCCATCCAAATCGGTCAGAAGACTGAAAACACTGCGTCTTTTTACAGGGTCATTGAGCATATGCTTGGAGAGCCGACTTTTGAAACTCTGATCTCTTAATAAATATTGGAATTCCTCAATGATCCGAGCACTAAGAATATCCACTCTTTCATCCAAAATAGGGACATTTTGCTGAGGGGAATCTTCGGTGAGCGTTGATTGAGATAAATGCTTTACTGATGCGCTGGAGTTTGGAACTGTGGCTAAAATTTGTGACATATTTTCAATCAATGGCTTAAGTTGAGTATTCTCGGTCTTTTGCTTATTGAAATGTTTCTTCCAGGATGAGACGTATTTGGAAATACCTTTATCGGGAGAAACGAATGATACTCTTTTTTGGTGGGCAGGGGCAACGGGCAGAGCTGGGGCCCGGGCCACAGGAGTCTGTTTGGAAGATTTATGACTCTTATTCCTCATCATAGGATGCTTCTCAGGTGTCACCGGAGCTATCTTATGAATCTTAGAATCAGTAAATACACTTATATCACCATTAGTAATAAATCCCTGAGCATCTATACTCAAATTCTCATCCAGCAACTCATTCTTACTCAATCTCTTCACCCCTTCCAAAGGAGTATACTTAACTTCTTGTTGAATTATATTATGCAAAGATGGTTTTAATGGAGTACGAGGAGCCATCCCAGATGGCTTGGTCTCCATATAAGCCTTTTTCAACGAAAGAAGCGAGTCCTTAGGGTGAAGAAACCTCTTATCATTATCAGCGAAGATTTGGAAAGGTTTTTGTCTCTGCTTAGATCGACTGTTCCCATATAAGAAATTGGCCAAGTTCTTCAGTCTATTCTCACTATACTTTTGAAGCAAGAGATTACTGGCACTATTTGAATGCGAATTATATAAAGAAAGTATACCTGAATTTCTGAAAGAAGGATCATATGTCTGTTGTAATCCCATTGTCGATAATCTAGTACTATTCATGTGCTCATACAGGTTCAAAGGGTACAGAAGTAACTCCTCTGGCTTAATATGTTCTAAAGGGATGGTTGACCAGTAAATAGAACATAGATTTATGTAAACTTTCTTCAATTCTACGATAATACGAGTTCCTAAATCGGTATTAGCTCTTTGTTCCATGGAAAGAGCGGTCGATTTGGACCTAGATAATGCAATTTCGGCAAGTTCGTTAACAAAAGAAACGAATTTGATCTTTAACTGAGTGTTATTAATGAAATCATCCTGGAAATAGTTCAAAAGCCAATGTCTGATAGTGACAAACGTCCGTACTAAGACCAATTTCCCAATCTCTACAGATTTTGACTCGTCATTATGACCTATATCGAAAGTAAGTCTGAACGCCCAAAGGAAACGAGACATTAAAATGTCCAGTAACGCATCTGTCTTCAAAAACATACGATACGTAAGGAAGAAATCGAGTAAAAATTGGTAATCAATCGACTGAGGTGAAGTTAATTCTGTGATTAAAGCTGTTGGAGTAGCTGATACTAAAGAATTTCTCGATGACTTGTCATTAAATCTGATCATACTGCGATCATTCAGAACTGGGAACAACATCTCAGTATCAAATACCCCCGGGTTAAGTGTATCCAATATTGAAAAAGTGTCATAATCATCGTCGATCTCTTGTTCGACCCCCTGTTCAACCCCCATCGAGGTTGATAACACTTCTGAGACCTCCATTTCGTCACCTCCTACAGCACTTGTTGTGCCGCTGAGTATGCTATTGTGGTCCATATCAATGTTATGAAGGAAATTCACGGAAATTCGCGGCAAGTAGTTGACAATTGGGACTTTTCAATTGAATAAATTTATGCTTGTTTATATTTTTAAGGTTTGTTTACGTTTTTTTGGGGGTGTTTTGAGCGGATTATTAAAAGTGGCTAAGAATACGGGCGCTTGCGCAGGTTCTGTAAGACACAGGCCAGTGGCTACGGGCCACAAGCCACAAGTGCGCACTCAAGCGCCAATTGACAGGGATTTAGGGTAATTTTGCTTAGTGGCTTAACCAGGCCACTGGTAAACCAGTTAGTTCAACTACTGGGCCACCACCACTCCACTACTATACTTCTCTACTACTCCACGACTTCACTACTTTAATACTCCACTATTCCACTAATACTCTACCTACTGCTCCACTGCTACCTACTCCACTGCTACCTACTCCACTGCTACCTATCCTCTACTCATTACTCTTCTACACTTCCTCTACTTTTCTACTACACTTCCCTTACTTATTTCCCTACTTATTTTCCCTACTAATTTTCCCTACTAATTTTCCCTACTAATTTTCCCTACTTATTTCCCTACTTATTTCCCTACTTATTTCCCTACTTATTTTCCCTACTTATTTCCCTACTTATTTTCCCTACTAATTTCCCCTCTGTTTCCTAACTATTTCCTTCTCTTACTGCCCTCACTGTACATTTTCCTTACCATTTCCTGCTCTTTCCTTATTTTCCCTACTTAATTTCCTGCTCTCCTATTCCTCTTGACTCCACTCCAACCCATCATCTACAATGTCAACTCAAAGTGGTATCACCTGCTCACCTCAATTGATCGAAACCTTCAAAAAATACATAGATTCTTCCGACAGATGTTTGATCATCAAGATCGAAAATGAACTGTTAGTACAAGGTCCTACCATCAAAGGTACCTCCTCATTAGAAGATGACTGGTCCACAATTCAGTCCAATTTGTCCGAATCTGACCCGCTGTTCGTCGTCATTAACAAGGGCCAGGCCAAAAATGAACATATTTTCATCGCCTATACTCCAGATTTCGCCAATGTCCGCTCCAAAATGTTATATCTGTCTTCTAAGAACACTCTTTTGAGAGAATTGGGGTTGGAATTCTTCAACCCTATCTTATTTGTGAATGATTTGGAAGAGATCAGTGCTGATGGTTGGAAAGCCCAGTTACTGCATGAGACTCTGACTAATCCTTTGACCGAGGAAGAGCAAAGTTTAAGAGTAGTCAAAGAAATGGAGAACTTGAGTGTCGGTTCGGCCCGTCGTACCAAATTGGTTAGTGATTCTTCTTCTACGTTCATGTTCGAGATTGACGAGGAATTGAAACTGAAATTGAGTGCTATTGATGACGGAGAATTGATCTCTTGTTCTATTGACCCACTGACAGAGTCCATCTCTTCATCCCTTGACACATCTTTCACTTCCCCAGCTGATCTGATCTCCAAAATCTCCTCTACTCAACCTCAATATACCGTCTTCAAATCCAAAGGAAAGATTGCTTTTATCTACTCATGTCCATCTGGTTCTAAAGTCAAAGAAAGAATGATCTACGCTAGTAATAAGAACGGGTTCGTCAATGAGCTCTTAAAAAAGACCTTATCGTTAGAGGTGCCGATTGTCATTGAAGTCGGTGATTTAGATGAGGTGGAGTTGTCGGTCTTTGAAGACACCGTTGTCGAGAAAACTACTACACTGACTAGATTTTCTAAGCCAAAGGGCCCTAGAAGAAGATAATAAATTGATTATATAGATGTATACTGATTACCAAGCTATTTGTTTCCTTCTTCCCCTTCTATCTCTACCATGCTAGTCCCTACCTTAATCCTAATAAAACCAAATAATGCTCAATCTTTAAAGTCCGTCATGCGAATTCCTATTGATGTGTTCTAAAATGCTATCTCTAAGAGTGGTGTCCGGTTGTGACATCGATTTCTCAGTAACAGGTCTCGTATATATGTTTTCCTTGTCCTCAAAAGTCGGTGTTCTAGACATCGTTTGTTTGGGAGGATAACTGGAAGCAGATGGGACACCTGTATATGTCAAAGAGCGACCCAATTTGTTTCTTTTGTTGTCATTGGAAGTCAAAATACCGCTCTTGGACCGAGTCTTTTTGTTCTTAAGCATCGATTTACGCATCAATGAGTTCACATCTTGGAACACAATCTGGAATTTCTTACCATTTGCATTAGTGGAAGCATTTTCGGCTCCCTTAATGAACGAAGAGGTTGCAGATACGGCCTTCATCGGGGGCAATCCCTTGTCCTCCTTCTTGAACGTTCCAATTGGTGGAGGGAGCAATGGCTCTGACGGCACATTGTTATTGTTATTATTTGTATTCAAACTAAGAGGAGTAGGAGACATCGCTTGATTCAGTTTATTCTTCTTCTTAGCACCTGGAGAAATAGATGAAAGTTTAATAGTAGACGGAGAAGAACATATTCCCTCGTTGTTCTCATTAGAAGTCATTTTCAGTGGAGGTGTGAAGTCAGAAGTGGCCGAAAGCTTTGATTTCTTAGACGATTTCTTGGAATTTCTCTTTGGGGTCTCAAATTCGGTGTTCTTTCTCTTCTTGGACAGCTTTTTACTACCCTTGGATGAAGGTGTGAGCTCTTTCAATGGAGAACCTCCATTCTTGAGCTTTGATAATGCTGATGTTGGAATAGGTGTGGTGCTATTAGGTAATTCAAGGAAAGATCTCATAAGCTTAGTACCTGGAGTCTCTGGGAATAACAAAGGTTGACTTTGTGGGTTCAATTTGTATGGGGTTAACCGTTTATGAGCACTTAAGAGTAAATTCTGCTGCATTAATTTGGTTGGAGATTCAAAAAACGCACTAGCACCAATTCCAGCAGCCGAAGATGAACCACTGGCATCTTGTCCCGTACCCCCATTCGATAAATTAGGAGTATCCATAAACAAATCATGTAAAAGTAACCCATTATTCCTCGAAGTCAAAGGAGTGGTGGACAAAAGCAAGGGGAAATTGGACCCGCCAGCTTCCAGAAAATCGGCATCAAACCCACCTAACAATTTATCGATATTGACACCATTGAGATCACTTTGGTCCAGTTTTGAAGGCGATGAGAATTGGTTATTCAATTGCAGTTGAAGATGTTGATGAAGTTGCTGATATTGAGAGTGAGATCCAACGCTGTTAGAACGATTATAGGCCTCTAATTCCAGCGGTAAGGCACCGCCACTTCCTGTACTGAGTCTATGTCCAATACTGTTGCTTCTCGAGTTAGCGCCCATGTCTTGAAGTTGACTAGCAACACTTTGTTTAATAAGGGGCGTCCAGCCGGTATGTTGTTCCAACATGGCCGGGTCGTTGAGGTCGACATAGACCCCATTTGCTGACTCAATGATATGGTTGATGGACGGCGACGAAAACGTGAACTTATGGTTATTCTCTGACATTCTCGCTTCAAAGTCAAGGTGTTTAGCTCATCCGCTGTCTATCCCTTTTATGATTTGTTTACTTTTTGTGTTTAGTTTTTGTTTATATTTTTTCCTGAGCGTGGCCAGGTGAAATAGGGGGTTAGGTCGTGTATGGGAGGAGAATTTGAAGGGAGAGCAGGGGAGAGCAGAGAGGGAGGAGGGAGAGCAGTAAGGAAGAGAACGGAGCAGACATTTTAAGAAAAGAGAGGTTATTTGTGAAGGAGATAGAAGTTGTGATGGTATTGAATTTATTTATTAGTGGAATTGGTGTTTATTGTTGTTCCGTCATTTTCTTGTCTCACCCTCACGACTCAAAACTTCCTGCCTTATTTGACTCCTAACAATTTCAGTACCTTTTTCCTTACTGATTTTCCCTCCTTCGTATCGCTTAATAAACAATGCCCCGCGCAATCAAATCTGCATCGACCGTAGAGAAAATATAAAGTCGTGTATATATGACAGATTTCCATTTATGGACAGGAGGTTAAGTGCTCCATAAGGCCGACGGTGAGAAGTAGTGGGTGTGCTAGACTTCACCATGGGACACTGGTCAGACCTCCTTTATATTCTCATCTTCTAATCCACATCCCCATCATCTACACTTACTCAAATAATAAATAATTTAATAAATAAATAAATAATAATAAATAAAGCTAGATATAAACACTAGCTAATAAATAAAATGCTCACATATCGATCACATCCTGGCAACAATTAATAAGCCCGATACCACATACGATGAATCTGAGTGTCCATCATCTTCTTCTGAAGTTGGAATACTCCATACATTAACAGCTCAGATGTAGGTGGACATCCAGGGACATACACATCTACAGGAACAATCCTATCGACACCTCTGACCACACTGTAAGAATAGTGGTAGTATCCGCCACCATTGGCACACGATCCCATACTGATTACCCATCTCGGATAAGGCATCTGATCATAAACTTGTCTCAACAGAGGAGCCATCTTGTTAGTCAAAGTACCAGCCACAATCATAATATCAGATTGACGAGGAGACAGTCTGAAAATGATACCTAATCTATCCTGATCATATCTTGGAGCGGACACATGCATCATCTCCACAGCACAACAGGCCAATCCGAATGTCAGCGGCCAAAAAGACGACTTTCTAGCCCACATCTTGATCTTATCCAACGTGGTGAACGTGTAGTCCAAGGCATTTGTATTAGGTCTCTTAGATAAGACAGGTGAATCCACCGACATATTAGAAGGAGTGACATCTTTTGTGGAAATCAATCTAGTCCCACGCAGACTTAACCCAATTCCAGCATTCCTGACTCCACTTCTGATCATCATCTTTGTTTTTACCAATGATTGGATTCAATCTTATTCCGTTCAATTAATAAACCTCGTCCCACTTAATTTTCGCACCACTTCAAAGTGGGGAAGTTAATTTGTAAATTGCTCTTTCTCCGCAACAATCCACATTATTTCGTAGTTTGCTAATTTGTATTTATTCGTATTTTGCTCATTTCTACATCATCACTTCATATCAATGCTAAATTATCTATACAATCACTGTAATCTTTCCATGTTTGTCTTTATAGTCTCTCTCAAGGCCTCAAAAGGAGATGCTTGATAAGTCTTGTCGGTCATAATCAATCCGAATCTCTGTCTCTCCAATTGTTCTACCTTTTTAGCACCTTTCAGCGACGTATGAGGATTTGGGTTATGATTGAGGGGTTTCTTTTCTGGAATAAAAGCATTACCCGATGCAAAAGGATTATTTTGAGGTTCTGGAGACTTCTCCAGAGTTGCTCCTTCAGGAAGAACATCCAAAAGATCTCCTATATTACCTTTCAATTGAGCCTTCAGTTTCCTCTTCATTCTTCTAAGTGTACTCTTACTCATACCATTACTCAAATTACCTGATTTCAGGTTCAATTTTTGCAAGAAATCGTTAGTCTTGTCAGATTGCTTCTCTTTCTTACTAATTCTGATCTGATGTAAAAATGGGTTAGCTTCCTTTTGCAAGACATTGACCTTCTGGAACTTGGCCAAAGAAGCTTTAGCCTCAGTTTTACCCGATCTAGAAGCCGCTTTCGATCTTAATGTCTGTTTCTTTTTAATAGCCTGTCATTTAGTTAGTACTCAAATCATCCCAACAATCTCTCAAATCTCCATTAATACTCACCATCTTCCTTATCCTTCAACGCCTCCTGTCCTCAACCTCATCCCTTCCAATTTGAGCCTTAAGCAAAAAAAAAAAAAATTTTACCCCCGGTCATCGTGAGCCATGTCAGCTGAACGCTACCCTCGGAAAACACACAAAGCACGTGACTTGAGCTAACCCACATTTTCGCAATGGGAAAATTTTTCTAATCGACGATTCATAAAGAGAAGGAAGGGCGTTTCAAGTGACACAGGATACTATATTGACGATAAGATGAGTTCTAGATGGGCTATTTTCGGTGGTGTTGCCGCCGCTGCAGTTGTTGGATACTGCGTCTACTTTGATTACAGCAGAAGAGCCTCGCCAGAGTTCAGAAGAAAATTGAAGAAGAACGCTAAGAAGTACAAGAAGTTGCAAGTAGAGAAGGAGGAGACCGATAAGAAGGCCAAGTTTGTTGCCATTAAGGACAAATTGACTGCCTCTTTGAGCGCTGACCCATTGCCAACTGCCGATGAGGAGAAGCAAAACTACTTCTTACAACAAGTTGCTTTAGGTGAACAACTTGCTCTGCAACCAGGTGGAGAGGAAGACGCTGCCATCAGTTTCTACAAGGCTCTTGCCATCTACCCACAACCAGCTGAATTGTTGAGTGTCTTCCAAAAGTCGATTCCTGA
This sequence comes from Nakazawaea peltata, assembly GCA_001599355.1. Taxonomy (NCBI): domain Eukaryota; kingdom Fungi; phylum Ascomycota; class Pichiomycetes; order Alaninales; family Pachysolenaceae; genus Nakazawaea; species Nakazawaea peltata. The sequence continues at coordinate 1,015,752 of BCGQ01000005.1, forward strand.
GAACATTTACCAATTGATTGTCTTTTTAATTGCCGTTCAACCTCCTCTGTCTTTGGCCAACATCTTGGGTGAAGACTTCTCTGCCGTTGACGGTAACATCCAAGTCATTAGCCCAGGTGAAGATGACGTCCAATAGATGCTTTTTTTCTCAGCTATTTTCTCAAAACTGTATATATTTATTATATATGTCGGCTATGTTCCAGACAATTTTGCTATGAATAAATGAGTTCATTTGTAATACGATTTCTTCTCTATATTCGCTACGTTCTCTACATTCTCTACATTCTCCATACAACTTATAACAATCAATATATTATACATCCGCAATGTAATCACCCTCCGATATATTCTCGTCTCTATATCTTACCATAGGGTGGAGGGAGAAGTGGAAGGCTCAAAAATTGCAACCCCGGACCTTCCGGAATCAACTGAAATGGACCACAAGAGGCACAATAATAACAATCAAAAGAACAATTATTCCAATCACAATACATAATCTCATTTTCATGTCCTTCCACCACATCTGTTTTCTCACTCTGTTAGCGCCTCTTCTGAAACCTTGAGCACTCACCAGCAAATTGTCGGCCTTGTCTTGGATAGAGTCCAATCTCTCTCCTCTTTCGGCAACCTTGTTGATGTTGTCTCTCATGATATCAACAGTGTCATTAATCTGCTGCTGGATGTCCAGTGTTCTGGACTGTTGTTGTGTGTTGCTGCTTCCATTGGTTGGCACGTATGGGTCGTATGGTACTGAAGATGACATCTCGAACTATAAACTATTTGGATCAACAGCGCTGATTTTTCTCGCAATGCTCTTTTATCGCCTTCAAATCAATCCCTGATCTTTCCTTAAACTTCTAAAAAAAACCTGACTAAATGTCATTTATTAGGTGTCCCTTTGCCTCCTTTTGTGATGGCCAATTGGGTTTTTGTGCACGACCTGATACGATGCACTTAATTTTTCTGGAAGTTTTATTTTCGTAATTTGCTCGGTTGTTTATATACTTTTCGTCCTTTTCCCGCTCCAATTGGAGGATGGAAAGGGACTTGAAGATCTGATATTACGTGACCAGATACTTCAGGATCAGATACTTCGAGATCAGGTTTAGGAACTCAAGATATGTTCAGCCGTTTGGTAGGAAGATCTTTCACCAGAAATATGACATCAACTTCAGGGTTAGGAGAACTGGCAGGGCCTATTGAGCAAGCTATCAAGTCCAAGATCGAATTGGCGCTTAAACCGGTACATTTCACCATTGATAACGACTCTCGGAAACATTCTGGACATCATGGTTTAAGAGGTGCTGATAATACGACGGAATCTCATTTCAGAATGACCGTGGTCTCATCGGAATTTGCCGGTAAAAACCAACCAACTAGACATCGTATGATTTACAAATTATTAGATGAGGAAATCAAAGAGAAGGGACTTCATGCTATTCAGTTGAAGACCAAAACACCAGAAGAATGGGAAAAGACAAAGTAGAATCATGTTTATAGACGAAACGTATTTATTATTTAATTAACATGGTAGATAAATTACTCTTGCTCTTCCAAGAATGCTTGGTATTCCAGCTCGGTCATCAAAGTGGCCTCGTTCAATTGGTCGGCACTCAGGATTCTCATCTTGGCGATCCAACCATCTCCCATAGGGTCGTTGTTGATCAACTCTGGGCTGTCGTTCAACTCCTCATTGACCTCGAGAACCTCACCATCGATAGGACTGTAGATCTCAGAGGCGGACTTGACACTCTCGACACTTCCGATGGAGTCACCAGCAGAGACAACCTCGTCACTTACCTCTGGCAACTCGATGTAGGTGGCATCTCCTAAAGCATCGGCAGCGTATGTGGTGATACCGATGAAAGTAGTTCCATCTGGGTGAGCAGCTACCCACTCGTGTTCTTGTGTGTATTTAACGGTGATTGGACCGGCAGAGTACTTGCTGACAATTGATTCCTTGTTGATTTGGTTGATAGTGGAGCTGAATCTGAGGAAACCTTGGGCGGCAAACAATCTGGTTGGTTGGGCAATGGTAGTGGCGCCGAAAACGGCTCTTCTGGAGGCTAACAGGAACATTTTAATGTGTAAATTCAATGACTTGCAAATCCAATAAACTATAGATATCGCCGTTTCCCCCTATATATATAGTTTTAGGCGGCCTAAATGGCTTTTTCCAAAGACGCGGGCTGAATTTTTGACCGAGTTTGTGGTTTTTTTGACTCTCGCGCAAAAAAATTGACTCTGATGGTTATCTAATTTTGACTCTGTTCGGGTGTATCCCCTTTTTTTTTGTATAGTACAAAATGGGCCAAGTAGCCGCATCTACATAGTGAGGAAGATAAATAAAAATAAAATAGATTCAAAAACTAGGAAGTGGTAGAGGTAACACTGAAAGCATCAACATCGACACCGATACAACCGGCAAAACAGGCAGTCAAGAATGAGGCCATGAAACCAGTGAGCAAAGAACTCCATAAAACGGCGGTGATATCCTTGGATCTTTCTGGCGCCAATCTGATGAAAATGGCAATCTTCTCAGCCAGAGTACCAAGGTTAGCGTAAGAACACAAGACGTAGGTTGCAAGCATTTGAGATCTCTTACTGAGCTCGGTCATAGTCAACAACTCTTCATAAGCATTGTACTCATTGTAGATGAACTTGGTACCCAACAACTTGGAAACGTGGTATACATCTTTTCTGGAAACACCAAGGAAGAAAGTCAGTGGGTAGAAAAGGTAACCCAAGATCATCTCCATGGTCAAAGCTTTGATCTTCCAGTATCCACCGAACCAGGTCAAGAGGGAGTCAAGTAAACTGACAGTAGCATTGATACACAACAAGTTGGTGAAAATAGCCAAACAAACCATCATACCAATCCAAGAACCTTGCGAGAAAGCATGGACCACGTTGTGAGGTTTATCGGTGGCATCTTTGTCGATATCGACTTTAACACCTCCCTTAGTAACTTGTTCCTCTGTCTCTGGGTATCTCAACTTAGTTAAAGCCATACACAGAGGAATGGCCATGACGGCACTGGTTAACAAAGCTGCGATATTCAAACCAAGACCGGCATAAGAAACGATAGCACCACCAGAAATAGTACTGAAACCAGTAGCAGACATGGTGTGGAATTCGGCGATAGTGGAATAGGGCAAGTATGGCTTCAATAAAATAGCGGCCTCACCTTGACCGATGAATGGAGCAGCTGCAGCAACAATAGCTTCGACACCGGAAAGCTCCATACCCCAGGTGAAAACGGCAGAAACCTTAAGGACAGCCCATTGGACCCAACCAATGTAGGCCAAGACATATACAGTAGAAGAGAAGAACATGATTGCAGGGAAGACATTCATGGTGAAGTAACCTGAGTTGTACAGCAATTCTTCACTAAATAAGAAAGTGCTACCCTTCTTAGCAAACTTCAAGAATATCTGGGCCTCCTGGGCAACCCATAAGAACAAGTCGTGACCAGCACCAGTTCTTAAGATGAAAAGACCAAGGACAAACTGACCCAAAATAGCACTGAATACAGCCTTCCAATTGATCAGTTTTCTGTTATTGGAAGATAAGAAGAAGAGTCCGATACAAAGCCAGTAACCGATGAAACTGATCAATCTGTCGACTCTGGCACTTCCGTCTTCTGGGGCTTGGATGAAAGTAGCCAATAAATGCACGGTGATTAAGAGAGCAAAAGCAGCAACAGGTCTAAACTTTGCTGGGATGATTTTGTAAACCAAGTCGACACATGGGTTCCAAACCGACAGCACCAGAGTGACTACCAGCAGTGATGGGACGTACCAAAAGATAAAACGCAACATGAAACAAGCATAAACACATGTTGGAATCAACCAATGAGGTCTATGTTTCTTCTGAACCAATATAGAAATCCACCACAGGGTGAAGAAACATGCCCAGAATAAATGGACAAATGGTCTGAATTTAGGATAATACTTCTTGAAAGTCAGTTTCAATCCAGGTTTCTCCTCTTCAACAGTAGTTTCGAAATTATCCAACTCCTTCACTTTGAAGTGAGTGTGGTCTTTCTCGTTGGAGTCCGAAGAAAGGTTCTCTGGAGAACCATCCAGAGGAACATCTTCCATCTCATCATAAACAGATCTTCTAGAGTTTACGTTCTCAAGGCCTGCCATATTTACTAAGTTTCTACTTTTGACAACCTTCTACTTGGATGCTTCTACAATGACATATATATAATAAGCGACATCTTCGATAGTTGCATTGATTTCCTCGAAGTCTTATCTAATCTTATCTGGTATCGGCAAAGTGAATAATTTTTACACAATAGGCGCATAAGGTTAATCTATGATAATTTTCCACTGCTAGTCAAAACGGGCATATGAGCGATGTGGGGCCCGCATGAAGAAGGGTGCAAAATGTCAAGATCAGTGTTATCTTGAAACAACGACTCAATCCGCAGGCCGTCGATATCGACCTGATCTGTATAGTGTTCGTTCAGCCCTTCTTATCGATAAGCATATAGAATCTTATCTCGCTTTTGTTGATCTCTCCAACTGATATCTTGCATTTTAACTATCCGAGTACCCTTCATCTCAGTCGCATATTGTTTGTCTTATCCGAATTTGAACTTGAAAATTTTTTTCTCCGACTGTTATCGGTTGCGATAAGAATCGGAAGGCGCGAAGAATACCCAAAATGGATCTGAGGGCGGATCGAGATAAGGGGGAAGGTGAACACGATGAAATATTCAACTCGTTATGGTTGGGAGCCCTTAGGATCTGTTGATATTGGAGAAGGAGATTGTCGGAACTGTTGAGGATGGAATCATCTTCATCACTTGACTCGGTGAACGTCTGACCCGGGCACTGACCCTTCCCCGACTCCCTTCCCCAACCTCTCATCTTATCTTTACCCTTTAAAGGTAGTGCAGATTTTTCAAAAAATCCCGGTTATAGGTGATAACCCCTTTTTTGTGCCGATACCGGGGATGGTTAACCGGGGGTTTTCCGGGGTTGCAGGGGGAGTGGTCAGGTGATATTCCGGGGGCCACACCTAACACTTCTCAGCTCTACATTTTTAGCTCTACATTCTCGAATAATAACTAATATATTATAAACATATAGAAAATAAAATATCGAATCCCTTACCTCTACATAGTGGACTCTATCTCAGCATTCTTAGACACCAATTCCACAATACGTCTGACAGTTGGAAGGTTGAGGAAACTTGGAATGTACAGTTCCACCTTGTTGAACTCTCTCAATCCGACTTCTCTGAATGGATCCTTGAAAGTGCGGTCTCCATCGGCTCCATTGATTTCTACAAAGTAAGAACCTTCTTCGTCGTCTTCCTTCACCTTCTTCAGCATAGCAGCCAAGACAACTGGAGAGATTGGAGTCTCGTAATCGGCAACTTGGTATTGACTGATCAATTTCTTGATCTGAGATGGGTTCAAAGCGTAACAAATTTCGTAGATAATCTCGATGTCGTCCTCGGTGTTCTTTCTCAATTGTAATAACTTGGAAGTTTGGAACAAATGGATCATGTAATTGCTTCCCTCTTGGATCTCATGGGTCTTACACCACTCTTCCAATCTGGTGACATTGTAACTCAATTGCAAACCTCTCTTCCAACTCAAGAAGTTTCTTCTCATGATCAAGTCATTGAAACAGACGGCATCGATAAATCTCAATAATTCTATCACCACTTCATTGATGACTTCTTCCTCAAAGAAGAACGACTTCATCGACCAATAAACGGTGTTCAAGAATGTCAACAAGTCGTCCATCTTGTACTGGACTCCCTGAGAGAATACCTTGGAAAGGAATGGAGACGAATCGGCGGCGATAAACCCAGGTAATGCTTGTGAAAGAAGAACTGCACTAATCAGTTTCTTACCCAAATCTTTCTCCATCTTCTTCATCCACATGTTATAGATATTGTAACTCAACGACTCGAAGTCTTCCTTGACTACAGCGACCAATTTCAAGTATTCATCGTACTCAGCATCACTCATCTCCTTCGAGATATCCTCGTTAGCAATGATAGTCGATTGAGCAAAGCTGACAAACGAGTACAACTCGTGAGTGTTGGACAACCAGAAGGCACCATGAGAGATGACATCATCATCCTTCAAGTTGGCGACCAAATTCTGGATGATGCTCAACACTTCACCAAGGAAATCTTCACTCTCTTTAGTCAATCCTAATCTCCACATATCACTCAAGATGATAATGATGATTCTGGATGGGAATAATACTTCCTTTCTTGTCAAATCACTAGCAGCACTAGGGTTTGGAATCTTCAATCCCTTCAAAAGACCTTCGACAATCTCCTTGTGCAATGACTTGGAGTCTTGCAAGAGTTTCCATAACTCGTCATTGATAGCAGCAACATTGTTAGAAATCAACTCATCCTTTGATACTGGCATTACCGATACTGGTCTAGGGGTATAATTCTGGATAGGAGAAGACCATGGGGCGTTGCCATTTTGAGCAGAAGGAGACATCGAATGACGGTTGGCAACGTTACGTTGCTTTGTTGGAGTACTAGAAGGAGCAGCAGACTTGGAGAATGCCAGTCTCTGTTCCTTGAGAGCAATGATATCCGATTTGAGTTGGACAATAGTACTGTTCAACGACTCTTTCTCCGAGTCTCTCTCCAACAAATCCTTCTTGGCTTGGTTCAACTCGTCGATGTTCTTCTTGACCTCGCTTCTCAACTCGTCTTGTTCCTTGAGTAATTCTTCGATACGTTTCTGAGCTCCCGAGTAGTCTTTCTTTACTGAGTCCAATTCTTGAGTCAATTTGGCCACTTCTTCCATGTGTTCTTTGGCCTTTGAGTCGTACTTCTCGTTGAGTTCCACTTCTCTCAGGGAGTGGGTATTGGAACCTTCGGTGACCAACAGTTGAAGTTTCTCGATCTCGGTCATCAAGTTCTTGTTGTCCTGGATCTTGGTGGTCAAACTTTGAGTCAATTCGATCACCTTGTTCTCCAAATTGTACTGAACACTTTGTAATTTGGCGACCGATTTCAGTTCCACCTTCAATTGTTTCAACTCCTTGACGGCATTACGACGACGGATCAGAGATTGTACAGTGACTGTAGCCTTTCTATAATTGAAGAAATCTCTCTTTCCTTGGTAAGATCTCCAGGCATTTTGAATGGTGGTGGCCGACTTCAAATGTCTCATCTTCAATGTCTCTCTTCTGGCTTTCAATCCACGGATGGCGTTCTGTAAAGTGACGATCGAAGTCAAAGTCTCGTTGAATTGACGTCTGGCGGTGTAACCTCTGACCAGAGTTTGGATCAAAGTGGCAGCATGGTCCTCGATTTCCTTGGTAATACGTGTTCTGGCCATCTTTCCTCTCAAGACGGTCTGCAAATCCACCATGGATTTACGGATCTCAAGGAATTGACGACGATAGTACACCAGTCTCATATTCTTCTGGATCATTACGGCACTCTTGTGCAACTTATCACTTCTCAATTTCTCCAAATAAGCCAACATACCAGCTTTAAAGAAGATCTTGGTATTACCCAACTGGTACTTCTCTTTGGAATCGATAGTGTTGGTCAAGATACTTTGACATAAGCTGTTAATGGTGTCGGAACTGGCCTTACCACCTGCTACTTTCTCCCATTCTTCCGAGGCAACAAGGATATGGTATCTGTCGGCGAACTCCAGGTAGGTCCATCTGGATGGGAAACCAGCACAAGAGATTCTGATCGTTTCCAAGACACCACAAGCTCTCAATTGGGCCAAGACCATCAACGGGTCAAATTCCCAAGCCTTCTTCTGCTCGTTCGGTTTGATACAACGGATATAGTGGACATTAGTGGAGTTGATGGTCTTCATTAACTCAATCAACGAGTTCTTGAAGATCGAACCCAACGTTGGTTTCTTATTAGCGGCACTCAGACGACCTGGTTTGGCTGTTGCGGCAGCTGCCAGTTGAGCCTTCAGAAGAATCTCAGCATTACGGTCAACAGTACCTAAGACATCCTTCAACAACTCGTTGGAAGTGGCCTTCAAAGTGTCTAAATGACCGTCAGAGACGGTATCTCTGTTCTTCTCGATGAACCCATCCTTGTCATAAGTGACATCCAAAGCATAATGCTTGACGATGAACTTGTTATTACCGAATCTTGGCTTTTGGAATACCTTATCAGTTGGAGGTTTACCCAAAGTTTGGTACATCTTATCGATCCAAGAGTCGTCATTACCGGCCGGTAAACGAGATTCTTCATCCAATAAGCCCAAGATACCAATCTTCTTCTCGATCAAATCGATACATGGCTGGTTATCGGCGAACTCGATGAAAGACCACTCAATTTGTTCCTTGACATACTCCTCCTGTTCCAATTTGAAGACATGTTGGTTGAACTCTTGTTGTAACTTTTCGTTGGCGTAGTTAATACAGAATTGCTCGAAGGAGTTCTTCTCGAAATGCTCGAACCCGTAGATATCCAATACACCGATGAAAGACTCGATCTTGTCTTCAACTTCTGGTCCACACAAATCACTATTGACATATTCGACCAACCAATCGAACAAAGCCGAGTAAATGTACTTGGCGACAGAATCTCTAGCCACAAGAGCTTGAGCATGAGTCAAATTCGATACAATCTTCTCGGAACGAGTGATAATCTGTTTCTTAACGATCCATCTGGTGAATTCGGAGGCATCAATACCCAATAACTCACAAGCCTTAACCAAATTAGGTTCATCACTGGACAAATGAGCGTCATTTCTGGTCTTGGTGACCTCGATATTACCGATGAACAACAAGGCAGCCAAGATTTGGAAGATCTGAGCTTGCTTGGATTCATCGACTCCGATCAATTTCAAAGCATCGGTAGTGGCCTTGAACTCTTCCAGATCATCAATACCTTCAATGACAGGTTGACCACCTTGGTTCAAATAATTGAAATCCTCAACTTTACTCAACCCCAATCTCTCCTTCTCGGTAGGATCCATCCCTGAGATCATTTGGTAGAAAATATGGTAATTTCTCTCTGATTTAGGTTGGAAAACCAATCTGGAACGTTCTAAAAGATAAGTTCTGATACGAGCACCGATAATACTGGTCTTCTTATCGAATAAGATCTCCAAATACTTACCGAATCTGGACGAGTTGTCGTTTCTGGTGGTCTTGGCGTTACCAAACAGCTCCATAATAGGATTGGTGGCCAAAATCTGCTTCTCGGTGTCCGACATATCATGAGAAGTGGTGTCAGCTTCAACAGAGGCAAAGAATCTCATGATATATTTGGCACTCACAGTCTTACCAGCACCAGACTCTCCACTGACAACGATAGTCTGGTTCTTCTTGTCTCTCTTCATACATCTATAAGCGTCTTCAGCAATGGCAAAGATATGAGGCTCTAACTCACCCCTTCTCTTCCCCGCATAGGCCTGTATTATATCGTGAGAATACAATTGGTCGACTCTTTGGAACGGATTCGTGGCTATCAACACAATACCCGAGTAAGTGTATATATTTAATTGGGAGTAACGGACCTTGATGGCGTTCAAGACGGCTGGCTCGTTCAAGTAGGACAAGCTGGTCAAATCTTCATTGGCCTCCAAGATAGGAGGGTTTCTCAACTGAGGCAAGTCCTTATTACTCTCGTCCAACGAATCGGTGACGATCTCGATGTCCCGCCCATCTTCTGTTTGTAAAGTGATATGATATTTGCCATCTTTATGAGAATTCGATTGGACCAGGCACCCTATCCAACCTTCTTGTTCGTCTGGGTACCAACAGCGGCTAGAGTAGTTAGTATATGAATGGGGGTAGTGGTGTACCGGTGGCGCTGGCGCTGGTGGAGCTGGCGTTTGAATTGATCGAACAGCGGCGCGCGTCAGTAGTTAAGCGCCGATGGCAAAGGTCGATCAATTCGCGGTTTGGTACTCAAATCATCACTTACGTCCCAACCTCGAATGAAGACGACATGTTTATGGTGTTTGACGGTGTCTTCTCGAGTATGTGTCCTCAACTATTAACGATCCGATGACGTTTGGTTTAAGGATCGAGTCGAATTTTAAAATGAAAACACTTTTTTTTTCGTAGTTTTTGGCACGTCAGAGAATTTTAGGCGTTGAAAGAGCAGGGGATGGGAGGAGGGGCTACGCATTGAGTAAGAGGTGGGTGGGCAAGGAGATGGGCAAGAGGTGGCCATGGAGATGGGCAAGAGGTGGCCATGGAGATACGGAGATGCGGATATGCGGAGACATGAGATATGGACACGGGGCTGACTTCAGGCCTGAACTGATTGAGAAATATGATGGGATCTACTGGTGTTTTATAGTAAACACAAGTTTTAGTAGGGAAATTTAGAAGGAGTGGCAGGTTTAGTAGGGAAGAGAGGAAATGTAGGGGAAAGTAGTGGAAAGTAAGAAAAAGTAGGGAAAAGTGAGGGAAAAGTGAGGGAAAAAGTAAGGAAAAAGTAAGGGAAAAGGGAAGAAGAGAGGGAAAAGTAAGAAAATGTAAGAAAATTGTAGGAAAAATGTAGGAATTCACGCTGGGTGGTAAGGGCAAATCCTAGTAAATATTGACGATCTAAAGGAAGAGCCGAGGGAAGAGAAGAAGAAAGGAGAAGGTGACAATCAAATCTGATTAAATGTATGAGATGGCTGGTATTGTGACCCTTAACTATCAGTGGCTGGTCATTCCAACCGTCCAATCCCCATACCCTAAATATACACCCCTCTTGTCTCACCTATCAATTTATTGTTGATTCCCTATAAAACTCTCCACCAAATATCTGTATTTAACTTGTCTTTCACCGTGTTTTACTTCAACGAGTTTTCGCGTTTGTTTTTGAAACATATTTAAAGTTTAACTACTTCTTTAAGTAATTTAGGGGCTGTATTTGAAATGTATTCTCTTATTTCAAATATTTCCCAATATGGAGCTTTAAGGGCTCCCAATATCTCTTCTATTTTTAGCCTTATCTGAGACAACCAAACTTGATCTCTTCACCCCTAAGGCCTGTACAGACATGAACATATCAGCCCCCTCGGGCGCCTCTAGAAGCAATGGACTGACGAGTAGAACAACTAGTCTTACCAATATGACTCCAAATAATGCATCGACTCGTCCCTCGTTGACAGTGCCCACAAGGCCAAGCTCTCAATATTTGGCCTCTCCCATCAGTCATCATCCTCGGTATCTCAAACATTCACGAGGAAGTAACGGCGGTTCTTCAAAATCACTGTCTTCGTCATCGTTGCTGTTATTAGCGATGTCAACTGGAGGTGTATCTAGTCCAGGTTCAAATCCAACACCCAACTCGACCCCAACTCATAGCGCTCGTCCATCTGTTCTGCTTCCTTATGGGAGCTCTCAAAGTCTACTTAGAGTCGTATCTGATGAATTGGGTGCCTCTACTCCTAGAGCTAACAGTCTTGATGTGGCAAAGACCAAGAAACTAGATGAGTTTATTCGCATGCATAGATCTTCTGCCAGTGGTAGTGCCAACCATATTACTTCACCAATGAAACCTTCTAGATCTTTCAAACATACTACGCTAGAGAACGTCACAAACGATGAGGATAAGAAAAGATTGGTCAAGCAATTCTTCGATGACTCCAAGGCATCTACAACCCCAATGAAATTGGACGGCTTGATCAATGCAGACACCTCAGAGCTCTCAGATAATGGCCTGCCCAAATCTGCTGTCGAGTTGAAACACCCCCAGCTGTTTGTCACTCCAGAACCCAATAGTGCTAGCTTTTTTGATGAGTTCAATTCTCTGGACTCATCCAAAGAGATGTCTCCTTCTGACGAATATAAGATAAAATCGACAGCTGTCGATTCCACTTCTCCATCAATCGTTATTTCACTGCCTGGAGACCAACCCCCCTCCTGTCTTATAGAGAAAAAAATTTCGGAATTACAGGCACAATCTATTTTGGATGTAAAGACCGCAGCTCATCAAAACGATATCTATTCCTCCGAATTATCTCAAATGATCGATCAGAAATTAAAAGAAATCACCTCACTAGACGAAAAATTGACCTCAACTTTTAATGACCTACAAAAAGGGCCTCTCCAATTGGACCCATCTAACTACACAAAGTATTCCAGTTGCGAAAAGTTGGACTATTCAAATGCATTACAAAAAACAGATGATCTGTTACACAAATATAGAGGCCTCATCGCGGAACAAAAGAGCTTGGTCCGTGACATAGACGGCGATTTAAAACACCTCGAAATGATCACTATGGAAAAGCTCGCAAGAGCAAGATCCAATCGAAACAGAATTTTCATGTTTTCTCTTCTGCTTCTTGTTTCATTGGCCGTTTATTACTTGGTATAATCTCATGAATGAATGACTTGTTCTCTTTAAGATCCCCCTCACACTGTTCCCAATTAGGCAAAAAACCGTTGTCTGCTCCGGTTTTATCAATCTCTTCTTTACCGTTTTCGGCTTTCCAGCTTCGGAATTTTCCCTAATTTGATCTGAAAATATGATCTATATAAAATATAAAGCCAAGATGGGGGAGACAAGAGGTGGTTGAAAAATGTTAGTATATAAAGATATTGTCAGCTGCTCATAGCGAGATAATAAAGTGCTTAGTATAATATTTGTCAGGGTTGAGTATTGAGATCTATTGCCCTTACCTTCGTCTCCATACCACCCTCATCCACTTCCACAAACGCCCCCTTTTTTTCCATATCCTGCTCAACATGCTCATTCCCAGAAAGAACAATATCCCGGCATCTTTAGATCCTGTGATCTTGGCATATCGGTTGAGGAGATCGAGGAAGTTTCTTTTCCAAACATGTATTCTATCGGCTGCCTTCATATTGGTGTTCTTAATTTCGATCGACAGTGAGAATTTTAGCAAAGATGCACTATATTTGGCCGTTACACGGGACATGAACCCAACCGATCCCCAGGCACTTCTGGTTCGAACATTGTTCCCGAGATCAATGTATCCAGGGAGAATCATCCCCATGGTTGACCGCTTCAAGAATTTTGGTAAGCATGATCGTCGTTTGTTACCTGCTCTTTATATGAATCTCATCAATAAGGAATTGAAGGCCAATAAGACACTTCCCCTGGACTTCCTGTTACCTTTCAACTGGAATATGATGACCGGGATTGTCGATAAGTTGATGGAAAATCCTTTATACAGGTCGGTGATCATAGATGGAACGTTATCTTGTGAAAAGTTCAAGAATAGCATCGAGTGGACTCACTATTTCCCTTGTGATGACTTCAAAGACAATAACTTCGAGGATGAATACGGATTGAAGCTCAAAATCAAGCAACCCATCGTCAAGTATTTCAAAAATGAAGACTGGAGAGTTCTTTTCGGAGAATTGTACTTGCTGCAAAATTCATATCTTCCAGGTTCAGTCATGTTGATGGGTGTTGGATTTCATAACTCTGGCTCATTAAGAGTTCCAATCAAAAAAGTGTCTGATGGTAAACACGATTTGGTTATGGGACAAATCAATCACAACGACTTTGGCATAGTTAAATTGATTGAAGATTATTTGAAAGACCACAGGAGTAGAGAGCGTGCTTTGGTCCAGGGAATTTCTGCTTTCGAAGAGGTTATGGCCTATCGAGATTTGCTCATTCACAATTCTAATATTCAAATCCCCCTGCAATATAAAGTCGAGCCGCATGCTGAAAGAAATTCCGGTCCTCATGACCCTTTACATGTGGAAATGGAAATGTTCGAATGGAATTTAGAAGAAGAAATTGGCAAGTTACCAGACGGAGACTCTTTCAAGGAGAGCTTCATTAAGTTCCGTGATCCCAAGTACAGAGAGCCAAGGAGATTTTACGAAGCTTACTTGGAAGCACGAAAGGGAGATAGTGGTCACTTTGACTGGAGATTCTTCAAAGAGATCACTCACGATAACACCAGAATTCACCAAGCTCAAACTCATAGAATGTTTAGAACCTGGTTTAAATTCGCGAAAGAGGTAGATATCCCATCTTGGATGAGCCATGGTTCTTTGATAGGCTATTATTTCAATGGGTACACTATGCCTTTTGACAGCGACATCGATATCCAAATACCAATCCAGTCTCTTTATAAATTGGCCAAATTTTACAACGATATGATGGTGATCGATATGAGTGTCGATCATTATACGTCTAGTGAGTCATTGATAAATGGACCTGCAGAGGTTGGTTACAGAAGTTATCTTTTGGACGTCAACCCTAATTTTGCAGGCCGAACCAAATACCAGTCTGCGAGAAATATCATAGATGCAAGATTCATAGACATAGAAACAGGTCTGTATGTAGACATAACGGCATTGTCTTTGACAGATCAGCACACCGATTCTGATAACGAAAAGCAGCTTGAAATGTTGAAAAAATTCCAGAAGAAGGACAAGGGAAGATTAATGGAGTTATTGCATTATGAAGAGTTCTTTGAAGGAGTTAAAATGAAACCAGGAATCGCGCTGAATACAAGGCACGAAATTGGAAAGAATATTCAAACCAAGTATGAAGCTCTCTACGAAGATACAGTAAAGAAACTTGAAGATGCTATTGCGAAAGGTAAGAAGCTTGATCTTTTCTTCGGAATTATTAATTGCAAGGACAGTCATTTCTACGACTATAATGAGATGTTCCCATTGATCCCTACGGTATACGAAAACACAATGACTTATATCCCCTCTAACTGGCTCAAAAATTTGGTGATCGAGTATGATCCAATAGTGTTGGAATTAAAGAATGTCAGGGGTCACATCTTCCAAGATTCAATGAATATGTGGATTAAAGGGAAGAGATGTAGTGATCTCGAGTTCCCAACCAAATTCATCGAAGGGTGCCTACTGAAAGACCCATACTACAAAATGGAATACCTTAGAGTCGTCCCCTATATTGAGGCACACAAAGAATTGTTGGAACACATGTTGCCGTTCCCCGATTTAAAAAATGATCTGAAAACGGCAAAGGACTTGACTGCTGACAATCATTACAGAAAGGAAGAGTTTTCTCCGATTTTCGACAAGTTCGATAAAGGTATACTCATCTCTGAACCCTGGATCCTGGATAACATATTGCAATAATTGATAATTCGCTCTGAAAATTCACGTAGTAGTGTGCACCGTATCAAAAACAAAATAAGATTCCTAAATCGAGGAATTTGGTCTTCCCGATTCGGAAGTTGTAAATCCTCGCTTGCGCAGCGTCTCCTTGCTGATCGTCCTGTCCACACAATAAAAAAGCTGCTGCCCTCGAAATCTCCTAAAAAGGCGATCACCCAAAGAGGGAAAAAATTGTACCACATCTTTTATAGATTTTTCAGCAGGGATAGTTATAGGGTGGAAGTAGAGAAGAGGAGAACTTCAGATCTGTTGCCGGCTAGAATCTCGAGATAGAGAGCATACTGATCAGATCTAGAGACCTGTTTATTGATTAGCTGAAGGAGTTTGAAAGTCCATTCTGAGTAACCACCTAGATCTTGGTTTGTGCCTCGGAGGATAAGACATCACCACTGGTTCATGGAGCTGCATTGATAGCCACGTAAGCACAGATACGTACACTTGAAAGAACAACACAACTTATAGAAGATGTCTGGGTTAGGGATATTAATGGAGGAAAAAGATAACGAGAGCTATAAGTCTGAGTCTCATGATTCGCTTGAAGTAGGTGCCGAAGCCCTCTTGCCCCCATTGCCCCCATCGTCATCATCATTACCTTTGAAAGAGACAGTGGAACCGGGGATACCAATGGAATCCGGAGCAGAGAAGGGTATAGTGCGAGAGAAATCGATGAGATTATCATCTGGAATACATGTTGAATCGCAACAGCAGGAGCAGCAGCTGTCACTTGTGCAGTCTCATCAGCTGTCCCAACCTCATACACCAAAAACTCCACAACAACCACAAATGCATAAGAAATCGGCATCCGATCAACAAAGTCCACTCCATATAATAACTCAACCTCAAGAGAATCCTCAAAATCTGATTTCACCTCTTCAAGCCTCTCATCTGGCGACCAGCTCAATTTCATCCAAAGAGATCGTATCGCATCATCACAAAACACTATCGAACTTACAATCCCAAGATAACTCTACGGTGAATTCAACTCGTCAAGGAAGCGTATCAAGTATTGCTAGCACGACGAGTACTTCTAGTAGTAAGGCAGTTATGAAGGGGATCAAATCGGGGTTGAAAAAGATTTCCTCGCTGTTATCGTCGACACCTAAACAAGAACAAGGTTTCTATTTCGAAGGTGATTCAGACGAGGCTCAATCAACAAAGCAGCTGTTCAAAAGACCATTCCTACCACGTCATGTGTCGAACTTATCCAATGCATCAAACTCGTCGTCGGTATCTTCGCTTGGTAACGGCAAACAGCACTCTCATTCCAACAGCACCGAGAGCAACCGTACTACCGAAAGTATGAATCGCATCTCGACAACACCAATGACTTCTCCGATCATCGCAATAAATGAAAAGTTCCGAGCCGGAACCGTGACGCTTTCGCCCACTTCCGAATACCAATTTCCTACGATCGTCAGTGGCGCAAAAACTCAAAATGAGCCGCACACTGCGACAATTGTTGATCTTGATAATTTCGATACGATAGATGATAAATTGCACTACATTGACTCGCTTAAGAAGCAACTGGAGAATGAAGAGGCGGCTTATAAATTAACTGAACGTCGCCTTATTAGCTCTGGCTGGTCCAGTGAAGCAGAGATCGACGAGCTTACAAAAAAACGTCTTGCTGTTATGAAGCAATGGAAACAAAATATAGATCTGCTTGAGGCTTCTTTATATAGATATGACCAATGAATGAATTTCTTCCCCCTTCCCCCCACCCTTTAACCCCCTTTTGACATCTCATCGCGCTAATTGAACTAACATTAGCAAAATATCACTTTTCACCAATCCTCAAATTATCACATCAATGATCAGCAAATTATCACTTTTCTGTTTACCTTTTCTTTGTTTACCTTTTTGATCAGCTCAACTTACCGCCGATAGTAAAAGTGATAGGTAACGGAGATGAGTACGAAGGAGGACACGAACCCGAAATCCACGGCGCTGTTTAAACCACACTACAAACTTAATGCCAACAGCTCGGTGAACCAAGACGAGTCCCCAGTAAGTAAAGATTTGTCATTAAGATTTCTGCAGATGAGTCTTCGAGAGCTGAATGGAGGGGTTCCGAAGCTTCAAGAGATGAATTGGATGCCTACGATATTGAAAGGACATGAATGGAAGGATGAAATGCCGGTAGTGGCTCAAGAAGAGGAGAAATCAGGCCAAAATTCATCCCAATCGCAACCGCCAATACCAAAAGAGACCGCCGATGGCTTCAATTCAGAAGATGATTCCGTGTTAATTCACGAGAGTATCAAACAAAATATGAATACAGATGAGAAAATGCCCGACTGGAAACGTGCAGCTTTGAAAGCTCAACAGGAGCTGTTACCAATTCAGCCTAAACTTAAACAAATTTTTGAGCCTTTGGAACATAATGAGAGTCAAGGACAAGCATTGGAAGTTCCTGTTGCGAACTTGGCGGACCAACAACAATCTACGCTTGATTCTTCAGCATTCAACACGGCATTCAAGTTATTTGGACAACATGACAGTTTCACATCGAACAAGTTGAGTCAGATCATCGACAATATTCAGCAGTCCAACCTGAGCGATAAAGCCGCCTTAGTACAGGCTCTGATTCAAGAAGAGTTGGACAAGAAGGTAGATAATAGCTCGGTAAATGAACTGGATCTGACTATGAACAAAACTGAGGACTATATGAGAAACGCAGATGCACTTTTTGCCAATTTGAAAATGAGAGGAGCTCCATTGGAAAATCTGAACTCGGTCAATTGGGGAAACACCACATCTACCACGGCTTCTTCGTCTTGGGAATATCAAGATACTTCATCGATACTGCACCAGCAATCTCCACCACAGCAGTATAATGTTGATGAGCCTTCTCTGGCATCACCTTCAGTTGGAGGTGGTGAAGATGATGACATGCGTCAACGCATACACGATGAAGTACAACTGATATACAACAATACCTTCCCATATTTACAACCAGAAGACAAAATTATTACTCCGAAATTGAAGCGCAATACTGCTATCCATAAACCTTTCCTTCTTAAACCGGAAGATTTCGAGATGAGATTTGACACCGCAACCCAGAAATGGGTTCCAGCCGGTGATTCTCCTGTAGGCGATATATCTGTAGATGGTGGAGCGAACGATGAGAATGTACTGGCCTTAGATGCTATTAACGACTTGACTACGTTCTCTAGAGGTGATTTCGTGGGTAAGAATGAGATCCCATTGAGATCGGAAGTATCTTTTAAACTCCTGGAGATCGACAGGGCATCTTCTTCACTGTCATCTCGTGAAGATACCTTTGATAATAAGACTAAATCGAGATTATCACTGGCCGACGTAACTACGGCATCTCAAATCCAGGACATTTCATTCTCAGAATCAAAGAGGAAATTAATTAATGTATTGAGTTCGGTGCAACCTTCAGGTGATTGGTCATTACTTGAAAACATCGAATTGAGTAATCTTAGTATTTCTAACCTTAATGATTTCCACAGAATAGTGCCTAATATTTACGAAGTGAATTTATCTAATAATAAGATCCATTTCCTCAATGGGTTGCCAAAACAAATAAGAGGCTTGAATGTGTCGACGAATTTGTTGGATAATCTTACATCTTTTGACCAATTCCAACAATTAAGATATTTAGATATGAGTAATAACTCTTTTGAGTCGTTGAACGGATTATCTCAGTTGAACAATTTGACTGTCTTGAAGCTGTCTAATAATAGAATATCGTCCATTGATGGTTTACAGAAGATTGATACATTGTTAGAATTATATCTAGATAAGAATCAGTTGAGTGGAGAAATTGATTTCACGAGTTTCAAGTTCCCCGAATTACAGAAAATGATCTTGAATGATAATAAGATCACAAGTATCAGAGGATTAGAAATGGTTCCTAAATTAGTGGTTCTTAAAGTAGACGACAACGAGTTGAGAGAAATACATTGTGCGACATCACACCACAAATTGAAGAAGCTCTGTCTTAATAAAAATATGCTCACGACAATCCCCCATGAATTATTCCCACATTTGAGAGTCTTAAGAGTGGACGGCAATCAATTATCAGGAGAAAAAGTTTCATTTGAATATTTAGGATATTTGAGGGAATTGAGTTTCAAATCTCAAACAGATCTGAAATTATTAGATCAACTTAATACCTATTTATGCGAGATCCAAAGTTTAGATTTATCGGGTACATTAAAATATAATTTCCCCACCTCCCCTAACCATTTCGGGAATATTAACGAATTGTGTTTATCAGCTATGGATCTTTCGTCACTTCCAGCTAATTTTGCCGAAGTCTTCCCGAACGTCAAAGATTTGAATTTAAACTTTAATAAGCTCAGTGATATTTCCGGATTGGAAAAATTGACCAAATTGAGAAATGTTTACCTTGTGAGCAATTGTCTTGATGATTTCGAGATGGTCGTGAAAGCGTTATCAGGATCTCGGTCTAGTTTGAGAAGACTTGATTTAAGGTTGAACTCATTGAACAGAGGTTTCTACTCGTATATCTTCTCGTCCCAAGAGTCACCAGAATCGGGACATGACCAATCTGTTATCAGATTAGAAACCGTTGAAGATATCCAGAGTTTCGCTGTCCACTACAAATACATTTTGGATAGTGTAGGAGATGTGGATTCCGATTGGAATATCAGAGATAAGGCTCATTTGGTGGATTTAAAACTCGAACATAGTAAAAACCCGGCCAACAGTTTATACAGTCGGAGACTCAACTACGAAGCAATCATCTTAAGGCTCTGCTCGTCACTTAAAGTATTTGATGGTAAACTCATCGATCAAAACGACAAAATAGATGCCAAAATCAGAGTGAGGGAGATATTATGATGAGCAGATTATTAAATCAACATTTAATGAGCAAAATATCAAACATGTTCTAAAGTCTTAAACTGCTGAGCAAAAGATTGAAAAATCGTCTGATTTCTATCGGGTTTTGATCGGTCATTGAATGTATAGAAGTAGTATTAAAAGTATAGCAATGGTATTAGGAATTAGTGCTGGAGCTCTTGCCCCAGTCCATTTATTGGCTTATTCGTTTGTGTAAGTGGAATTTATCCCATTTTGTATCAATTGATCCCCATATTAACTCGGTTAGATTCGGAGCTTCGACTTTCCAATCGTTTGTTAGTGCTCCTATTGCTTTCAAGGTATTGAGTCGTAAAGAATTTGCGGTTCTTCAGAACCATATCTTCCCATCTTACTTCCTCGGTCAAACTTTGGCTCCTGTAGTCATCGGATTGACTGCTCCTTACACCATTCCAACTACTGGGTTAGCATTTTTGGGATTGTCTTCTTTGGGTGGAGCCATTAACTATTTTTATTTGATGCCAAAGACCAGAGAGATTAAGGAGGCTCGTTTCAAGTTGGAAGCCGAAGAAGAAGCCAGTGGCATCACCCACAATGAAGGAGATGAACCTACTGTTGCTATGAAGCTGTTGAATAAGCAATTTGGTAAGACTCATGGCTACAGTTTATTGTTCAATATGTTGAGTATCCTTAGTATTGGAGCTTATGCATTCCCAATGGCCAGATGTATCCGGTTGGTCTAAATAAATATGAATAAATATATACAGTTCAAAAGTTAGGTGGGAAGAGTAAAGCAGCAACTTCTTGAGGTGACCGTTCTGTCGCCAATAAGTTATAACTTTGGACAGCATTCTTGGTATCGGAGACCTCGACTTGCATTCCAAGAGAAGTGAATCTTGCCTTTGTAGCCTCATGTAATACTCTTGATTTCGTACCTAATCCAATTAACAATAATTCGGGTTTTGGATCAAGTAATTCAAATAATGTGAAGATCGATCCTGATTCGGGGCTCTTCAATTCAAGCATGAAATTGTTATGGAGTTGGAATCCGTTTTTAGATAAGTTGGCCTCGAAAATCTCGTTATTGAGTAACACAGACCCGACAATATCTCCATTTTTGGGTGATTTAATTAACGTTAGGTCCGAAAATATGATACTGTCCTCACTAATCATCTCGACATTATTCTTGGGCAGTTCGAGATCACCTAATATATCTAACATAGATAGATTTTTACCGGTGTTTCCGGCTTTAAATGCGGGTGTCCGCACCAGGAGCGTTCTGGATGTATGAAATAATCGCCGGAGTGACATATAGTTGATTTTAGGGTGTGAATGTAGATGGTGATTGATAAGTATTTTGCCCTTGTAGTTGAGATTCTTGTGAGTTGAGGTGGGGTTGGATAGGTAGCCCTAGAAATTCCCATTTGGGAAATCTTGATTAGAATTACTTACAGCCCCTAACTTTCCAAATCTAGCCACCACTTTAATAACGAAAAATTTTCAACATTTATCAAATGTTGAAGAAGACGAACGTTGGTTGAAGAAGGCAGTTCACGAGATATTAATAATGCCAGTCAAAGCCATCTTAAAGAACTCGATTGCCAGAAATGGTGTAGGATCTTTCATACTACCATGCAAAAAGATCACTTTACAATACTGTAACTGGGGTGGTAGCTCTGAAGGAATGAGATTATTCTTGAAGCAGCGGTTATCGAAATTCGCAGCTAATCATCCAAAGATTGAATTTGAAGTTGTGAAGAAATCAGGACATCCAGTAGCTGCTGGTGTATACAGTCATGAGACCAAGCAAAAGGCTATTTGTGTAAGGAACTTGAACATTGATCAAGTGGAGAACAAGATCAAGTTATTGATAGAATCATCTGGGGCTCAACTTAAGAAGCATAAACAACCGGTAGAATCGTTGAATGCTAGTGTTAGAGGTATATGGTCACCATTCCATGTTGATCCAACTCATAGACATAAGATTTAGCATGGGGAGCGTGTATATAATAAGAGAAGATTAATGATAGAGGGTGTAGAATATATGTAGGAGATGACACAGCTGGGATCTGAGAATTATTGATCTTCATTGGTCATGTGGATTGATCAGGCGCGAGGTAGAGGGATGATCTGACTGGCCCTCTTTCTGAGCCTGGGGTGGTCCGGATGGTGGGTAGCCTGGGGTCTGGGTGGCCTGGGAAGTCTGGTGGTCCGGATCCACCTTCTTATTACAGAATTCTCTCAAAATACACTACCCAATTTAACCTTTTTTACACGACTCCGCGCTACCCCTGATCGCCTCCAATTCTAACTGAAACCAAAACGTAAACAAACCGGGTTTAACGGTAAGGAGTAACCAAGAAACAAGGTGGGGACTCAGTGGGACACGCTAATTTCACGTATACACCGTCTCAGTTGAGTGCTAGACCCATTTAATCAACACCGCCGTCATTTATTTATTGTATTTAAGCACATTGCATCCCTCCCTCCCACTAAGCATCATCTCATCGTGGCGTCATGTTCAAATTGTTTTGGCCATTGACTCAGTTGAATACCCCAGCGGTATCTATACCGAACTATTTGACCGGGAAGCATGAGGACACAATCGATTTACAAATCAAGTCACTTTTATACATGTTCAAGCGGTTCAATATCCCCAGATTCGGTCCGTTTTTGGAGATGACCGACAGCGGAGACTACAAATTTGCATATATATACACTAATCTGGAAGATGAGGCCAAAAATTCTAAAGGAGACGAGAAATTGGACATGATTTATAACAAAAGTCTGTTCGAGCAGGTGCTTCTACAGGATGAACATCGTATATTGATAGACTATGTGAAGAACAAGTTCAGATCTATGTTGATATTGAGTGATTTTCCGAAGGAATTGAAGGTGATGCCTGAGTTATCGGAGGATGTCACGTTCAAGTTCTCGGTTTTGAGACCGAATGCTTCCAATGATGACTATATTCAGGTACTTTTGAATGAGAGTAATTTTTATATAGAGCATAATGTTACCGATGAGCTCAAGATCGAGCTTATCACGTCGATTCTTTATGATCAGAGATCGTTGAAGAAGGATTCCCCATTGGATAAAGACGATAGAGCCCATATCATAGCCAGTTATTTGAAGCTGTTGGCGTTTCATATCCAGGTGGAGAGGATTTATAAGGCTACATTGAGATCTAAGGAGAGGTTGAGTATGCCTGAGCCTCAGTTGCTTAAACCAAAGACTCTTAAGGCTCTGCTGCAGAAGAATTTAGCTACTAAACAGTCATTTATCAAGTCCCAGCCCACTGAAAATTCATATGTGACAAGGCCGGTTCCGTTGTTTTTGACGAGTCCTACTGTCAAGTATCAGAGCCCTGCTAGAAGGAAGAATGGATCTCCTATTTTAGAAGGATCACCAGTATTGAAGGCATCTTCTGGAAAGAATGTATTTGATGAAAGTGAGGAGATCTCTAATATAGACAGCACACAGACTACTCCACAAACATCTCCGCGTGCTAGTCCACAAAGAACGTTAAGACTGTCACCTTCTAGGATGAAATTGAGGTCCACTAATGAATTACCTCCACCCGCTCTGTCATCTACAAGGTCACAAAGTCCAACTCCAAGATTACTCAACAAAAAAGCTTCTCAATCGATATTGAAATTCGACTCAAAGTACCAAGAACAGTACCAACAGACATTATCTCCAGTGGTGGTGAGCAAAAGAAGATTGTCCAACAATAGTAGTAGTGCAAGTGATTTCTCCGACAACAGTGGACACTCGACGTCGATCACGAACTTCAGTCTTGAGAACGGTTCGCTCTCAGAGTTGGACAGAGATGCTTTGTATGACCAAAGTAGGGCCGCAGTACAGATTAGAATCGAAAGAGAACGCAATGTCATCAATTATAAATGATCTATTTATTATATTAGAAAGGAATTTTCTCGTGTTTGAAGACTCTGGCACCGCCAGCTCCCGCGTAGTCCCCGGCAATTTGTCCAGATCCTCTCATTTGATAGTAGTAGCAGACCAAACCTTCGAGTCCGACTGGACCTCTGGCATGGATTTTGTTGGTCGAGATACCTACTTCGGTACCGAATCCGTATCTGAACCCATCGGCAAACCTGGTCGAACAGTTCCAGTAGACACCAGCTGAATCGATACCTTTCAAGAACAACTCGGCGTTGTCTTTGTTCTCGGTGATGATGGCATCGGTATGTTTGGATGAGTGCAGGTTGATATGAGCCATAGCTTCTCTGACGGAGGAGATTTCTCTGACGGCAAGGTCGAACGAGAGGAACTCTTTGCTGAAGTCTTCCTCGGTAGCTTCGACTACCTTGTCGTTGTTCTTCAACTCCTCTGGTAACTTCGCAAGAAGAGGACCATCGACATGAAGAGTGATATCTTTACTTAAATAGGCCTTGAAAAGTTTAATATAATCACCATTGGAGACCAATTTCTCGTTGATAAGTAAAGATTCTACGGCATTGCAACCGGCCGGGTAGTTGGTCTTGGAGTCGATGACGATTTTCTCGGCTTTCTCCAAATCGGCAAACTCATCCAAATAAATAGAACAAATACCATCGGCATGCCCTAGTACTGGGATCTTGGTGTTGGATTTGATGTTTCTTACCAATTCGTTGGATCCTCTTGGGATGACCAAATCGATGTACTTGTCTTGGCTCAATAATTCGCCGACTTCACCTCTTGTGGAGATCAACTGGATGGCATTTTCTGGGGCCAGTGTCTTCTTATCGATGATTTCGTTGATGACATCGGCCATGGCTTTGAAAGTGTTAAGACTTTCCTTACCACCCTTCAAAATAGCGGCATTTCCGGATTTAATGGCAAGAGCGGAGATGTTGGCGATAACTTCAGGTCTCGACTCGAAGATGATCAACAATACACCTACTGGACAAGTCAATCTGAACAATTCCAACCCATCGTCTAACTTGGTAGCGAGGGTGACTTTATTCAATGGATCTTCTAAGGCGGCCACATCCAAAACACCTTGGCACATGGTATCATACTTGTCACCTTTCGATAAGTCCAATCTCTTGATCAACAGCGAGGATAACTGGTTCTTTTCAGCCAGCTCCATATCCAATTTGTTAGCTGCTAAGATCTGGTCTTTGTGGTCGTGTAAACCTTGGAAAATTTGTCTTAAAGCATCGGATCTTTCTTCGTCAGATAAGGTCTTCAACACTGTGGATGCTAACAGAGCATTCTTAGCGATTTGTTCGGACATTTTAACGGTTCTTACTATCACTTGTGATTACTTTGAACTTCTCATGACTAATCTCGAAGGGGTTGAAAAGTTTTTTGTATAAATTACTTGATATGGAAATTGATGTGTTACTACATTTGGAAGTTAATTTCAAATATATTATTTGTAATTTGCTAAGGATAATTATTGGGGTAATTTTCGTAATTTGCTAAATACCCCAGATCTTGACGAGATGATCATCTCCAGCTGATGCAAAGATCTTACCATTGTAACCTTTACCGTTGATATTCCAATCGACAACGTTAACTAGACCACGATGAGCAGGAAGGGCGAAGATTAACTCTCCATATTGCCTATTCCAGATATAAATTCTACCGTCTTCGGAGCCACTCAAGACGACGCTTTCATCCCAGTTTCCAAATGAGCTTCTAATCACGTAATTACGTTGCTGTTGACCGATATAGATGCAGATTAGGCGAAGTTCGTCGATATTCCATAATTGGATTTCTTCAGGAGCCACATTGATAATACAAAATTTCGAGTCTTGTGAAGTTGTGATCGAAGTCAACCGTTTACCAATATTGATCGAAGCTGTTTTCAGTTTAGATACCAAATCATAAACTTCGAGATTATTGGTGTGAGTGATAGTGAGTAATTTCTTACCATCTCTGGTCACAGCTAGGTCGGCAATTCTCTCAGTGACATCCCAATTATACACTTCTTTACAGTCATTCTTACCCAATTTGAACCATACCATTTTCTTATCGGGAGAAGCCGAGATAAAACCTGAGGAATCAGGAAGCCATCCAAACGTCCAGATACGAATGGTATCTGTGAATTTAATCTTTTGGAGTTGTCTACCGGACTCGACATCCCAAAGTCTGAAATGTAAATCCATTCCGCAACTGAGAATATACTTATCATCGGGGGACCAACATGCGTATGTGACGGGTCTGGACGAGTCACAAAGTCTATGCTTGATGGAAAAGTTATCTTCCACATCGTAAATCAAAATGCTAGCATCTTTAGATGTAGAACATAAGTATTTCCCATTGTTACTGAACTTGACGTACCATACTTCGTTTTCATGGTGACTTAACTCGAATATACATCTAGTTGGAAAGCTGCTCTTATCAAATGCGAGGTCTTTATAAAGATGGACAACCTGACTTTGCGAATCATCTGCTCTTTCCAGTGGATTGTCCTTGAGATCGATCAACACTCTCGACCGTTGGAATTCAATCGATTGTTCTAACAATGTAAGCAATCTATGTTGAGGCAATAAATATTCGGGAGAGATCCACTCGGTGATCTTATCGCATAATGCTTTACGTGACTCATTTGCAGAGCCAAGCCAGCCCAACTTCTGCAAATCCACACTGTCACTATCGGTGTCCAAAACTAGTGAGGATAAAAGCCGTATCTCTTCTTCTGTGACATTCAATGGCTGGAACTGCGTCCTCAAGAAACTTATAGCCTTCGAATGATCCTCTTCCACTAATAAAATCTCCAAAAAATGCTCTCTCCTAAGAAGGTACTTGATCTTTAATCTGTCGTAGTCTGAAGTGGAGTTTATTTCACCTGTATGACGTACTGGTAACAACTTCAAACTGTCCACATATGATTCCGCTTGCTGGAATTCCCCCTCCTGAACAAATTGTAGGAACAATTGCACCCTCTCATCATCTGAATTATCCTTGTGTAACGCCCTTAGTTGATCAGCTACCTCTGGGTAGTTCATATCGTCCAAGCATTGGGTGATCAAGCGTAATACTTCTGCTTTGCTGAATTGTCCATATTTGTCGTCCTTCTGAAGTTGTCTGGAGGCGTTATATGAGTTGATAGGTGACATTTTGTAGGTCCGCCACTTGATTGAATACCGCCTTATCTCTTTAATTAATAGATTGATTTTCCGATTAGGCAATTTTATGTTATAAATTATTTCCTAATTAGGAATGTGATGAGGAGGGTTGGGGGCACAAGAATATGTGGCTATACAGCATGTGGCTACACTGTATGAGGCTACACTGTATGTGGCAACAGCATGTGGCTACAGTATATGGCTAACTACACTCAATATCCAATCGTCACTTTTATTACATCGTATCTATAATTCGTCATGGACACCTTCTTGAGATTTCTCCAAAGCTTTCTGGGCTTGTTTATGTTCATAACCAATGAATGAGAGTAAACTTTCATAATCTCTTTGTCCTTCGTAATACTTTGGTTCTTCTCCATTTTTATACAAGACTAAAGTAGGGAAACCCTTGATATTCACCTTTGGAACTCTGTTGGCCTCGTAGTCTAACTTGGCGATCACAAATTCAGAGTCATTGGCTACTTTTTTGGCCACCAGATCGTAAATTGGAGCCAATCTTTTGCAATGAGAACACCATGGAGCATAGTACTCAATCAATGTAGTTTTAGAGGTATCGCTCACGAGCTTTTTATGAGACTTTTTATCCAAAGTGATTACAGTCTCATTTTCAGGGTCATAATCATCCAAATTTGGAAGCTCACGTTTAGTCTTAGCCTCTAACTTACCATCAAAGAAATCTTCGAGCCATGGCTCAATTTCTCTAGGTTTCAAACCAGAGTCCTGCGACATACCATATTTCAATCCACTTCTCAAATCGTCGATTCCAAACAGTGGGAACATGACATCCATTCCCAAATTCTTAGCATGGATACCATATCTGTTGGCGTCTAAGGCAACAATGTTCAATTCACCTCTATGTTTCCTGGCTAAAGCTCTCATTAAAGGAGCAATTACCTGTCTTTCTTCATCGTAATTCAAGTAGAAGAAGAAGGCCAATGGCAAACCAGAATCTTGGTACATACCGATTGTATCTCCACCAACTTCACCGAACAAAGGCATAGCTTCGGTGGTGATGAACTGGGTAATATTAGCATTCTTGTCGCTCAAATCCAAAACGGCAATATCCTCATCGGTCTCTTCTTCCTCCTCATCAGGGTGATAAACCAAGATTTTACCTCCCTTGACATTGAATCTCTCATTCAATGAATCTACCGACAGCTGAACAAACGTATATTT
Source organism: Nakazawaea peltata (assembly GCA_001599355.1). Classification (NCBI taxonomy): domain Eukaryota; kingdom Fungi; phylum Ascomycota; class Pichiomycetes; order Alaninales; family Pachysolenaceae; genus Nakazawaea; species Nakazawaea peltata. The sequence goes on from BCGQ01000005.1 coordinate 1,043,914, forward strand.
GTCACTGTTGTGTACAGCAAACTCTGTGAATGTTTGGTTAGCAGCCAGATCCACCTTATCAGACAAATAAACAATCACAGGGTTGAAAGCCGACTCGAGAATCTCGTCAAGTTTCTCGGCTTTCTCCAAATAATGAACATCTGGATCTGTCTTCTTGATCATGTACGAAGTGATATCCTCAGCAGTACGAGGGCCAGTATACTTAACTGGGATCGAGTTAAAACCCTTGTACACGTGCAATTGAGGATACAGTTGGACTCCGTTATCGAGACAGAACTCCTCATACAAAGTACAGTCGATTTGTCCAATCAGAATACCACGGTCATCCAAATTATCCGCGGCTTTCGACAACTCAGGCCCCAACTTCTTACAATGAGAACACCAGGGGGCAAAGAACTCCACCATAGCTAACTCATTGGTCGACAAGAAGGACTCAAAGTTATCCTCGCTTAACTGCGTAATCAATGATCCAGCAGGGGCATAAGCAGTGTTCTCTTCCTCCAGCTTCGACGCCAGTGAGGCAACAGCTACAACAGCAGCAAACACAGACAGTGCGCGTACCAACATCTCGTTCTTTGGCTTCGAACCTCTTTTTTCACTCTCCAAGCTTTTCTTCACCTTTATATACCCGCTGAATCTATCGGAATTAATTTTTTTCACTCATGCACTAAATAATACAATATGATAGACGCACGTAAAATGATACTGACAAGGAGATGGCGCACAGAGGGGCGACTTTTTATCTAAATGATCTGAGGGGTATTTTCAGTGCGCTGTTAAGTAAGGGGGGACTTCATTTATTATGAAAATAAGTGAGATTCTATTTAAGTTCTTGGATGTTCGATATCGTCACCGATTTCGAGCATTTTTTGTTCCAAAAGGGTGGTCATCTGTTTACGGATTTCAGCATACTTAGGGTCGTCGTAGACGTTGAACAATTCCAACTCGTCCTCTTGGCAGTCAAACAATTCCCATTCTTTTTCTTCACCGCCTTCCTTGGTACCTTCTAAACCAAAACCTTCGTTGTACCAGTAAATCAATTTATATCTTTGGTCTCTTACTCCGTAATGAGCATACGCGTTGTGGTTATCATCACGGTGCATCCAGTACCGGTGGTAGGCCACTTGTTGCCAATTTACAGGGGTCTTTTGTTCTAACAACTGGGTGAACGATCTTCCTTGCATGTAGTTTGGAATGGTCAAACCTGCAATGTCCAAGAAAGTAGGGGCAAAATCAACGTTACTGATGATGTCGTTACATACAGTTCCTGGTTTGATCAATTTTGGGAATTTGATCAAGAAAGGCATTTGGAAAGAGTCTTCATACATGAATCTCTTATCGAACCAACCGTGCTCACCTAAGAAGAAACCTTGGTCCGAAGTGTAGATAACTAAAGTATTCTCAGTCAATCCCTTCTCGTCCAAATAATCTAACAATCTCCCGGTATTGTCATCAATAGATTGGATAGTACGCAAGTAACGCTGCATATATCTTTGGAACTTGAAGTGTCTCAATTCTTCTTGGTTCTTGAATCTGAATACCTCTCCGGTGGATTTGTCAATCAACTTGAAATTTTCCAAGTTCTTAGGTAATGGGACCTTTCTGCCACTCCATGCGGACTCACCGACCTCTTCTTCACCTCCGTCAGGCTGAGCCAATCCGAGATCGAAATAAGTCAAATCGGCATCGACCCTCATTTTAGCTGCTGCTGCTGCTTTGGCCCTGTTTTTGTAGTCGTCATCAAACGACTCAGGAATTCGAATCTCTTCCTTGTACAAATCCCTGTGCTTTGGATGGCATTCCCAGGATCTATGAGGAGCTTTATGGTGGCACATCACAAAGAAAGGTTTATTAGGGTCTCTCTTTTCGATAAACTCGATACTTTTATCGGTGATAATATCAGTAGCATAGCCTTTAACTCTTATGTCCTTGCCCATTTCAATAAACTTCGGGTCAAAATAATCTCCTTGGCCAGGAACAACTGACCAGAAGTCAAAGCCAGATGGCTCATGGCGGACCCCTTCTCCCAAATGCCACTTACCAATCATTGCAGTCTGGTATCCACCGGTTCTCAAATGTTTGGCAACATTGGGAATTCTTTTGTTGATCTTGGAACTCAACGTGTGGACTCCATTCACATGATTATAAGTTCCTGTCAAGATACTAGCTCTGCTGGGAGTACAAATCGAATTGGTGACGTAGCAGTGGTTGAATTTCATACCTTCTTGGGCTATCCGATCCAAGTTGGGGGTGTGGTTGATCCCAGCACCATAACAAGAAATAGATTTGGCCGCATGGTCATCGGCCATGATAAAAATGATATTAGGTTGGGAGGTCATTTTTCACTTCCTTGAACTATCTTCTCCAATTTTCAAACAATCCTAGTTACCCGATCCCTTATATATATTTTCAGATGCAGATCTCGGTTCCCCCGCAATTCATGCAGGGCGAAAGATTTTGAATTTTTCACACAGTTCTTTTAATCTTCAACGGAAATGGTGGAATTGAGTGAGTGGAAAAAAATAAAAAAAATAATGGCTGGAAGGAGGTTCGAACTCCTGCCTCTTTCGAGACTCGATCTTGAGTCGAGCGCCTTAGACCACTCGGCCATCCAGCCCAATTGTATGTTTGTTTTATTGGGTCCTGAACCATACTCGGAGTGGGACTTCTCTTATAAGTTATAGTTACAATTGACGGCGCTAAATTGGGATAGAACTACAGTTGATTAAGATATTATTTATTATGTTAAAAGTGGTATTGGTAGGCGATCCCGGTGTCGGTAAAACCAAGTTGATGGAGAGTTGGACCGGGCAGGTAAACAAAGACATCATCGCAACAGCGGTCGTACAAATAAATGGTATCGGGGCTCCCGCCAGTGTTCATATTTGGGATTTACCTGGAGATGATACATATGATCGACTTCGTCCCATCTTGTATCTGGATGTGGATCTGGTGTTCATTTGTTTCCTGGTAGATCGAGTGGATACGATGATCAGTGTAGTCGTTCGATGGTGCCCGAGTTACAAATGTACTGCCATGATGTCAATAAGGTGTTGATAGGATTGAAAAAGGATAAAAGACCTTGTCATAACACGACCGACATTGAGTCATGTCATCAAATGGCAGCAAATTTGGGTATTCCTTACCATGAATGTTCTCCTATGTTTGATGGGGATTTGAAAGGGATCTTAGAAATGGGCTTGAGGAGAGTTCCTATCAAACAAACAGAAACAGCAACAGAAATTCAGCAAATACCTCAAGAGCTTGAGATTCTTGATCAGTATCGTCATTCCAAACAATTAGAGCTCAATTCTGCCCCGAAATGCTCTTCATCAGAACCTCAATATCAATCCAGTTCACTGAGATCCCCCTCAGCCACTCCCCTAAGTGCCGACTCAATTTCTCCCTCAAGTAGCCCCTCAAGTAGCCCCTCAAGTGCCCCAGCCTATAGTATATCACATACCTCAACCATAAGATCTATAACCCGGCCTACTCTCACTCGAATGAGCTCCATGGGATCCCTCAGAGATATTGTTGCCCAGCGCAAGAAACTCAGGAAACTGAGGGCTCAACTGTATCGTCGACACCATCGGAAATCAGCATGTTTCATAGTATAACACGCCCTATTTCTCTTTATTCGCATCATATTCGCTATTGTAGAAACTATCCCACAAACTGGCAACACTATCAAACTCTTTACCCACGGCAATACTGTTCTCCAATGATCTATTTAACGCGTTCATTTCATTCAAGATCAGTTCCATCGAGGTGGAGATTTCCAGGATCAACAAGTCACGCTGTTTCTCGAAATATGACAACTCTTCTTTCTCAGGTTCCGACATCTTATACTACTAAATCAACGTAAGCTCTATTCGACGAGTCCAAGCTCTTGCTTAATTTGAGATCCGGACAGATCTTTGTTATGTAAACAAATATTTGCGCGTTGTGCACGACCAAAGCTCATCTGTTTTTTCGCTTAAAAATGAAAATTTTATCGCCTCGAGACATTTTGATAGTTCTTTAAGTAAAAAGTAGTCCAGGACCTTTGATGCATTTACTGGGGAGCTATAGAAGGTTCTTTCGATAGTAATTGTATCACTCTAATCCTGGTAGATCGAAATAAGCGCATGTTTATCGGTGGGAGAATAGTATTTAGCGGGTTTAGTACCTGTTGGATTCGATGAGACTCTCACTCTACGAGCATCCATACATATATAAGGGGTTTCTTTTGTAGATATTGTGAAATGTAGATCTCTAACGTAGAAACTAGGACTCTATCTTGTCTTTGAGTATAAGCGCCTATTCAAATTCTTCGATTTTGATGTATTTTGGAGGCCACATGAAAAAAATTCAAACTATCTCTTCCAGACATCTATAACTCATCGCTGATCTCATGTATAAAATACCTAGAAGTACGAGGGTTTTCTCTCGTTTCATAACTACTCAGACTTTAAAGGTGCCCAAGGGTTACAAGAATTACTTGAAAGAAATCCAAATAGATGATATCTCAACTAATAAATTGATTGTCGATGAGATCAACGATTTGGCCAAGCAGAGGGACTTGAGGTTACAGCTGAACCCAATAGACAAGATCAAGGAGTTTTGGTATAAAAGGCAGCTGCCATATAAAGAGGTGGATGTGGATATTATTCTGGTATCAAAAGTGACGGGACAAGGGATAGGTTATGTTGATGAGTTGCAAACTTTTGTCATGATTCCTTTCACTGTAGCGGGGGATTCAGTTACCCTGGCTTTAAGGAGACACTACGACTATTACATTGAGGGATATACAGTTAATTTGTTGAAGAAATCTAATGAGAGAGTGGAACCTCGTTGCAAGCATTTTTCCGAATGTTCAGGTTGTCAACTTCAGTCCTCACCATACCATAGTCAGTTAAGCTACAAAAAGAGCATCATTGAATTTGCATTTAGAAATCTGTTCAAATCGTCTAGATTTGACAGTTTGATTCATGAAACTGTCCTGTCTCCTTTGCATTACAAATATAGAACTAAATTAACACCCCATTACTCGACCACGAAACTGGTTGGGTTGAACTCGGTTGATTCGGAGGTGCTTGACATTGAAAGATGTGAGTTGGCCACAGATATAGTGAACGAGGGGTACCTGTTAGAACGTAAAAGAGTATCTGAAGAGGAAGCTGAGAATGGGACTTTAGTTATTAGAGAGAACTGGGACCAAGGAAGAAGTTATGCTGTTGGTGCTAAGGATTTGATCACCGAAAATGTCAACGGTTACCTTTACAAGTTCCCAATCTACACCTTCTTCCAAAATAACAACTCTATACTACCGGTTCTCCTAGAGTTTATGGAGTCAAAGATATCCAAAAATTCATTTAAACTGTTGGTAGATACTTATTGTGGATCTGGGTTCTTCGGTATTCTGCTCTCCAAATCCTTTGAGCAAGTTTTCGGGATAGAAATTAGCTCCAAATCTGTTGAGTTCGCCCAGCAAAATGCCTCCTTGAATAATTTAGATAATGTCACTTTTATTGAAGGAACTGCGTCCAATATTTTCGATCAAATGAAGGGTTTGGATCCTAATGAGACATGCATGATCATGGATCCTTCGAGAAAAGGATCTAATATGGAATTTTTGACCCAACTAGCTGAATTCAAACCCAAGATGATTATCTACGTTTCATGTAATGTGTTTTCTCAGCTGAGAGACTTACATCAGTTCCTAGAAGGATTGAATATGGATAAGGAATACAAAGTTGAAAGCATTACGGGCTTTGATTTCTTCCCCCAAACAAGGCATGTTGAAAGTGTTATGGTTTTACAAAGAAGTTAATAGCTTCCTCCAATATCTAAACTTAATATATAGCACTAACTAATAAGGACTTCTATTTAGCAATACATTAAAAATTATCATGTCAAAAAAAAAAAAATAAAGCTGCATCATTGCGAAATGAACCCTCCTCGTTTTATAATTTTCCCTACTAAACTGAGGTTAGCCGAGAATTTAAATTAGGGCATCTCGGTGGGGAATTAATATAAATTAAGGACTTAGGTAGCTCAAATTATTGGACAAAGACCAAAGAAAATGCCGCCAAAATACATTGACTCTGCCCTCACCTTGAAAGAAGGATTGACCCTCCTTACACTGGGTACTCCCAACGGTCACAAGATCACCATTCTTTTTGAGTTGCTCGGATTAGATTATTATTTAAAGAAGGTCGACTTTAGCGCTCAAGAGAATAAACAGGACTGGTATCTTAAGTACAATCCGAATGGAAAGATCCCAACATTGTTGATCAAAGATGGTTCTGGAAGTGTCCAAGCTATCAGTGAGAGTGCTGCTATTATGATGTACCTTACTGATAAGTACGACACTGAGCACAAGTATCACTTGCCTAAGGGTCACCCTCTCTATTATGAGCAATTGAACTGGATGTTCTTCCAAATGGCCGGTTTGGGACCAATGCAAGGACAAGCTGGTCATTTCGTTAAGTTTGCTCCTGAGAAGATCGAATACGGTATCAAGAGATACGTCACGGAAGTTAACAGAAATTATGACGTCTTGGAAACCAGATTGGCTCAAGTGGGAACAGGTTACGTCGTTGGTGACCAGATTACTCTCGCTGATATTTTATTGTGGCCTTGGGTTAACCTTCATGATTGGACAGAGGTTAGTCTTGATAATCGCCCAAAGACCAAAGAATGGCTCGAAAAATTGGGGGAGATTGAAGCTTTTAAGATCGGCAATTCCATCCCTTGATTTTTATTTTTTTGTATAGCAAAAAATAGATATTACAATCTAAATTGATTATTGGCTCATATATTAGAAACAATCCTTGAAAATTGACAGTTGAACTTATGATATAGATCTTTGTCTTCTAATTGTGGCAATTGATATGGCCAAGGTGTCATCATTTACTCTCTTCTATCCGCTACTGATAAGCATATTGTGACAGAGTGTTAAATAAGCTCGTTTACCTCGCATACTCACAATTTGCGAGTGAGTTTCAGATTGGAAATCTCACATACAAGCTACAATATATTACGTTATCTCCTCCTCTCTTTTATTATGTCGATCAATATCCTTGAGTTTCAAAAAAAAAAGACAAACGCGTTCTGAAAATACGATTTCCAGAGAACGGGGAGACTTTACACTCATAATGAAATTGTGCTATCTGCTTTTAAACCTCTTAGGGATTAATGGGACATCTTTAGCACGCTAAAATTGCCTAAAACTTGGGCAAATTGACACTCATTTTTGCCTCAATCGGGACACTTAATCTGAGCGACGATCTCTTCAATTAATTGAGTACACCTCAGCAGTTCACTTTACTTGCCTTCGCGTGAAACAGAGTAGAAAAGAAATCTAGCTCTACAGACAAGCTCCGCTCTTGTCTTGTCTCCCCATTTGCCTGATCTTAACGTTATTGCTTAAAGCTCCCAATTAAACTTTTTAGTTTTTTTAATCCTCATCTACGATTATCACCGACTCTTGATTATGCACCTTTAAAAGTGAACCAGTGATGTGTCATGCAAACTGCAATAATGTGCATGTATGTGAAAAAGCAATTTTTTGCTGTGAGAAAACCACCGAAAAAGGGAAAAAAGTATTATGAATGATTTGTCTTTGTCAGCTTAATTTGCACCAAAAATTGAAACTCTAGATACCCACTCACGTTTTCGTTGGTTTTCTTTTGTTAAAATTTTATGTAGGCACAATCCTTGCTCAATTTCACGGGATATATATTGGTAGATTTTTCCTTAACTTTCTTCGATTTATTGACTTTTAGAAACTTAGGTTTAGTTTGGGACATACTTGGAACAGCTTGTAAGTCTTTGATTAAACCTAACAGCTTGTAAGTCTTTGACTAAACCGAATTTGTTCATATTAATCAGTTATGTTTGATCTCCGACTCAATATATTATAGAGCATTCAAATGTAGGCTGTAATTCAAACAGTCCAAAACAGGCTGCTTTCTGTCAGCCAAAGTGATAGGTATAAATTTGGGCCATTTCCCCGGTTTCCAAGATTTTACTCCTACCATGCCTCAATAACCGCACAAAAAATATTGAAATGTTGCTCTTCACTCTTGCAATAGTAAGGGTATGGCTTGCGGCACAGCTTGTGGCGCAAGTATTTGCTGATACCTTTCATACTGAAAGTTACGGTTGTTCTATATCTGTATCTTATATCGCTGAAGGATTTGAAGTTCAATTCTACAATTATACTTATCATGATTTAAAGTCATATGCTAATATCACCTTTATGGCAATTGGATATCTCGATGAAGATAAAGGGCCTAGCACTGTTGGAGTTTTAGATCCTCTTTTCTCTTATTATCCAAGTGAAGAGTATCCTGATGAAGCAGATACCATTTTACCTCTTTATGGTGTTGACATAACCATTACTCATTTTGTCGCGGAGTTGAAGACTTATTTTTATGCCCGAGAGACTGGAAGATACTTATTTGAATCTACCAGAGCTGATGATGCACTTCTAGTGTTTATGGGTCAAGGTTCTGCATTTGAATGTTGTCAAGACGAAACTTACGACATAAATAATGACACTATAATCTCAGATGACTATTTGGCCTCTACGATCAGATACAATCATACTGAGGAGTACACTGTGGAGCCTGCTTATATATATCTTGAACAAGGATACTACTATCCTATGAGAATGGTCTATCTGAACAGAGGTAACTATGGTGTCTTGAATTTTACGATAACCACTCCTTCTGGGATTGTCCTTAGTGATGACTTTCAGGGTTGGACCTATTTGTTCGATAACTCAGATTCAGAAGATGTCTGTTCAGAAACTACTGTCACTGAAAGATCGACTACCATCACAACACACTGGACTGGTTCATTCACTTCCACTACCACTACGGTCCTGAGCAACGGTGATGTTACTGAAATCGTCGAGCTTCCACCAACCACCGCGACAACGACCATTCCATGGACGGGAACCGGCACTTCCACCACAACTACCACAGACTCAATTGGTGATGTTACAATTATTGTTGAAACACCTACCCATATAACATCAACGGTAACTACCACGCAACCTTGGACAGGTTCAGAAACATCTACCACCACTACAACAGATTCTTGGGGAGATGTCACTGTCATTATCGAGGCCCCGACTCATCTTCCATCGACTGTTACTACAACTGAACCTTGGACTGGTACCGAGACATCTACTACCACTGTCACTGGCCCTGACGGAGATGTTACAGAGATTGTCGAGACTCCTACTGATACACCTTCCACAGTCACTACTACCGAACCTTGGACTGGAACTTTTACCACAACAACCACAACCACAGACTCTCTTGGTGATGTTACCGTCATTGTTGAGACGCCAACTCACTCACCATCTACTGTTACAACTACTGAGCCATGGAGTGGCACTTTCACTTCTACTACTACTATCACTGGTCCAGATGGAGGTGTCACTGAAATTGTTGAGACGCCAACTCACTCACCATCTACTACTGTTACAACTACCGAACCTTGGACCGGGACTACCACCTCTTACTATACCACTACTGGTCCGAACGGAGACGTAACCGTCATTGTTGATACCCCCGCCATGACTCCATTCACTATTACTAGGACTACCCCTTGGAGTGGAACTTTCACTACTACTACTACCACTACAGATTCCCTTGGTGATGTCACCGTGATTGTTGAAACGCCAACTGAAATGCCATCTACTGTCACTACTACCGAGCCTTGGAGCGGTAGTTTCACCTCCACCACTACCACCACTGGCCCAGAAGGAGATGTTACTGTTATAGTTGAAATCCCCAGTGAGATTCCAGCTACCACGACGACTACGGAACCTTGGAGTGAAACAGTGACATCTACAACCACTACCACCGGTCCAGACGGTGGAGTCACTGTCATTGTTGAGACTCCGACTAGCATGCCTTCCACTGTTACGACCACTGAGCCATGGAGTGGAACTTTTACATCCACTACTACCACCACTGGCCCAGATGGTGGAGTCACTGAAATCGTCGAGACGCCAACTCACGAACCATCCACTGTTACTACCACTTCACCTTGGACCGGCACTTTCACTTCTACTACCACTACCACAGGTTCAGATGGAGGTGTTACTGAGATTGTCGAAACTCCAACAAGTACCCCATCGACTGTCACTACCACTTCCCCTTGGACAGGTACTGAGACATCCACTACTACTACTACCGGTTCAGATGGGGGTGTTACTGAGATTATTGAAACCCCAACTCACAAGCCATCTACTGTCACTACTACAGAACCTTGGACTGGAACCACCACTTTGTACTCTACTCCCACCGGTTCTAATGGAGATGTCACAGTTATCGTTGATACCCCAGCCACTACTCCATTTACAATCACCAGAACAACCCCTTGGAGTGGAACCTTCACCGCTACTACCACTACAACAGACTCTCTCGGAGATGTTACCATCATTGTTGAGACTCCAACAAGCAACCCATCGACTGTAACTACCACTTCGCCATGGACTGGAACCGTCACATCCACTACTACTACCACAAATTCAGATGGCGGTGTTACGGAGATTATTGAAACCCCAACTCAAAAACCATCTACGGCTACTACAACTAGTGGCTGGTCAGGATCTAGTACCACTACCAGCACTACCACTGGTACAAATGGTGATGTCACCGAATTCGTTGAAACACCAACCCACACCCCATCAACAGTTACTACTACTAGTGGCTGGACTGGAAGCAACACCATAACCAGTACTACCACTGGTACAAATGGCGATGTCACTGAGTATGTTGAGACTCCTACCCACACTCCATCTACTGTAACTACTACCAGTGGGTGGACTGGAAGTAGTATCATCACCAGTACTACTACCGGGACAAACGGTGATGTTACCGAGTTTGTCGAGACCCCAACTCACACTCCATCTACAGTTACCACAACCAGTAGATGGACTGGATCAAGCACTATTACGAGCACTACTACCGGTACTAACGGTGATATCACTGAGTTTGTTGAAACTCCAACTCATAAACCGTCTACTGTTACTACAACTAGTGGCTGGTCAGGATCTAGTACCATTACCAGTACTACCACTGGTACAAATGGTGATGTCACTGAATTTGTGGAAACACCAACTCACACTCCATCAACTGTTACCACCACTGATCCTTGGACAGGTTCCACCACTTTGTACTCTACTACCACTGGCTCTAACGGAGATGTCACAGTTTTCGTTGATACCCCAGCTTCTACTCCATTTACTCTTACAAGAACTACTCCATGGACTGGAACCTTCACATCTACCACTACAACTACTGATGAGCGTGGTGATGTCACAGTTATTGTCGAGACTCCTAAGAAGTCCACTGTCACAACTACTACTGGATGGACTGGAACCAATACGATTACAAGTTATGCAACTGGACCAGACGGTCATGTCACCAAGTACATTGAGACGCCAGCTCACACTCCTTCTACTGTCACAACTACTAGCGGATGGACTGGAACAAACACTGTCACCAGCTATGCCACAGGACCTAATGGTGATGTCACTGAGATTATCGAGACTCCAACTGGTTTCCCAACTGATACTGTCACTACCGAATGGACTGGAACTAATACTGTTACAAGTTACGCAACCGGCCCAGATGGTCATGTCACCAAGTACATTGAGACTCCAACTCATAATCCATCTACTTCCTCTATCACTACTCCTTGGGATAAGTCTTACACGACTACTTCTTCTTCTACTGAACCAGATGGTGATGTAGTCGTTTACATTAAGACTCCAGTATCCAAGGGTCAGACTATTAGCCTCACAACTCCTTGGGACAAGCCATACACTTCCACGTCGTATGCCACCAACCCAGATAACGGAGTCGTCACCGCTATTGTAGAGGTTCCTATGAGCACTGCCACTTTCACCACTCCTTGGGACAAGCCATACACTTCTACTTGGTATGTTACTAACCCAGATGACGGAGTTGTTACTGCCATTGTAGAGACTCCAGTCCATACTTACAGCTTGACAGAGACCTGGAGTGGAGATTACACCAAGACCTCCACTGCTACTAACCCTGAAAACGGAGATGTCACTATCATTGTTGATGTTCCAGGTGCCACTACCACAACTACTACTTTGCCTGCTAAGGGAACTATCAGCACTAGAGTTATTACTGTCGAAACTCAAGCAGATGTCACTAACACTGTGGTAGAGCTTATCACCTGTGCTCCATCTACTTCTAAGGGCAATGTTGTTACTGTTACTTCGACTATGTGCACATGCACTCTCAATCAAGATGGATCTGCTCCTTCTTGTAGTGGATCTTCTGATTCGGGCTCAGGCTCAAGTTCAAGTTCCGGCTCTTCAGGAAACTCGGGTTCATCAGGCTCGGGCTCTTCGGGCAACTCTGGTTCTTCTAGTAACTCCGGAAGCTCAGGTAGCTCAGGTAGCTCAGGTAGCTCCGATTCCGGTTCTTCGGGATCTTCTGGAAACTCGGGATCATCTGGCCCCTCAGGGTCATCTGGTTCCTCTGGTTCAGGCTCCTCTGGATCGTCAAGTTCTGGTTCCTCGGGCTCCTCCGGTGTCACCGTATTCGAAGGTGCTGCCCCAGCCTTGTCTGCCCAGTCTGGTCTCTTGGCTGCTTTTATCCTGTTCCTCTTCTTCTACTAGAAACAGAGAACTGATCTATCCCAAAATGCCTGCATAACTTTAATTGTTTTGTCTAGGTATTGTCCCAGCCTCCCCTTTTTGATTTTGGTGATAGCTGTGAAGTTATCACCTTCTTTTTTAACATCAGTACTGCAAACACAACTAAGGTGATCAAAGTCAATCTTTGTTTGCCTTCACTGTCTTGCATTTTTCAACCTTTCTTCAGGAGGCTTATTATTGAGTAATAAATTATATTGTATTAATTTCTTGTACTACTGTATTAAAGACAAATCATTATCATTTAGTTGTGTGCTCTATATTAATCTTCCCAATTGAGCTAGAGAAATTTGTAAATTGCAGACAACACATAAAAAGTGCGCACAACAAAGCATTTTACGATTCTTTAATCATTTTATCAAATATAATTATAGAGTTGATGGATTTACAGAAGTGCATTTGAGTATCAGCACTCCTAAACATCACTAACAATAACAATATATCTATATCACTACCATACATCATTTAATAACTAAATGCATCCATTGTACAACTCAGGATCATTTAATTAATACATAAATAATTATATATACCATATAAAGTATAATTAATCAAAATATTAGAAAAGAGATAAATAAATATTAGTAAAAATAAATATAATTAATATAATCAAAAAACACCAATTACTCAACAGTAAAGTGATGCATTGGTGTATTGGTGTTATGATGTTTACTTGGGTGTGTTGGTGTTATGATGTTTACTTGGGTGTGTTGGTGTTATGATGTTTA